>MU130079.1:113608-152175 GCA_015039465.1 Phlegmacium glaucopus | reverse complement strand
AACGCTCAATAGCACTGTCAAATATCATGAGCACGCTGAGGTCCCAGACGTCAGTAAGCAAGCTCACCGCCATTGAACCAAGAGAGAACTATTTAATAGCGCATGACAGTCGAGGCAGATGGAAGCGAGTGTTGTAAGTGTTTATGGCAAAGGAGGGATAGACGTCTATCGATGAGAGATGTCTATCTGCGAAATCAACAAATAACGCATGACCGCAATATCGTGACTTCCAACTCACGTGTTTCGTTGCGGTTGCGTTTCTTCGATTTACGGGTTTTTTTTTTATGAGAATTGGAGGGAATTGGGAGAGAGAAAGTTACTTACAACTGTCAGCTTTGTCTTTGAGGCTTTCAAGGCGTTAAATGTGGCTTCAATTATGTTAAGGAGGTCGTTAAAGCCTTAAAACAAATAACTACAAACTTTCGTTTAACTTTCGGTGTCTTTAGCGAATTCAGACCAGGACGACACAGTGGAGTGTTTATTTGTGTTTATTCACGTGAACTTAAAAGACCCTGAATTTAGACCCCGGTGAGACCTTGCTTTACAGCAAGGTAACATCACCGCTTACCTCCTGCTGCTACGTGCAACGCTAACCAGCTCGACGCATCTACGAGCCCTAGCTAGGAGTCCAGTTAGACTACTCCACCGTCTATCTACCACATCCAAGAACCGTTCCATATCCAGTCTTTCAAGTGCAACCGACAGTACAGCCACGTTTCATACAGCCAGCACCAGCGTTTGTTTAACTCCCACTGCACGATCTCGTCCAGGGTCTGGTGCATCTACTATCAGTATGCGTACACCCAGCAGTGGCAGTGGTGATAAATCAAAAGCCAATTCTCCTATTAGTGAACAAACGAGGGGGTCCAGTACTTCGGTTACTTCTGTGGCTAGTAATGCGGGTAGTTCAAAGTCTACGAGTCGGATTCGAACAACGAGGGGAAGAGAACTGTTAGGGGTGCTGGTGTTGCTACTCCTCCGGTACCAGTTGTGGATCCGAAGAAACTGGCTCCTATGTCTGCTACTAGACCTTGTTCCCTTCATTCTTCTGTATTGGGTGGTTCGACGACTACCTCCTCGACTTCTCAAAGTTGTCTGGAAAGTTGTCGTTAAGAAGAAATGTGGTGATGTTACCGGTTATACAAGTGACTTGCAATGAGCAGCATGGGTACCGAACATAAAAAGTCGAGCAGTTCGGCGTTGACAGCTAGTGTTGTAATGTTGAAGAGGAAAGAGTCAACTGAGATACCATCAAAGCCGTGAAATCCTCACCAGCGGCTGCACCGATCGTTGTAGATACATGGTTGACTAAACAACTTCCTTAATGATTGTGTTGATGCAAGGTTGTAATTCTCATCGAACCTACAAACTTGATTGGCATCAGTTGACAAGCCCACAGACACAGAAACGTACAGCATCTTCTGGTTGTTTGAGTAATTCTTGATAAAGAGTTAAGCCAACGAAGTGAGTTCTAAGAGAAGAAAGACACATACTCCGAGTCTTTGTTTCTCGACATTAATTACTTCAGTGGATACCAGACTCGGTTCGGTCTCGATGTTTGAGGAGATCATGCTGGCGTTGAAACGTTCATATTTCAAGATTGTGATCAGCTTCACTGTTTAAGCTTACATAAATTGGGGGTAACAGAATCAAATCAAACGGTCTTGAATGGAAAGTAAAGAGAGTAAACAATAAAAGAGAAACATAGTTGAATACAGTACACTATGGGCGGAATGGAAGACCCCCAGACCCTTCTATACCCCTAACCATTACCCTCCAAAACCCCTGGCCAGTAAGGATTACCATCACTAGTTTTGAGTGGTCTCGAGTCTGAACCATCACTAGTCTCGACCTGGTTCCGAGTCTAGATGTGTATATCCTTGCGTTCAATCTGAGTGTAGACTAGATGTGAAGTCAGATGCTAGCCGTTTGTTGAGGGTGCTCCTCGACGTGATCGTTGCCTTTCGGATAATTGACGAGTTAGTGACCACCGTTGAGTCTCTGTTATGGGTGATGGAGCCTAGCCCACTGCCACTAGCAGCTTCTGCTGTCGTAGGATGACCAAAGGATGCGGGGTTCCTGCAAGCTGTGAACGATTCAGGAGTGAAAAGCATGCCGAACTCGGTACAGACGCTTCCTGCAACCGAGACAGGATTATTGGGATCGTCAGACCACTTATTTTCTCCCCAGGCGACACTTCCAAGAATAGCAGCGAGGGCACGTCCTTTAAGGGTGACAACAAGTTGGTTTGGGTTGCCACTCCTGCTAAGTGACTTTTTCGTTGACTTCAAATCTTTCTTCCACTCTTTCAGGGTCTTGGATGAAGCGGCTGCAATGTGTTTCTTTGCTGAAGATTTAGAGGAAAAAATGCGAGACATAAAACCGTCAATCAAATTATTGGACACCTTAGTGACCCGGGAAGAACGGTAGCCAGGAAAAATCCCTTGATACCAGGAGAATTTGGATGCCATGTACGCTTTCAAGTCTGTCAGAAGAGCCAAGAGGTGATGTCTTCCCGCAGATTCCAGAGGCATGGCAGGCAGATCAATCTGACAAAATGCGCTTAGCCGTGGCATCAGCAGCTTGAAGCAGGCTTCTGTCAGCCCATGATTTCGTTTCTTCAATCGTAACACTTCCTGTTCACATGCCAAATCCGCAAGCAGACTTGCCCTTAATACTCCAGCTCTTTGTTCATCATTCATTGAAGGCGATAAATCAAGTGTGCACAACGCTTCAACATAGAGAGCGAGTCGACATGCGTATGGAATACTCTGGACAAACGCTGAGGTGACCTGGGGAGATTTTATGAATGCGGGCGTGTGGATAGTTGCAGCATTCGGGGATAACGCCATTTTGTCAACAGGAGAGGCTGGCGCAGCTGTGAGCGTGATACGGGATGAGAGTGACAACACATCCAGTAAACGACGAACACGAATAGCGGCTTGCATCTTTGGCGGAATCTGACAACAAGCTTGCAGCAAGACGTGTCCTATCTCCCGAGAATGACACACCGAGAGAGTGTACCGCCGTTCTGGATGCTTTCTCAATAGTTCCTTCCGCAGAGAAGCTGCGAGTTTCACCACTTTTTTCAGAGATTTGAATGGCTTGGCCCTTTGTACTAGGATAATGCGTTCCACGCGCGTGTATGCCTGAGGTGGATTCGAATCTGTTTGATGTATGGGTGGCTGGTGCTTCGTGGACCAGAATCCTTTGGGCATGGGGGTGTTGTCAACCCGGACGTTAACCTCCGCTGCAACGAAGTCCTTTGAATTTCCATATACCACAAATGATGTTGGTTCGATGGCAAATGGATCCAAGAGATGACGAACAGTCTCAAAGGCCATCGAGGAAGTGAAGTCAATCCCTCTCTGTGGCGTTACCAAGTGTTGATCCTGCGCAGCCGACTTCTCGAGCAGTGACGAAACGATGCAGAAATGCGTGCCGTTAGACAACGCAGCCTCGGTGAGTTGATCTGGGTTGACATATTGCAGTGCACTATCGTCCTGCCTCTCGTTGGCAGTACGTGTCCTGAAATTGTCGAAAGGGTTGTCCAGGACGACGATGGTGCAAGATCGCCAGTCTTCGATGAGGGTCGAGCCGCTCATCAGGACGGCATTGAGATCAAAGTCCCCCTCCTGCGAGATGTCCCACACGTCAACGACTCCAGCAGGATTATTCTCACCAAATATGAACCTAGCCAATTCCTCCCAGGCTTTAAGCTCCTCCTTCGTCGTTTGTGGATTGACCACGAGCAGGGTGCCTGAGTTAGGAGTCTTCTTGTACACTGTGGATGTACAGACACTGATTTGGCGACGTTGGATTCTGATAGCATTGCTGGGATTGCAGATCTCGCCGAGGAGGAGATCCACCGAGAAGTCTGCCGTGGTGTAAGGTTCGGCATCCTCCAATAACGATAGACGTCCTGATAGGTTGCATGTCTCCCCAGCTGAGAGGTGTGGTATGGGCCATAAGACTTGTGTCAATTGATTGAGGGCAATGGGACTAGTAGGATTCCCGTCAACGATTGGAACGAACTGCACTTTGGAAGCGCCCAAATCTCCGCCGGTATAAGTGGCTTTGACGATCACCACCCGCCCTATTTTACTATCCTCTCCATACCCCCTGAGCGCCACGTTGGAGACCGAGAACTTCACAAGGGTATTGCCACCAGGCAGAAGGGAGGGTAAACAGGCGACAGGGCTCATTTTCACAGGATAGGTTATGGGGAACGGCATTGGGTTGATAAACGCGTCAAAATCCCTACCAAAGGGTGTCATCTGTGCCCTGATCGTAAGTGATGCGGTGACCTTGAACACTTCACCACGGAGGTGCCGATCTGGAAGAGTGGACAACGCGAGGACAGGATCGACCGGAGCAACGCAGAATGCAAGATACTCTCCCGCTGCATTGATCTCCGGTGCAATACTTCCGTCGGGTGTGCGGTTGAATGTAGCACATTGCACAACGGTAGTAACATCGGGTTCCAAGCCCGGGGGGAGTGAGACGAAACGATCGTAGCCTTCAGACACCACCCAGCTCGGGCGATGCAGCATAGCTGGCCCACAGTCATCAGGCTTGATGTACGCAAGCACATTCCGCGTCGTGGGTGTCGGCATCCCGCCGTCGTTCCTAATCTTTATGGATGAAACGAGAACCCTGCATCCCGGCTCGATGATTCCATCTTGTTTTACTGGTACAAGTTTGAATTTGAGGAGATTCAGATTGAAGATGCGGTCATATTTCAGGTGGGTCTCGCCGTCGTGTACTACGAAGTGGACCGCCCCGTCTTGCCCATCCCGGCCTGGCAGGGCCCTTTTACCATCGATACCATCCCACCCAGATGGGCCGTCGTGGCCACCGGGATTTGTCTTCCAATATGTTTCTTCTCCAACCTTATATGAATACGTGTATGACGAGCCGCCTTTCCCACCACTTCCTCCAGTGCCTGATGGAGAAGTTGATTTCAGACAAAGGACATAGTAAGATAACCCTGAAAAGACTTGCCTCTGATCCCTGGTGTCCCTGCTGAACCCCCTCTTCCGCAAGAATACTTGGTGGTACCACAGAGCACAAAGAGATGAGTGTCGGCTTTAAGAGCAGAGATTCGAATGGTTCCTCCAGATCCACCATCACCGCCTTTACCTGCGTTACCGCCATTTCCTCCGTTACCACCACGACCACCATCAGTACCATCACTGTATGAAGTTGCATCCCTCCCACTGTTCTCCAAGCGTATTCAGAAATGGATTCATTGAAGGAGAGTACAAGAAAAGCGCCATACTCGTATCCATGTCCTCCATGTTGGCCATTGCCACCATTGCCACCATTGCCACCGTGTCCGCCCAGAGTAAAAAAGGACATCGACCCCCCCGAGTCAATCTTCAGTATAGTATCCATCTTTTTCAGCTGGCCAGCGGTATGGACGATGGAAGCGTCGAGCTTCACATCCGCGTCAATGGGGTTAGGCAGGACCACATTTTTGGGAATGTTCGCGGTAGTTGTTGGTGTAGTAAGTCGCACTGCGATGGTGCCAGCGGATGTGCCACATCGGCCACCAGTGCCGTGGCCGCCCCCCAGACCGTCCCCGCCAGAAGCCCTAGAGTGACCACGACTCGTGCCCGAGGTGCCTGATGCGCCAGTAACCCCAGATACATCGAAGATGGGTATAATCATTCCTCAAAATGCCTAGGGGAGACTGCAGAGAGAAAGAACTTAGAAGGCGCTTATTCCTGGCATGGGAAATCGTTCCATCTCTCCCACACTGCCTGACTGTAACTTTGGTAAGATATGATTGATATATGATCATCGATGTAGTGACAGGCTGACTGTCGCACTGATTAGCTCGGCTATACTCAATATTACGTAAGTATATCCGAGTAGCTGGCCATGATTACGAGTCTTACGTACAGTTGCGGACAACCAAACACAACAATTTTGATGAATTATGCACACTGCCACAAACATTCAGAATAGTCAAAAACTGTTGAAACATGTATATTGCACCCTAATGAACATATTTCTACGTGCCGATTTCCTTAGATCAAAATTTTTGGGCTGACAAACCCCCAAAATTGGCCACTCCCCCCAAAAAAATTGGGAAAAATGTGAGAAATGCTAAATCAAAAGCTTTTGATGAGATAAACATGATTATGTTTGCTGATTTGGGTTTAGACTAAGGGTTGTGGCAGAAAAAAATGGAACAAAATACCTGTGACACTCTGTGACATCGGTAAAAGTATGTGATTTTGGCTTTCACGTGACATTTCATTTCTGCATGTCTCGGTTTGGTCTCCGTCTTCATCTTTCCAAGGAGCTTTTGTTTTCTCTCTCTCCCTCTCATTGTTGACATTGTCTAAAACCATGATGTGCCACTGCGGTGGTATACTAGTACTACTTAGTAGGTATGATCATGTTTTAGGTTCCTTGCAATGGTAGCCCTCAAAAAACTTGAATTATAGCATTTAGAGTCCACTTGAAAGCCAGCCACATGGGCTGTTGAAACAAAAACAACATTGACAGGTTTATAACAGAGCAATGATGTCGACTGGTGCCATTCTGAACCGAGGTAGCATACATTTTTTTACAACTTTTGGTCCAAAAAATTTGGCCACCCTAACTTGAAGGGTTGTGGGAGAAACTTCGGAGACATGTTTTTTGATGTATTTCAACCTGCTGAATCCAAATCTGAAATCAGTTTGTCCCAAAAAACTTCCTGATCCTGAGATATCAAAATTGTTGTGTTTGGTTGTCTGCAACTGTAGTAAAGACTTGTTCTTATACTCTTCTTCAATATCTTCCCCTTTTGTATTACCGTAAATTCTTCATTCTTGTCTTACAAATCCTTGCACATCACGTGAAAATATGGTCATGATCATTTATGACAGGCGTCTACATGTTATATTAATTTTTTTCACTATATTTAATGGAATAGTCAATATATAATGTTACTTATTCTTTGTAGTCGAATAAGATATTTTAGCTTTACCTCATAACTATCTTTGATTTTGCTCGTTCTAATTCTTTTCATTTGTCAATTATTCATAATCTTCCTTACAACTTATTTGGAAATATGGGCGCTATCGGAAAAGGATACTACATAGAATTTTGAGTAAATGCAAACTCAGAATGGGAGATCAGTACCTATGTACCTAGGTATTGGACGGTCCTGAAGAAGAAAGAACATGTTATTGGGGTAAGTTAAGTTTTCTGTTCTTTCTTTTTCTTCATGATTTCAATTTCAATATCTCTTTCTGAACCAGGCCACAGGACAATATAAGGTATATCTATTGATCTGCTTATATTATATTTTTTAAAGCTATTTCATGCAGTTTAGGGATGTACCAAGCAAAGAGCAGGGTGAGTGAATATAAGTTCAACTTTATTTCTACCTGCCAATAATGCCAATAAATAAGAGAATTATTGGGCATATGGTTGATGTAAGGTGTTACAAGAAAGGCAAAGAAACCATTGTGGTGCCTTTGGGGTGTGTCAGAAAAATATAAGTGAACATAATCATAGATTGTAATATAATTCTATGGAGTGCTGTCGTTTTTTTGGTGACTACTCTGTTTTGGAAGCCTACAGTACTTAGGTTTTCATTATATCTGTGTTACGACATACAGTGACCAATAATAAGTTCAATTTAGTTGAACGTTATGTTATCAAAGGAAGATTTGATCTGAGAGATCAATGCAGACATTCATGCTCGTTTCTTGCATTCACTTAGAATAAAAAATCTATTTAATATTGTTTATGGCTAGGTTACACAGGCAGCTACTGGTACATAAGCTAGTTAGGTGGACACATGCAAAGAGTGTCCCCAGTCCGGAAAGATTCCAACGAGACAATGTTCTCAATACGAGACACATGGTTGGGTGAGACATACTTTGGTATGAAGGGAAGGATGAGAAAAGGGGTATTTAGTAGATAGGGGAATTCAAAGTAAACAAAGCAGTGGTATCAAAACCATTGCTTCACTTTCTCTTTTTAGTCACTTTTCCATCAAATGATGTAAACCAGTGGCTTCAAATTGTTGCAACTTTACTTTTTCTGATGGTCAGGGAGATGATGGTCAGGGAGACCTGGTTGCAGCAGCGTTTGAATTGCCCTGGAAATGACTGTCAATGTGATGTGTTTATTGAGTCTATGAGTCTTTGCCTTTCAGTCTCTCATTTACATTTAATCTTAATAACCTGAAATATAATTTACTCTATCTATGACTGATTTACCACCTCCATTACCTACCAGCCTATTTAAGGCCCAGCTCATTGTAGAAAAGGCTAAAGTTGCCAATTCCAAGGTCAAGAACTGTATCAAGAAGTGCATTTGCATTTTACTGACGTTCTGTGATATGAGGCATGTCAATCAGTTGACTGATGGGAGGGGATAAAGTTTGTATATGCTATCTACATCTCTATCTATGCCTTGTCGTCTCATCATAACGACTCCATCATCAGAGTGTCTTGATGTGTTTTAAACCCCACTGGATTTGAAGTTACTTCAAAATTAAAGTAAAGTCATGGTTACTCAACGGATCAAAGTTGAACTGCTTCAAAATCTCATCAACAAAAGTGAATGGTTTTGAAACCGTTGCTTCATTTACTTTGAATTCCCCTAATGCCGGTACATAAAAACCAGTTGGTGCTTATTGTTTATAAACAACTGTAAATAATTAGCCGTTAGGAATGGCATGTTGATATATATTTATCTGGTTGCTCAGCTCGGTGGGATTGAATAGTAATGCTAGGCAAAATAATTATCTCAACTTACATAAGTGTACTCATGATACAACTGTGATCACTGTCTCTCTGCAACTATTGTTAACTTTGATGTAATACCTTTATGGATTAAGATAGTCCAAATGTTCAACACGATAGTCAAGTTAGAGATGGATATGTCACTTTAATTTGATACATTAACAAGCAATTATTATTATTTATATATTTATTTCAATATAACAATAATTAGGTCAGATCCATACATGAGAATTTTACTGAGGTAGGCATGTCCTCTGTTTCCACAAGACAACACTTCATATGTACATTTTCAAGTCTTGGGGTAAGTAAATCTTTGACCTCATGTTCCTGTGCTTTCTGTAGCGTACAATCAGAAATATTCTTCGATCATCAAAATGGGTAAAAATTCATACTTGTCAGAATTTGTCATCAAGCAATGGTAACATCCTTAACGCTGTCATCATCTTGAACTTGTCTAGTGATGCCAAAGTTCAGTTCTGAACTGACTCACTGAACCTGAACTGACTGAACTGAACTGAACTGAACTGAACTGAAAAGTTCAGTTCAGTTCAGGCATCTGGAGAATTGGCAGTTCATCCAGTTCGAACTGAACTGAACTGCTGAACTGATAGGTCCTGGAAGGATGAGAAATTCCCATATATTGATTTATGTTTCCTGGAAATTAGTTCTTTAGTGATGTACAAATGATTTGGAAGTCCTTTTGGGAGTAAAACAATGATTGAGCAAGGAGATAATGGCCAGACTTGGTATATGATGTGATTATGTTATATATTAGCATTATCCATTTTGGAGCATAAATACAAATCAGTGGTGTTATATATTCTCAAGGGGTCCTGAGATCATACATGAGTAGAAATTAAGTGCCTAAGGCCTAAGGATGGTCCTTGGACCATAAAATTTCCAATAATGGGTAAAATATAGAATTTATAACAGTTCTTCAGTTCAATTTAGTTTGAACCAGTTCTTTAACAGTTCAGTTCAGTTCAGGAAAAACTTAGTCAGTTCAGTTCTCAGTTCAGCAAAAAATGCTGCTGAACTGAACTGAACTGAACTTTGGCATCACTTAACTTGCTGAATCAAGTTTGAACACAAAAAAAAGAAATAGTGACTTTGACAATATCACCTCTCTGGAATTGGATGGGATGTATGTTGGTATATCTATTGTTCAAGTAAGATCATTGGGTCCATAGTTTCCAAAGTAAACTTACTTCAATGACTGTCCTGTTTCAATCTTCCTTGCAAGATATTGAACAACATTATCTTCTGTGTGGATATATAGGTCACCGCCAATTTGCTTTATATCATCATTTGGATCTACCCCTGGCCCAAAGGGAGGTGGATCTGCTGATTGGCAATGATGATGTGATTGAAAATATCTTGTATGACAGGCTAATGTGAGGTTGCCGTTAATGGAAAATGGTTCCAATTGTTTGAGCTTGTTAGCTGGTAATAAATCTTCAAAATATTGATGTACTCTTGTGAGTCCCGATAGTACTTTGCTGAACTCTTCAAGGCCAATACCTGTCACAGTGACATATTGTCATATAAATTTTGCATATCTGTTCTTGCTCTGTTCATCTCTTAGCGTATGGCTATGGAAATGTGATCACCACGATGAAAGTGAAATAAAAATGCATCATACATGTCAAGCCAGATTGGTGGGAGGTCCTTATCAAGTATAACACTGTGAACCGTAAATGTTGCTTCTTCAAATTCTGATGATCCCTCTCCAATCTTCACTAGCCTGTAGGTCATAGGATTCCCAAAAGGACACATTTGGTATCCCTTCAGACTGCAATTGATCAACACAAAAGTTATCTGAATATTACACAGATAGGCCTGGCCTTGAAAAGTGATAGGTGATCATATCTGACAGTATTGTCTTCATTTCCCTTGAGATATTCTGTAGAAATTTTTGAAAGTGTGGTCTCTATTTATACTGGATGAGAAATCTTTATTTGACTATGTAGAACAGAACTTACTTGCAGCAAAGCTATCATAATTTTTGTCCATGTTACTGATGAATGGAAACACAATGAGAGGAATACTATTAGGTTGTTGTTTTGTCTTTATGTGAATAATTCCTAAATAATCTGATCCATTATGTTCTCAGAACAGCATATTCTATTAGTTTTGGAGTCCGTTAACCATTTCTCCACTTTTTGTTAGCACTGGTAATTTAAATCATGGAACCTTGTGTGAATTTAGCATCATTAGTGTTAAATACTTTAAATTTGTCCATGTGAATAATATAATGATTTAACAATGATCTCCATTGGATTCATAACATTTGTTTGGGCAAAAGAATGGTGATGGTGATGAACATGCTGGTTCCCTGCCTTTGTTTTTTGCATTTTTGGCAGCGACATCGCTCCACGTTGCCTCGTACACCGACTATTTGCTGTTTTATTGCATAGATAAGTCTCTGGCTATTTGGTCATCGCCCCTACTGTCCTAGAAGCTTCCTAAATGCCTTGGCTATATTTCGCTTGTATGATCGCCCCCTTTTCCGGCAGTACCCGGACGACATTATGTGTTCTGCCTCCCTTTCGCTTCCTTTCACCATCGGTCACGTGTATAGTCATGCTTTTTTCATATTTGGTAATGCTCACTCGTCTAAGAGTCGTAGGCACGTCCACTGCCCAGACCGACGTCCCCTTATGCTGATGAACATGGCTATGCTCTACCAACTGGAATTGCCCTTTTGTCGCCATGTCGCCCCTCTAGTCGCTACGTCGCCCCTCTCATCGCTACATCGCCCCTCTAGTCGCCATGTCGCCCCTCTAGTCGCCATGTCGCCCCTCTAGTCGCCATGTCGCCCCTCTAGTCACTATGTCGCCCTTCTAGTCGCCATATTGCCCAGTACTTTACCCTCCCCCACACATTCCGAGCAAGTCCAAGCAAGTCCAAGCAGGTCCAAGCAATCCGAGCAATCCGAGCAAATTCTGACCAAATTCCGACCAAATTCCGAGCAATCCGACCAAATTCTGACCAACTTCTGACCTCATTTAGGGTTAGGTTAAGGTTTGGTTAGAGTCTATTTAGGGTTAGGATTAAGGTTTATTTAAGAGGTTAGGGCAGTATATTGATGCTAGGTGGTTATAATGAATTTGATGTAAAATTGGTCAGAATATGGTCGGATTCTGCTCGGATTCTGCTCGGAGTTCGCTCGGACCCGCTCGGACCCGCTCGGAATGTGTGGGGGAGAGTAAAGACCTCATATTGCCCCTCTCATTGCCACATTGCCCTTGTCACTATGTCACACCTTTCAGTCTTATGTCACCCCTCTTGTTGCTACATCACCCTTTCCACCCTGTTCACCATCTTCATCATTACCCATTTTCCTAAAAGTCGCCCATGCTGCGCATCACTTCGCTTCTTTTGATTTCCTATCATTCCTACTTTTATGCATCCCCTCACCATGCCAAAATCATGTTTGCATTATTTTACTGTTACCTAGCTACCAGTTATTCTCCATGCTCCTTTTATCTTATGGTGTGACTTTTTGTATTTTCTCACTTAACTCCTTATGCTTTTGATGCTATTTACTCCACACACCTTGTGCTTCATTTCCCCATTTATTCTAATCACCTCTACTATAAAAACCCATGTAACTTAGTTACAGAACAAGAGGAAGGGATTCGCCTCTCTCTCCAGAGTATGGAGTTAAGTCTTGTCATTGTCTCTCTTGTCGTTTGCCTTCATTTCATTGCATTTTTACTGTGAGTTGCCCATACAGCAACTATACTTCGTTACTACGTCACCCCTTTGTCACTGCGTCTCCCCTTTGTCACTGCGTCGCCACATCGTTACTTCATTGCCCTTTTGTCATTACATCGCTCCTTGTTTCACTCATCTCATATCTCGTCACCCTACCTTAGTTGGAACCTTTCTGCATATACTTGACTCAGTGTTTAGGCCACCAAAGCCCCAAACCACATCACACCTCAGTTAGTACAGCACCTAGCGTACTGACAGTGTATCAACGGTCTGTATTATTGGTATTCTATTGGTATCCAGTCTTCGGATCTAGTTTTCAGGGCTGATGTCTAACAATACTTTACTCGTAAATACTTCGAGCTTTTCTGTGGATTTTCTATATACCAATTTTCAAATTAGTGGTTGGGATAGTGCTGTTGAGATGCTAAGGCCATGATCTGGCTAGCAGTGCTTTTATTGTTAAACACACAGGCCATTCAATACCACCCTTGTATTTGGTTTTATTGTATGTACACCATAGATTAAATAGTAGTGATTCCACTTATTTAAAGATTGTGTTTACTGTCTTCCTTCCTATACCACTCATAATATCTTCTCATGTCAACATGGCCAATGTGTATCTCTAAGCAAAAAGAATGATCTGTATCTCCTGTGGGTTCTGATAATGGTGCTCTCAAATTGTGACATCCTCATCTTACTATTCTGTGTTTTTTTTGACCTTTATTGTTTAGCGTTGATATACAGGCAAAGAATTCTGCAGCATGGTATATATATACATTTATTTATTGCTTTCCTTGATGACAGTGCATTTTAATAGACCAGTTCCAAAAGGAAAAACTAAACGGTAAGCTTCCTACATATGATGTGATTTGAATATCAGCTGATTAACATCCATAGAGAACAAGACACATTGTGAGTGTATTCTAGTACTTTAATACTGATACTAATTGTTTAGCACAAATTTTCATGGGAAACTGGCCAATCATATCAATGATTCTGTATCCAACGTAGACAGGATAACAACATGGAGTGTGACTGGAATGTGAGTATCAGATATTGTATCCATTTTATACTAACAATATTTTATTGCAAATTTAGTCAAAAAAAAAGTTGATTCCAGATAACAGTGAGGATATCAATGTTACAGCCAATGTACCGTTAAAGAAGAAATTATGTTTCCATGAACATGACACTGATGAGATTGATGCTGAGTAAAAATTCATTTCAATAATAACATTTGTTTACTGATGGTTTGGATCAGAATTGCATCGCCATCGTGTGGTATACAGCATTCTGCACAGATTTCTACTCCTTCATGTCCCCAGAAAGGAAAGGTGAAATCAGAGATTAATGTCCATTCTGATATCAAAGCTGAAAATGACAAAGATGAAGATGAGATATCTGATGATTGGGATGAGGAAGAGATGCAACTTGCTTTTGGCAAGTCTCGGTGAGTAATACATTTATTTCTTTTTTACAACATAAGTGCTGACCCCATTGAATTTGCAGCCAAATCAGTAAACATGACAATAAATTTACCAGAGGATCAAAGAGTCATATTGCAGATGATGGTGATGAGGATCTGTTTATTGACATTAACACAAAAAATGTTATGCCTGTACCCCCCTCAAAACCAAAGAAGGTTTATCTTGAAGATTTTGATAATTTCACTATCAAGTAACATTATCAGGATGCAATTTATATTATTCAATTAACTCTGTCTATAGATCCTTGCCAGAAAAGGATGAATCCCTTTTTGTCGATGTTCAAGACATCCATTTGCGTCCACAATACAAGAATCTTCCTCCTTCATGGTAAATATGCTACATCTATATTTAATGAAATGCACCATTTTCACAGTTTCACAACCTTTGCAGTATACCTGCAGATGTTCACAGATACTTGCAGATGCTCACATATCGTTGCAGATACTTGCAGATCATTGCAGATCATTGCAGATCATTGCACATACTTGCAGATCATTGCAGAATACTTGCAGATCATTGCAGATACTTGCAGTCATCACCAACATTCACATTATCATTCGCAGTTGCCAGCTGTTCTTGCAATCATTAAACATGACTCAAACAAAGGTCACTCAGGTGACTGTATTACTCATCACCTATATTTTTATCTTGTCTCCTTTATTCAGCTCTTATCTCCTATGTTTCATTACCAATTTACCGGATCCATGTGACTCCACTTTAACCTACATTTTACATTCTTGTTTCACCTTTCCGCACTTAGCTATTGCTAGTTACTATATTATTAGCAGTAGCAAGTAGGGTAACAGAGAGGAGGACAGATGAAATTACCACAGTTTTGATCCCACCTTTGGAACATTGTACTAAGCTACTCTTGCACTCCTTTAAAATCATCCTGCACACTTCGCCTTTTTCTGCACATCATCTCGCACTTTAAAGTGAACCTTCACACCTCATAAAACCTCACTTTCACCTATTGAAGAGAACTACATCAACCCCACAAACTATGTACTACTTGCGGTCTGTGTTGGAATCTAGATCCTAGATAATGATGGTGACACTCAGTCACTGATATAACGACTATAGATTAGTCTACTGTACCTAGATAATGATGGTGACACTAGGTACAGTAAATATAAGTAAGTGAAGAAAGTAAAGAAATGGAAGAAGATATCGTACCTCAGTCACTGATATAACAACTGAGGTTTGTCTACATAAATGTGAAGTATTTATATTACGGTGGTACAATGGATGTGGCAGCATCTGTGGCATGGTCACCCATCCCGCTTTGTTCACGGTGGCCTTTCCTAATTTGGTCATGCCCCAATTCTCAACAGTCTGTCCCCACCGCAGGTACATCACCATCATGAAGCCTTCATTGGAAAGAAACCTGCTGTGGCCATCATTACTGGATACTGTACTGATTTGAGCCTGATCCATGCCAAAGGAAAGACCTATAAGTTGATCAGCATCTTATTCCATGGTCAAGAGTGGGAACACTACTGCTGTTTTATCACCACAATATTTGATGAGCCCAAGATGATCGCACAGGTTTACAAATCAGCACTATCATTTTTGACTTTGCTGGAGAGCATTTCTGCGCCTCTGAACTTTCCAGACACTAGTCTTAGTCCTCTTTCTGGTCGCTGTGCCAAGACAAACAATACTCCTGTTGAACGTGCTTGTGGTGCATTATATTTCACAGATATCAGTATATCTTTTATGCATAAACTATTGGATGTTATTAATTTGATATCAGTCCCAGTTTTTGACGGCCAAAATTGTTAGGGACACCCAATTTCAACCCAAACCTCAACCTCAGAATCATACATTCCGCCTTTCCGACAACCTCCGACCTTCCATCCAACTCCGCTTCCGTCACCAGTTTACTCCAGAACCCCATAACTCCGTTCTGACTCCGATCCTCCGGTTCGCTCCATCTTTTATTTCTATTTTTCATATCACACCACTTCTTATTTAATTAATTAATTATTATCGTATCATTCCTTTATTTATTTTATATCTCTGTTATGTCCATATTAGTACTTAAATACCCCCAGCCTAGCAGGGATCCCCATCCTTTCCTCTTTGGATCCCCTGCTAGGTAAGTCACTTGTAGATATCTTTTCTGAAATATTATTAACTTTGGATCCCCTGCTAGCTTGGCTAAGTCAGCGTCACAGTTGCCCTAACAAAAATGTCAATATTAATGAAGACATCAATTTCAATGACCTTGGCAATGTGCTTCCTACTTTCCCTGGGGAGATACCCACTGGTTCCTGCGTTATAGTTGGTCATAGTGTTTCTTCATATAAGAAGTAATCGGATGACATAACAAATGTACATCTTGCTACCAGCATTCTCTTTGTCATTGTGCTTGGCACACCATATCTTTGAATTTCATTTTTTTGTCTTCAATTTGGAGTGTTGGATTATCCCTACATTTTCCATCAAATATTTTTGAGTTGCCTGATATAACTTTTCCTTTGTTCTTATTTACCTTTTATCATCTTCTGGTGTTGACATGTAACATGGTTCCCCTTGTTGGCATTCTATATAGTCATCTGATTCACTTCACCTTTTTTTTGCTTTAATTCAACCCATAAATAGTCTGACCGTTGTCCCTATCAGTTTTGTATACCTTCCATTGCCTACTGAATAAAGAGATACCAAATTTGTATCTTTTCATATTCATCTTAACAGTCAACAATTGAAAATCTATGGCTATAGGCTTTAGCAACAAATATAGGACAACAAGAAGGTGCCAACATCGATTTGTTTGCCTTTGTTTGCTTGTTCATTTTCTCGACACCGATAACAGAAATAATTTGTTTATTAATAATAGTTCTGTCTTGTTTTTTTCTCCTTTCTTCTTTGTTATTGATCACAAATCATAAGATCAAAACAAGATATGTGACACAGCATAAATGTGAAGAATTGGTGAAATTACAAAGGGTAGAAAGACACCATATGTAAAGAAGACCAAATAGTTATATTGCATGAAGGAACAAGATATCAAGAGTAATGAAATGGGTTGAGTACAAAGAGTTACAGGTTAACAGATTCTACATTGTTGAAGTATAAAATGTTGGAATAGATTGTCATTAACGAAACAATTGAAGTATAAAATGTTCAACTTACCAAGTTGTATCCATCACATTTGTATTTTCCTCTGAATCAACAAAAACCATCCAACTACCACACTCATCCCTCTTGGCTGGACCATGAACCCATTTCCAACCAGTTGGGAAATTGTATGTGTTCATAGATTTGCATTGCAAACATTTGAGGACTACTTTTAAATTATCCATGCTGACTGTCGGATTCATGGTTTTGAGCCGACCACAGCAGTGGCACTGTTTAGAAATGCCCACTCCGATTGGTCGTGAACCGGGATGACTCCATTTGAAGGTTGAAACATTCTGAGGGTGAAACTCAACAATATTGGTATGTGCTCCCAATTCCTGTTGGTCAAGGAGAAGATTATTGAGCTTTGTACAATTGTAAATGAAATGATGTAACCCAAGATCCATGACAAATCCATGGATGAAAAATGTTTGAAAGTTGGGTTGATCAAAACATATGATTTTGCCAAATAACTCCCTGTTGAATTATATTTCAGATGTTTTAAAAAATGGAAAGTATTGTACCTGTTTGCAAATTCCTTAACTGCTCCCTTGGAATCTTCGCGAGTTGACAGAGCGCCACAGGAGAGGAGACTCAGAATGTTTGAATCGCTACGTCTTAAAATATTTTGAAAGCGTGTTGAAAAAACAACATTTAAAAGCTAAAGTTACAATTTCAGAAACGTTGCTTAAATTTAAAAGTTTAAAAATCGAAATTTATACCTCTTCAATTGGAACCGATCCAATATTATTGGGTCCTATGTGTATGTATCCAGTGTTTGGATCAGAATGTGATGTTATAAAAATCAAAAAGCGACACCATCTGGATCATAAGGTCTTAGAATGAAGCATATTGAGATTGAGATTTTACATACTCTTTTAGGTCACCAAATTTGAATCTATCCAACATTGTATTTAAACAAGACTCAAAATCATTGTCCGAGCTTTGGAAACTAAAATTGAGATTGACATGGACAAGATTCTCCTGAAGCCAGGGTAGAAGATGATAATAGGTGATGACACTAGGTGTGTTGTTCATTCTTTTGAGGTGGATTGAGATAATTGCGAGTGGTGTGGTTAGCACCTGAGGCCAATTCTGTCTAGTTGATGAGGTACTATGGAATTTAAATGGCTAAAACATGTATTCACATCAATGGATAATCAATATTTTAAAATCAACCCACAAATTCACCAAATTTATTTTTCTTCAAGAAACAAGACAGACATTCGAATAGGATAGGGTCAGGATTGTCCTTTTCTGATTCAAAGTCGATACATTCCGTGCATATTGAGTTGATCTGACACAAAGTACAGAGGATTGTTGTACCACTGTTTCAACAGCCGCTACACCACTAGAAATATCGTTTAATTCAGAAATGCAAGCAACATGACATGATGAGTACCAAATGATAAAATAAAGTAACAAAACACTTACACTTCCAGGCAGTATTTGTTCCCCTTCCATTTTGAACAACAAAACACCAGTATCTATGTCGTTGGTTGCAGCTACCTTTTTAAACTTTGGTGTTTTCCCAATTGTAACTTGAGTTTGTCCTTTGATGGTAGTCCTGGGTGTGCTATCGCCACAGGTATTCTTGTAGGAAACAATGGCATTTCTAACACGGAATGTACAGTGGACAATGGGAACAGAAGCCATGAGGTCTGAACATTTCATGCAAATCTTTATCTACATTTAATCTGATTGTGTGACACATTCAAATTATTATCTATGATCTGATCGCATGAGAAATAAATAACGTGACATGTTGAATGTTCTGCTACTTTAGGTCAGTTTAAATTTGACTCTGTTCATCTTCTTATTGTCGTCAGCTTTTGGTTTTCTGGCAAACAACAAACATTCTTGCGAGATTTCTGTTGTGCTAGGGCCCCCTTGCGAAGGGCTTTAGCTGCTAATAAACTAAAAGTGATGATTTCTCCTATCCACTTCTTCTTGCCATCGTCTGTTTTGGTTTTCTGGCAAACAACAAAAGTTCTTGTGAGATTTCTGTTGTGCTAGGGCCCCCTTGCAAAGGGCTCTAGCTGCTAATAAACTAAAGTTGATATCTACTTCTTGCCATTGTCAGTTTTTGGTTTTCTGGAAAACAACAAAATTCTTGCAAGATTTCTGTTGTGCTAGCCCTTTGCAAAAAGGTCTAGCTGGTAGTAAAATTTCCTAATTTTCTGCCATGGAACTATATACATGATAGGACAAAAATTAAATAACATTATGTCTTGTCCTGTTTTTTATGAAACAGTGTTACATAATAACTGTGTTTCAATTACACGTCAATGATTTGAAGGTCTGTTAATGTCTTCAACCTCCTGTTAGCGTCTTCAACCTTTCCAAAAGAGTTATTGCTGGTTTTGTCATTGCCATTGTTTGTTAATTCCATCTTGATCAAAATCTATGATTGAAAGAACGACCTGGTTGAGAATGGTTAGAAGCACATAAAAGAATGATATAAAATTGAATCTACAAGACTTCAAGTGTTTTGTGATCTGTTTTTATCCTTATTGTTGAATAGTTTGGCAGTTTGGCTATTCTGATGGTTGATAAAACAAGCTCATTTGTTCTATAGAACATGCGGTGTACTTTACAGTCCCCCACATTGTCCGGCGGACTCCACTAAAATTCCGGTAAAAGTCCGGTGAGAGTCTGGTCGGAGTCTGGTCAGAGTCCAGTGAAAGTAGAAAAATGCCTGGACTGTATGTCTGGTCACAGTCCGCCGGACTTTTGATAGAATTTAGGGTTATATTTAGATTTAGAGGTTAGGCTTAGGGTTATGGGTTAGGGTTTAGGGCTTGGGATTAATATTTAGGGATGGGGATATTTTCTGTCTGCGCGGTGATAGGACTGAAAGTTGAATACCTATGGATTATTCAATTTTTCATAATATTATTCTTCAATTGAATCAACAAGATCAATAACCCAACCATGAATTAATCTACAAATTGATATTGTAAGGGTCAAAAGTGTTGACTACACTTGTTGATTAAACTGGAAGTTGCATAGTATGTATTAAAAATGTTAAAGCAGCAGATAACTATGATCTGAATTGATCTATTTATCATACTGTTAAATAACACTACAAAAAGTTCAGACTCTAACCATACAAAATCCATAATGGTCAAATGAACTACTTGCAATCTAAAGTAACTATCAAGTCTACTACTATGAAGGATTGTTATACAAGTCCTAAGGATAACATCAGTAAGTAAAATATCAATAAAAGGTCCTACAATAATGAAGCATGTGATATCATGTGACATTTGTGACATTATGAAACATATGACATCATAAAACAATGCTCAGTCATCTAGAAACAAGACATGACATCATAAAACAATGATCAGTCATCTACATCATAAAACAATGATCAGTCATCTAAAAACAAGACATGACATCATAAAATAGCATCAGTAATCATAAAACATAGACATGACATCACAGACTCTTACCTAATTTTGTTTCTCATTTATGTATAAAAGTAGCTAGAAAGCACCAGTAAAATTAGTGAATTTGCACTCTTCCTTTCTTTCCCAAGTTTCAGCGCTCTGAATTGGCACAAGTTAGAATTGGAATTACAAGTGGACTTGCTTTGCTTCACTCAGTTCAAAGGGTATTAAATCCTAAAGGGGCTTACCTTTGTTCTGTTTAAACCAAGAATATTAAATCCTTTAGGGACTTGTCTTGGAAGCAAGGATATTAAATCCTTTGTCAGAGTCTGAGGAGAAATCCTTGTACTATAAAGCTGTCTCACAGTCTGCCTCAGGGACTTTAAATCATTTGTTGTGGATAGTCAAAGAATATTAATCCCTAAAGGGGCTTGTCTTTGTACTACCAAAATTGGTTATCATATAGACAAAGGATATTAAATCCTATAGGGACTTGCCTTTGTTCTATCAAAAAGCACTATATAATAGTCTAAGAAATTGGACTATAGACTTGTTATCAGAATCATAGTCTAGAGAAATTTGGACTTTAAACTTGAATCATAGTCTAGAACATTTGGACTTTAAAAGTGTATTGTTGTTTTATTCAAGAGTATACTGGTTATACTTTCAAGGAAACCCCAACTTGCACAAAAACAGAGTTTGTTGGTCATTAAAGTTATTGGTTTCTGGATTTGTTTCCTAAAAACAGTAATCCTTTGATTACCAAACAAAAGCAAATTCAATCACATCAGCGGTAGCGCGTTCTTAGGTTAGGAGGGGATACAGGCATGTTTTGTACTTCCACTGGACTTCTGCCGGACTTCCACCGGACTCTGACTGGACTCTGACCAGACTCTGACCGGACTTTTCTGGAGTCTGGCGGAATTCCGGCCGGACAATGTGGGGGAGTGTAAAGTCCTCAACATGCGGTACAGATTTTTATTTTTATCCAGTTCAGAGAATTTGTGTTGGTCAAATTTTTGCCAAGGATTGCTTCTATGATAGTAAAAAATGTGCAGCATGCCTTACCTTACCATTAAATGTAAAAATTTGAAATGATGTTTTGGTGATATCTATCGACAAATAGTTGTATCAGTCTCTCAAAACTTTAAAAAGTATAAATACAGCTTGACTCTTATGTATAAATACCCATCAACAATCAATCACTGACAATCATATGTGTATATATGTTTGACCATTCCTACTGAAGATTGAATAATGTCTTAATCAGACTGACTATGAGAAGAACTCAAGAGCCAGTAGTAAATATGTGAAAAAGACCAAAAAAATGTACTTGTTAGTTCTCTATGATCTCATGGTCCAATCCAACAATCTAAAAAAGGCAGAGTATAGTTAGACAAAAATATATCACCGGATGGAAAGTTATAGATACACGAATCACTATCAATTTGTTCTAAATCCATTGAGATATACCACTGATCAATTCAATTCATAATTTAGGCCAAATAACATTTCAAGGTTATTGGGCCTCATTATCTTATCTGATAGTGTGCTGATATTTACCATAGTTGGAATCAAAATACCCATAGGTGATTGATGTGAATTATATTTTTATGTAAATGAAGAAAAGCTTAAAGGTTATTGAGAAAGTTTAGCGCTTATAACTGTACTATATCCATGTACTTCTTTGTGTTGATGGATGTTGAGATTAAGGGTTAAGCCTACCCTTAACACAACAGAAAATTGAAAAGATCAACTTGCTCTGCTTCAGATCAGTTGATAAAGTAGGTCCACTGAAATTTTTACATTGAAATATTTTCATCATTATAATCACAGTGTCTAGTCAATTGAACATAAACTTAATGTCCTCATCAACCGATACTAGTTCTCAAAACCAGGCCCAACGTCCTCAGCCCCCTCATTCTCCGGTCCTCCACAATAATCATCTAACATCATCTCCCCCTTTGACATTAATACTAGCCAATTTGGTATTAACCCTCAAGAGCTACTGAATACTGATGTAGATATTACTATGGAACTAGATTGCCCTGCACTCACAACCAATGAAAACTCCAAAGATCAACATCAAGTAATTGACCCTTCACTCAGAGTTCAATCTTTGCTTCTTACTTCATTTCCATGGTATACCTTGTTGCCAATGGTACCAACATCAATTTATGATAAATTTGGAAATGCACACTATGCACTTGTATGTTATTGAAATTTTATTGGATACAAGTTGATAATTTGTACCCATCTTTTGATATTAGGGTTTGGCAGACTCAGTTGATCATTATGACACCTTTCTAAAATCACAAAGCATTCACAATTTGTTGTTGAAAGCACTACTATGAGTGGTGAACATTGATTCAATGTTGGCATTATCCCCTACTGCAATTTCAAAGCAAGAAGATCATTGTTAAAAACAAAAGAGAAAGGAAACAAATTTTGCAGCTTATTGAGCGCCTATCGGCTTTTAGATGTCATATCCAGTCTGGAAGTGACAGAAAATATGTTACTCCCTCCTTTGCACAAGAAAATGAAAGTTGATTTTACAAAACACGAGGTAAGTAATCTGCTGATTTTATTTTGAATTGTCCTTATGAGAAACAGAAAGTTCTGTGTACACTGGGTGATTGGACCTCGATCTTGAGAAAATTTTGTCATAACTTCACCACACATAAGGCAAAAACGAGCGTTAATGTTGCTTCCATGGATCTTCCCATAAAACAATTACATGCTTTGTTCCAATTGCATTCAAATATAGCTGCCGACAAAAGTCTTTTTAATATGCAACTTCCTGCCATGCACATTGTGTTTATGTTGGATCATAATCCTGATATTATTGTATGTACTATCAAAATTAATACTCTATAATTATTGCGACCATTCAATTTACTATTCTGCAGAGTATTCCTGATTTACCTGGAACATTGGAAGCATTCAAAGATATTACTACACCATCAGTCATACTTGATTAATTTTTCTTGTGTCCTCATTTCAAAAACAATTATATCAATAGAATGATGTTTGTCTCCAACAATGATGAAAAAGACCAGTTTTCCATTTTTCTTGAAAAGCTTGTTGGTGATAATCAAAAAATCAATAATCTCTGTCTCCCACTTCAAGTCACCCTTCTTATTAGTCCCATATTCCTTCTCCAAGAAGCACAAATTCACCTTTCTAGCTTCTATGTCCAACGATACAAACTCTCTCTTGTATGTGTTCATCTATTATACATTAGGATGCAAATAACATTATTGCCATTATACAGTATTCTAAAGTGCTTGGTAACAAACATCCACATGTTATTTCTGACTTTGAGAATTTTTTTTGGAAAGAGCTAATCAATGTTGCGCTGGGATACCAAATGATTTATGATGCTGCATCAAACATTGTTGGATTCATCCCAAATACTTTGATTTTGACATCACAGAGTTCACCATTAGTGAACTTGAAGTTTCTAACAAGGAAAATTCCACAATCATTGATTATTGGAGGAAGGCAAAAACCTTGCAGATCAACATTTTTTTTCAGGTCTTGATTGCCATTTTGATTTGGATCAATTTAGTATGTGTTCCAATCTTGAATCCATTTCATAATTTGACATTGATCATTACTATTTTATTTTTTTCATACAGCACCAGAACACGATGAAGATAATAGTTCCAACTCGTCTTATTCTGATTGCCCTCCTCCAAAAATACAGAAAAAAAAGCATGGTTTTAACTCTGACATGTCTGCATTCCGAAAAACTCATGCATAAAATATTATTTTACTTTGTATATATTGCCAAAAAAGTGCAATAAAAAACAATTGTGATTTTAAAATATGATTCCATTCATTATCATAAAAATAACATGACTGGCTGAGGAACCATATTTTGTGACTTTAAGGAGATTGTGGTATGAATAGTTAGTATCAGAGAAAAGCTGAGACTTTAGGACTGTCACTCAAGTTTGACTGTGCAAAAAAAGTTGACATTTAAATATTGATAAATTATGTCAAATAATACTGTATATTACAATACCATACAATATGTGGATTGTCAGCATCTTGAACTAAGATAAGATAAAAAATGACTACATCATGATGGAACATTGATAGGAGACTAAGATAATTCACCATCAAGAGGTATCACCAAATTCTTTAATACCCTATATCATCTTACTATCAGTATGCTCAGCTAATTGATTTAAATCATTTTTGCATAAAAAATAAATCTTGTTTATATAGCAATACAGCAATGGTACAATTTAAAAGCAATTATCATGTCAAGGTCATCCTCTGCAAAAATAAGACAACATGTACGCTGTCTAAAGTACAGAATAACTACATTGCATTCCAATTCAAGACAGGATCATATCAAGGCTATTATCATCACAAGATAGTTAGTGCATAGATCATGGAAGATCATACCCAATAGCAATATATAATCCATGGATATTTTTAAGGCTTGAAAGAAGATAGTGAAGACAATAACTTAATAAGAACGCAATGTAGCAAACCAAAAATTGTAAACAACTATCAACAATAAGTTGCCAATAAATACTTGTTGACAAATGTTTGTCCTTTTTGTTTTTGTTTTTATTTTTGTTTTTACACAAGGTGTCTCAAGATCTGTCTGAAAGTTTTCTCCTTCCTCCATCATCAGATGTCTATAATCCAAATACTTTGCATTCTGTTGACGTTTATAATGCAATATATTGGTATGAATGCAACGTCAGCACATTTAAATGTCATATCCTTACACTTTTCCTTTCCTTTCCTTCTTTTTTTTCTTTTTTGTTTAGAACTTCCTGTCCTAAAGGAATTCAATTATGGAATTCTTGAACACTGTTACTCGGAACACCAGATAACACATGAAGTGCAACATGTAATGTTGCATACTCAATATTATGAAACTGAGCTTTACACACTCAGTCCCATCATATTGCATCATAACATTATGAAATTCAAATGTACCCTATGATGGGATGTAGTTCAATATAAATACAGATACAAAAATAAAACATCCATATGTTGTCACACACATCACCTATATTTCACTTTCACTGTGTTTTCAACCGACCTCAAATGTAACAACCTTTATGTTTCACTTTATCACAATTACATGTGAAAGCATAACCATTTTAACTATTGGCTTGAACAACATTTAAATTATATTTCAACCTTGTCATATAGTTATGGTGTCTCCAGACAAAAAAAATACATTCAAAAGACAAAAAACAAAACTAACAACCTAACAACATATTCCTGTATGAATAAATTTCTTGATACTCAAGACAATTTTAAAAACCTTTTTTGCACTGGCAGGAGACATCAAACTTCAGTTAATGGTGATATTGTTTATAAACATCTCCATGGCTATACCAATACTTCTGTAACATATGATCTTGAATATTGCAAAAATAAACAATTTGAATTCAAGGGTTACAAACATTCTGATAATACAACAGTTATTCAAACAGATCTCAATATTTCCTTATTTTTTTCCAAGATTCCCTTGGCACAGCTATCACTTTGTTTGAATGTTATTGAGTTACAAGAATTGAATGTCATACATAACATACCTATACCAAAAAAATCACAAAAAATACAATGTTATCACATTTTTATGATCATCACTGTCATCAATGTGAAGAATATGTCTCTGTTCTTGCTGAAATTAAACCTAAAGTCAAGACCATATATCTTAAGAATCAGAATGACCAAGATTTCAGTACCTCAAAACCTGTTTTACCATCTCTTGAACATAAAAGTTACAAAGATTTCAGTACTTCAAAACCTGTTTTACCATCTCTTGAACACAAGAATGACAAAGATTTCAGCACTTTAAAATCTGTCTTATCATCAAAATTTCCTCCAGATCCCCCTTCAGCATCTTTAATTGAGAAAATTGTTAAAGGCTTTTGTAAAGACACTATACCAAACAAATTAGTTGAAGGAGGCTGCACTGTTTGTGGTCAATTAGTGCCTCTTAACAATATGCTTCTTTTAACTGAAATTGATTGTGATTTAAATATTCTATCACCTGGTAACATTGGTCAACATGAAAGACTACACACATCAGACCCGATTTTACTGTTAAAAGGTCCAATATTAGCTGAAAATTGTCAACATATATGCAAATCTTGTCAAACCTTTTTGAAAAAAGGTAAAAAACCACCTCAATCTTTGGCTAATTCTTTCTGTATAGGTGCAGTACCATTGGTATTACAAGACCTGACATTTGCAGAAAAAATGTTGATATCAAGGATTCAACATAACAGATGTCTAGTCTGAGTCTCATCAGGACGTGCAAAAATGATTGCCAATGTAATAATGTTTTCTAACCCCATGGTAAAAGTTTATCATGCATTATCTCCCAGCTGACAAGATATTAATGAAATTCTGGTGTTTGTATTTCAAGGACCTATCAAGCCCACTGATGATGACATTAAATGCACACCAATGCTAGTACATAGAAATAATGTAAAAAATGCATTGGAATGGTTAAAATTAAATTATGTTGACTATAAAGATCTATCTATTTCTCTTGAAAATCTTAATAGTTATCCTCTAGCAGGAGTCCCAGTTGAAATTCAATATTCAATATCTGATCCAAATTGTGGAAATAAAATAGCAACTGCAATGAGTGTTTATGATAATGAAGCTGAAGAAGGAACAACTAATGGACCATGTCCATTTACAGTACATGGTTTAACTGGTCCTGAATATGAACATATGTCTCTGAGTAGCTTGAAAGCAAGAGCATTACAACATTTAGCTGAAAATGGATGTACATTAGGCATTAGTCATGATTCCAAACCCCAATCAATGTATGATAATCCACAGGCATATCCACAAATGTTTCCCTGGCTATTCCCATATGGTTATGGAGGAATTGGTCAAAAGTGTCACTTTGGCATGATATCAGAGACCACTCATAAACTCAATCTTCTTATGTATCATGATAAACACTTTCAAACTTACTTTTATTTTCCAATGATTGCATTTAATCATGAACAGCTAAAAGCAGGTGTCACAGGTAGTTTCCTTTTAGCTAAAAGACAAAAATGGCCTGAAATATCTAAACACTTGAAATCCCTAAATATTGACATATTAAAGAACATCAGTGACAAGCTTTCAATTGGAGAACATTTTAATTCTAAATCTACTGAAGAAAAAGCTTGTTTTGATCTTTTGAAGGACTTGGATCATGTAGGGGGATTTGTAAAAGGTTCAATAACATGTAAAAAATATATGTGAAATGAGATATGGTCCATGATATCACAACTGGGTGCACCCTCATGGTTTATAACATTATCACCTGCTGACAATTGACACCCAATATCTTTATACTATGCAGATAAAGAAAGACATTGAATTTAAACCTGATTTAAGAACAGCAAATGAATGAAATCAACTTGTAGCACAAAATCCTGTAGCTGCAGCACAATTTTTTGATCTAATGATCCCCATGTTCATCAAGCATGTCCTTGGAATTGGAACTGATCATTCAGGACTATATGGTAATACAGCTGGATATTATGGGGCGGTGGAACAGCAAGGACAATTAACACTACATTTACACACAGTGTTATGGATTGAAAACACTCTTTCACCACAAGAAATTCAAGACAAACTCATGGAAAAAGACAATGAGTTCCAAAAAAGCCTAATACAATACCTTGAGGGTTGTCAAAAAGGTGAATTTTAACAGGATCAATGGAATATGTAAAATCCAAAATACCCACAAATATTATAAGTGATTTTACAGGAATTCAACCTCTTGTCCAAGAAGAATACAATCAATTGGCACAAACACAATATCAAGATCCAACACAAACTATGCCTGAAGAACCCCCTGATCCTTGTAATTCAAAGGAACATACAAATTGCATTGGATGCCAACCATTAAGAAATTGGTGGGTAAAATTTGAAGAAACAATTGATGACATCTTATTAAGGTCAAATGTACACAAATGTAACTCTAATGATATAAATAAATCCCCCTTAAAACCAAAGGGATGTATGAACAAAGATGGTGTTTGTAAAGCACATTTCCCATGACCTATTGTACCTGAAACAACAGTGAATGCTGAGGATGGTTATATTAATATAAAAAAAAACAGAGAGTATGCTAAATACAATATCACCTTGTATAACTTATCTTTGTAGATGTAATACAGATGTTACAAGTATGCTTTCTGGGACATCAATTAAAGCTGTTATTTCATATGTTACTGATTATATCAGTAAACCTGTTCTAAAAACACATCAAATCTTCTCAACAGCTTATAATATTTTAGATAAAAATTCAAAATTAGAACATGATGATCCTTCACAAACAGATGATGCACACAAAATAATTTCAAAGATTGTCAATGCTTTATCAACAAAAATGGAAATTGGAAGTCCTATGGCAGCTATGTACCTTTTACAAAACCCTGATCATTATACCTGGTGGTGGGCAATGCCTGTCACCTGTGACATCTGGCTTGGCATGTGTCACACATATGTCACATCTCAGAAACTGAGACACTGAGCTCCCTCTCTGTACAACACTCCCAGAGGGGACTTTCAGTGATGTATATCCATAAAAATATAATGTGAATCAGCTACAATAAATCAAATTTTGTAAATTTGTACTGTTGTGTCTGGATGCATGTTTCCCCAGCCAAATTGATGGCTGAAACTTCTAAGGTATAGAACTCTTCAACAACTCATTTCTGGGATTTACTTTGGTGGGATAATATGTTATAAGCTTGATTCTGAACATTTTGTTGGGAGTAGAATTTGTAATTTCATGCTCCAAGTATGAGATATGGACTCTTACCACCCAATATCTCATACTTGGCGCATGAAATTACAAATTCCACTCCCAACAAAATGTTTAGAATCAAGAATATAACATATTCTCCCACCAAAACAAATCCAAGAAATGAGTTGTTGAAGAGTTCTATTCCTTAGAAACTTCAATTTGGCTGGTATTGGCTTGATCACTTGTTTTATTAAGCTCAACCTGTAAAATCAGAAGATTAGACTTCTGAGAAATGTTTAGGATACATTGTAGAGCATTTCTTATCACCAATATGAGTTACAGAAACTAGTTCATGAAGTGTTCTATAGGTTGGAAGTCTCAAACATCACACATTGGATGAAATTGGCAGAAGATCACTCAGTTGTGAGGGGTTGAAAGCAGAATAAAAAAATCTAACTCCTAAGAAATGCTGAGAATACATGGTAGAGTATATTTTGTCACTATGATAGGTTGCAGAACCCAGTTTCTGAAGAGTTCTATAAGCTGGAAGTCTTAAAAATTGCAATTTCATCAGGAAAAATGATTTTGGCCCTAGGTAGCCTTGGGTAATTTGTTAGTATCACATTACTACTCAGGACATCCCAGGACACCCCAGGACACCCCAGGACATCCTAGAGCAGCACAGGTAAAATTTGAGTGTTACACACTTATCCAAGGACACCTCAGGACAACCTAGGACAGCATAGATAAAGTTTTGAGTGTCAACCATTTTCTCAGGACACCTTTAGTGTATCCTGGTGCATTGACCATCTGGATTAAATCACATCAGGAGGCCCTGGGAGTCCCTTAGAATTTATGAATTTTGCTAGAAAATCTTTGACCACCGCGTCCAGGAAAGTATTTTGCAGTTTTCTCCATAAGGAGAGCTATTAATATAATTTAAACATATTCAGGGCCCTAAAACAATTCTCTATCATCTTTAAAAATTTTCCTTTTTTGGAATTTATGTAATCTACCCTGACCCAGTACCATATGCTTGAAATCATGCCCATCTGTGATCATGTGACCCATGGTCCGTGTGCCATCCAAAAGATATATAAACCACTCACAATTTTGTTTTCTTATTTCCTACTTCCCTAGTGTTATACTTGTATATATGATGTTTAGAATAATTGAATATAATTTTATTATTATTATTATTATTCTGTTGTGTGAGACCACTCAAATATCTGGTTTATATATGTTTTCTAGCATCAGATCCAAAGGGACTAAGGCTGCCTCAGGATGCTCTCAGGTTGCCTCAGGATGCTCTCAGGTTGCCTCAGGATGCTCTCAGGTTGCCTCAGGGCGCTCTCAGGTTGCCTCAGGTTGCCCCAGGACAGCCTAAGACTTTTCATACATAGGTAACTTGCACCCCAGGGCAACCTCTTGACCTGAGTGCCCTGAGCTGCCTGGGGCACCCCAGGACATTTCAGGACAGCCTAGGGCAGAAGTCATTTTTCCTGATGTTAACAGGGATTTAGGTGGGTTTTGCTTAATTGTAGGGTTCTAAGTATGAAATAAAATAATGAAATTCTTCAGGAATATTTTTGACACACCATAGATAATTTTTGGTACAGGAATAGCTACAAAGACCAGTTTATGAACAGTTCTATAGGCTGGAAGTTTCAAATTTGTATTGGAATTGGCAGTAGCTCACTCATTTTTAAGGGTTTGAGTGTGAAATAAAGAATTCTAACTCCTGAGAGATGTTTGTAATACATGGTACACTATTTTGTGTCAGTAATATGAGATACAGAAACCAGTTTTAGATGTGTTCTATAGGCTAGAAGTTGCCAACACTGGATTTTAGCAGAAATTTGGGTGGAAACTGATCATTTATAAGGGTCTGGGTGTGAAAGAAAAAAATGTGATTGCTGAGAAATATTAAACATACATATTAGAACATTTCACATCACCAAGACAAGTTACATAAACCAGTTTCTGAAGTGTTAAGTTGCAAAAATGGCATTTTGGCAGGTATTTGGGTAGAAATTGTTCATTTGCAAGGTCCTGAGTGTGCAATAAAATAAAATAACTGCTGGAAAATATTTAAAATACATAGTAGAGAATTTCACATCACCAAAACACGTTGCAGAAATGAATAATAAAAGTGTTATATTGCCTGGAAGTTTCAGTCCATCATCTATGTTTTGGTTTGGTGGAAGAGAAGAAATGGAAAAAGAAAAACCGAAATAATGGAAAGGGATATATCTTACTAATCGTGCGGTGACTATTGGGATCAAAGAATAGATTTGTTGGTTGTGAGATGGGAAAGGGGTTGAGCTCAAGCCAACAGACTAGTGAAGGGAAGAGACAGAGGCTCAGGAGGCTGAACTAGTGCGAGGGCCAAATGGAGATGAGAGGAGAGGTGAAGGATGCGTTCAGGGGGAACATCAATGTATAGTTTATAGGCGTCGCTACGCCAGCGGCCTAAAAGCTGGATCTCATAGTTGGAGTAGCCAACAGCAGCAGCTGAGGAGGCCGCACCTCGCCGGAAACTGTGACCAGAATATAGCAATGAATCTAAACCAATTTTTGCAAGTCGAGATTTGAGAAGCAATATGAAAAAATTTTGAGACAGGGGTTCGCCTGCGCTGTCTGTAAAGAGAGGTGATGAAAGGGGTTGTGGGGACAACTGGAAAAGGTACTGGAGGGCAGAGACAGCACATGTAGAATCCGCGGTCGCAGGGGCATGGGCAATGAGGATAGAGACTCCCTTGCGAAATGGATCTGTCTTAGAAGCAGGAAGAACAAGGCGGATGTGGGTAGGAGCCATGATTCCAGGAAGAAATTTGATGGAAGAGCGAGTAAGATGCCTTGTGGGGTCAAATTTTTCCCCACTAGGAAGGGTGAATTTGCCACAGCGAAGAAAACCTGCCCAGGCCAGTTTTATAAATGCATTAAAATTGGCATCACTGATTGTTGTGAGGTCTCCTGGGACAGCTGCAAGCTTTTGGAAGATGTTGATGGTGATAGGCAATTTTGGGTTACGCTGCCACTCGCCATAGTAACATTTGATACCTCTGATGACTCGCTGGATTGTGGGGGATTCGCATGGGTCAAAAGGGAGGCCCGCTGATAGGATCCATATAGCCTCTAGGTTCGTAAACTGGTTATTTTTGCGATTTAACAACTTCGTAGTATACGCGGATGCCTCGCGGATACCAACTTCACTCGCACTCTCATTTGCGGTTGTCGCACATCCTTTGCACATCACACAACATGATATAGTCCCTGCATAACCTTCGCACATCACTCCTACGACCTTCATAACTATCCAATGCACCCTTGGTTCTCTTCACACTTCATACTTCGACGTATCTTCAGCTTTCTCTAATCAATACTGGACTTAACCATTTCTTTCCTTCACAACCACATCTTCACACAGCTTCTCTTTAATCTCACGGTCTTTCACGGCTCTCATACACATCCCTTTCACTGGTTTGATCATGGTCTGTGCTGTTTTCAACTTACTTTCTTTTAACTTTCTATATATATTATTATTTTATCATCTCCTTCGAAACAGGAGGTCATTCAACTGACCTCCTTACTCATCACTTCTATTGTTATTCTATCCCCTATTTCTTTGTTACCAAAGTACTGGGCCCATGTGACTTCGCATTAGCTCAATTTTTACATTACTGTTTTGCATATCCGCACCTGGCTAGCTTGTTGCCCTTGTATTAAGTACCTGTAGCAAGTAGGAGAAAAAGTGAACAGGAGATGGCCAGAATTTTGATCCCATAAACTTTGCAGCAACGTTCTAAGTCAATAGTCTCATCCTTTAACACTGCTGGCACTGGGTGGTGTTTCCCTTAGAAAAACTTATTTTTAGAAATGTTTTGTCATTTCCAAATAATTTTTCTCATGAAAACACAAAAAGTATTTCTGAAGGAAAAATTCTAAAAATACATCAGGTGTTTCTCGTGTGTTTGCCAAAGATAAATTTTATGTTTTTTAAAGGTTTTCCTTTCAGAAACAGCAGGGAAACACCTATTCCACTTAGTGATTGGTGAAATAGGTATTTCCCCACTGTTTCTGAAAGGAAAACCTTTAAAAAACATAAGATTTATCTTTGGGAAACACATGAGAAACACATGATGTATTTTTAGAATTTTTCCTTCAGAAATACTTTTTGTGTTTTCATGAGAGAAATTATTTGGAAATGACAAAACATTTCTAAAAATAAGTTTTTCTAAGGGAAACACCACCCAGTGCCAGCAGTGTAAGCTACTTCGTGTACTGCGTTATCGTTCGCAAACTTCGCTATCTTCGCGGTCTACTCGTCTAGTGTATTTCAATACCGCGAACTTCTCTTTAATTCTATCGAGGAAATCTACACTAACCCCTCCGAACTACGATACTACTTGCGGTCTGATCCCACCGCAGGTACATCACCGCATTGACATGTAAGGAACGAACGCTGGAGATGTAGGATTTAATGGTTTTGGGCATAATCCTGCAGTCGCCGAGGAAAGCGACCCATTCGAGTATTCCTTGAGGGGTGGCTGGGAGGAACTGGCCTGGCTGGATGAGGAGGGAGGGGCGAACCCATATGAAGTTGATGTAGGAGCGCTGACCAGAAGAATATGTTTTCCGAGTGCTGGATGCGAGGCCATGCCATAAGTAGAAGCCGACCCGTCGAGAGAGGTGAGAGTGCGCCTCATACCAGTAAGGTGGGATTTCGGAGGCAAGGAGGCCTTGAGCAACCATGGGGCCAGCTGGAAGAGGTGATTGTACTGAAAACAAGAAGCAGTGTCAGCGAGCACGTTCACTTTAGATGGGATCCAAACACAAGAAAAGGAAAATTGGAGACAGGCAGCCATCATGGAGATCAAGCGCACGATTGGCATTGAATGAGATGAACGGCAGGTTCCTGAATTCAACCAGGCGACCACATCCTAATTGTCACAGTGAATGTTGATGTGGTGTCCATGCCAAAGGTCGCCCCAGCGGAGAATAGCTTGGAGAATTGCATAAATCTCCTTAAATTGGATGTCCCAGTCCTGAAAACGGCGAGGGGTCCAAGAAGAGAACCAGAAGGAATTAAAAATTCCACCCAGCCCCTTGCGGCCACTGGCATCAGTATACAAATCAAATGATGGTCCGGAAGAACATAAAAGACGAATCCCGTTCCATGGGCTGCAGAAATGCTGCCACCAGTTGATATCGTAATGGGCACTGGATGGAATATAGAGACGGGAGAAAGGAGATTTGAATTTCATTGAGAAATCAATGAGGCGGCGAAAAAGGAACGAGACCGGGGGATGACCTGAGAGGTAAACTGCAAGAAACCTACTAGTTCCTGCACCTCCCAGAGAACCGCTGTCCGTTTACGAGACCATACAAAGAGGAGGTTCTTGAGGTAAGAAAGTTTATCGGCAGGAAGGCAAGCTTCCATCATTACCGAATCCAATTCTAGGCCAAGAAACTCGACACAGGTTGCAGGCCACACCGTCTTGGAGTCCTGAAACTGCAGACCAAGGTTGCAACCTAAAGCCTTAACCCATTCCACAGCAGCTGTCCCATAGCATAAGGAATCAGAGGGGTGGAAAAGTAATAAGAAATTGTCAAGATAGTGACGAAGGCAGGCAGGTATATGGCGCTGTATTATCCAATGCAGTGCCTCAGCAAAGAGATTAAAAATATACGGTGCCGAATGCAACCCAAAAGTTAGAACAATACAAAAATAGAGCTTTCCCTCCCAGGAGATCCCCATGTGATGCCAATCCGCTTCCCTAATAGGGATGTGATGAAAAGCATCTTTAAGATCCAGTTTGGCCATCAGGGAACCAGGCCCCGATGCTATGAGATCGTCAATAGCTCGTTCAAACATGTCATAAGAAATGAGAGCCTCGGAATCCGCGATGCCATCATTGACAGAGGACCCTTCTGGCCAGGAAAGGTGATTGATCACCCATAGTTTGGAGGAACATTTACGAGTAGCCACACCCAACGGGGAGCATCGTAAAGAAGGGAGTGGAGGAGTCAAAAATGGACCCCGAATATGACCATCCGACAATAATGACTTGATGGACAAGTCAATAAATTCGCAATTTTCAAGAGCAGACTTCAAGTTCTTGCAAGGGTGAACGACCTCCAGTCCTTCAAAACCAATGCATGCACCAAATTGAATTATGTGAAGTAAAGTTGATACAAAAATTTTATCAGGATAGTCAGAAAGATAGAAATCCCAGGCATTATAAATGAGGGGGGTGAAAACGCGGGGCGGAATTGGAGAATGTAGGACTGGCAGATTGCAACGAGGGTCTGTATTAGGTTGTGAAGGAGGTATTGAAAAAGGGGGGAAAAGTTCGGAGTGTGGTAAGGACAGGGAATTTTGGGGTAGACCAGGGAAAGAAATTGCAGGCTCATCTAGGTGGCGTGAGTGAAAGGTGGAGGACCTGGACACCTGTTTCACTCTGCCAAAGACCTAAGTGGATTTGGTGCAGGCATGAGCACCATGGTTGGGATCATCGCATTTCTGGCATTTGTGAATCCAACCAGATGGGCAGGGTGAACTCGGGCATGACCCCTTATTGAAGGAATAACATGTTTGCTGGGAAATTGGCAGTTGTTTCGAAGCAGGGGCCGGGCGAGTACTGGTCCGTACAGAGCCAGAGGAAGAGGAACAGATTTGATGGTATAAATGGGTGTTCATCAGTTGTCCATCTGAACGCGTCCAACCGGAATAATCTCCTCTTGCCATTTCACGGCAACGGAGAAGGAAAAAGGCCTTATGGTACTGAAGGACAGCATGCCAAGTGTAGGAGCAGTTTAGCGTTGATAAGTGTTGCACATAGAGGCAGGTTCCCTGGGCAATGGCGTATGTAGCATCGACATTACCGGATGATGCAGCATAAGCGGAAAGTATATTAAAATACACCATCAGGGGCTCGAGGAGGGAAGTGAATTGAGGGTAATCTCGGAGGGAACCAGACTTTGCTTTAGCTGTAATGGAGCCATTTTCAAGATCCAGAGTCGTCTTTAAGTCCATGTTTTTGTCATGTAATGTTGGGTCGAGCTTAAAAAGATCGAGGGGTTTGAAAGTGTGCTTTGTGATCTCCAGAATGGTACCTGTCTCGACAAGAGGAAACAAGTCATATAGAGACTCACCAATAGGGATTACTGAAGATGCAGAGGAATGAAAAGGGGGGGGGTTGAGAGACAGTGTAGGGGGAGTGACTGGGATGGCCCCATTCGGCTGAGTGGGTGGGGACCCTAAGCGCTGAAGTAACAATGTGAAAGCCTCCAAGGAGAAATTTACAGAGGTTACCGATGGAGCCCCAAATTCCGGGAGGCTAGTAACCATAGAGGAGGTCGCAGGCTCGGGGGCCTGGGAGTTAACAGGGTCGGACATGACGGAAAGAGGGACAGATGAAATATCAGGCTCGGAAGGCAAAATTGTTGCAGGGAATAATGGTACTTGGGAATTCTCAATGGGAATAGGAGCTGAAACGGGTGCCACTGGATCAAAGTGGGGATCAATGCTAAGGGCTCGACTAAGAAAACGACCACCAGGTCCACGACGTAGGTCAGGATGTGGAATGGTGCCTGTGAAAAGATATAGAGCTTGAGGCAGGAGCCTAACGAGCTATGTGTGAGATAAAAATTGAGAACACAAGGAAAATTTCAGGAATCATGTCCGCTATATATACTAAAACACGACAATGGATGAAGCAAGGGAAAACATTTAGAAAGAAGGAAAAGTGGCCTATAGTGGCCAATAGACTTAAACGGAAAACTAACTAGAGATGGCCTGTACCTAACATAGACCGCAATCAAATTTCTTTGATTGTCACAGATAAAGAAAGCACAGCCACCTCAAAAAACCACTTCATTACCATTTTTATGATTAAAATTCATTCACTATATATTCCTATGATGCTATAATACATTTATCATACAAAATAAATCATCCAGGATGATGCAGAACTGAGTGAGCAAGCTATGTTTCAAGTGTTTCACACTTTGTCATGCATTTGGCAATGTGATGTGACGTAACACTGCCAAATCTGTAATAGGCATTGCCCACCATTATACCTCACATAAATTCATTCCATTTTGGTGGAAGTCATTTGTTCATCATATTAGAAACTCTGATTCCAATAACAATACATCAATTGTTGTTGAAGAAAATATAGATAATTTGTTTCAAGATAAAATTAAACCATTATCACACAGTGAGGAAAAGATGGATATTGATGAACATGCAAAAAATACAAATACCATAGATGCATCTAAAGATAATAGTTGTATGTTTCCTAACAATGATAATGAAATGGATATTGATCATCAAAAGTTGTTTATTGGAGGTGGTGAAAAATATATAGTGATGAAAATATACACATTCAACAACATGATTCAAATGAAGAAATTAAATATACAGGTGAATATAAAAACTCCAATGATGATGATGATGATGAAAATATTATGCATATTGATGATGATCCAAATGATGAGAAATTGCTAATATCACAAAATGGCAAAGATTATATAGTTTCATCCAAGATAGATGATTATAAATACCGCCCTGAAGCTTATAAGAAGTTATCATTGTATGATTGGACGAAATTATCAGTAAAAGTAAATGCTAAACAGAAAACTAAAGACCCAACATACCTACAATTTTTACCAGGTCACACTCAGAGAAATACTCACAAAGTAAAATGTATTCCTTCACAATCAAACACTTATATCTTGAATTTTATTGGTGGTTCACTACCTTGACGTGATAAAGGAGACTTAGGATATTATTGTTCAACAATGTTAACTCTTTTCAAGCCATGGAGGAGTAGTCAAGATCTAAAAAATATAGATCAAACTTGGACTGAAGCATTTGCATTATATGAATTTAATATTGAAAATAAAAAAATTATGAACAACTTTAATTCACATTATGAGTGTCTACATGAAAGGGATGACTATCATGCAATACTAAAAAAACAATCAAATATAGAGGGTGGAGAAAAAACATCATCCACAATTGCAAACTATAATGACAATTTTGGAATAAATTCCAATTTTGAAGAAGATTATGGTGATCAAAATATTTTAGGTCCTATTACCATTAAAAAAACCCAACAAATGATTGAGATGGAAATGATGATGAACCAAGCTGGCTGGCTGGATCAAACAGGAGATACAAAATCACAACAAAATGTTTGTGAATTTCATCCAGCTGTCCACAAAACTGGAGCTCAGTGGAAAAGTATTGTAAAACAATATTGAGAAAATTTATCCACTGTGAAAAAAATTAACTACACATCAACTATATCTACACTGAAAACTTTGAAAA
>MU130079.1:88149-112692 GCA_015039465.1 Phlegmacium glaucopus | reverse complement strand
TTAATAACTATAGTTAGGTTCCTCGATCTCTTTTATAGTTTTCACTTCCATCAAATAATTAATTAACTCATAATATCTCACCTTTAAGAAAAAAGAACCTAGATTTTGTAAAACCCGTAAAAAACAATCAAAAAACAAAACAAAACAATTAAAATTTTAAGTTCATAACAACCTATCTACTACATACGACATTAAAAAGTATCAGACGTCTTGTGGTTGGTTGTCACCACATTAGAACTTTTATACTTATAAGAAATAACTAACAGTTTAATGTAAAATTTGTAACGTTTAAACTACAAGGTATACTAAAGAAACTCCATTAAAGAGACTAATTAAGTAGATATAGTCATATTAAAAAAGGTTTAACTATAACATTTCCTATCCATGCTAAGTTATAATAAGAATTAAATAGTGTCTAACAAAGTTTACATGTAACTAACCTTCTATTGTTTTCTTTTAAACTTACCTCGTCAACATCTATAACACAAGGTAAAAGTTTCATACGAAATACAAAGTTGACTGGAAGTAAGGTATATACCACTTCGTGACATTCGTTACTTAGTATACGTGTTGATATCAGTTCCGACAGGTTCCATTCCGGATTACCACTAACTCATGTATGTAACAATCCTTCATTACCTCTATTAGAGTAAAAAAAACAACTAAAAAGATTTGAATATAGATATAGATCACATACACTTTAACCTTCAAAAACTAAATTAAACAATAAAAAGAACAATCTACGTCTTACTTATTCCAAAAATATTTCTAACTCTAAGGTACATGGTAGAAGAAGGAAAAAAATTTATTTTGAAAGTGAAAGTCGGGTAAAGCTTGATACCACGTTTAGTAATCAGAGAAAAAATTAAAATGTAAGTCAAACTATAAATATATAGTAACCCAATACATTACCAGGGTTCATACTAAATAAATATACCGGGAGTATTTGAAAGTAACACTATAGTAAGTCTTCCAAATTAAGAGACTTAAGAACTGCATTTACAGGTCTATTAGGAACACCTTAAAACCACCTTAATTTAGAGGGTTATTACTCTCAAGGACGACGTGAACTTGAAACACTATCTGTACATATCTGGTTAACTTTAAAAAATGTTACTGATTCTAATTGTTGTAATACCCATACTCAAAACGGAACCCTACGTATCAGACAGTATCTTTTTAAACCATTTTATAAATGAACGACAGACTCATATAAATAAAGTGTCAGTAACCCGTCTGACGTAAAATAACAAAATCTACAGAACCAGTAACCTTAATGTAAAAGTCCATTTACACCGTTAACATGGCCAAAACCACCTAAAAGGTCAAGATTTATATTACAAAGATTATGTAAAACAGGGACACCCGGGACATATCACAGGGTAGGATGTTGTATTCGAAGAACTGGAAATCATTACGTTTCAAGACAACGTAGTAACAAAGAATAGTATTATCCGTATGGATTCGTATTACTATCAAATGGACCTTTTACAAGTGAACTTACACCCGACCTTAGGGTTTCTCAGAAAACTTACAATCCCCCCTATAATGGTGTACATCTTCAAAAAAAACAACCATCTGATATTTAATGTTTCAAATTCATCAAAACAATATATATTAAAAGGAATTATATACACTAATGGAAATCATTTTACTACAAAACTTGTTGATGAAAATTTTATTATTTGGTACCATGATGGACAAATGACCTGTTCAAATTGTCAAAGAGAACAATCTCTAGTAGATGTAGAAAATTTAGATCAATTAAAAACACATGATGGACAATACAAGGCAATTATAGCCTTTTATATAGAAGAATAAGATACAGAATAAATAATAATTTTTTGATACTAGTAATTGATCAAAGCTGAAATAAGCTTGAATTCACTTGATAAAATATTTCATTCATGTATTGTACTCACAAGGTTCTTTCGGAAAAATATTTCATGCTAATAGCAAAAAAAAACAACATCATTTTGTACATTTTGTACATTACCAATAAGTAAAAGTACAAGAATATAAGATACCCATGTGATATCACTTGACAAAGTTGAAATACATATAGCACAAAAACAAAATAAAAACAACAATCTTAAATTGTAATTCTTTTATGAAATAATTTACTTTAAAATGAAATGTTATATCATATAGGTTGGATCACCCTTTGCCGTCGCTGCTGTCCTGCAAAGATGTCCTCTCATCATGTGCTGCTTATGGATGATCTGACAAGACAAATTAGGCATCAATTTCGGAAATTCACTGGACCCTCTCATCTATCCCATGATCAATATAGACAATGTGCATCACCACCAAGAACCCTCAACTGCTCACAAATCTGCAATGGAGGGCAATGTGAGCCCTATCCTATGAGTTAGAAGATAGAGATGAAACCCCAACATAGTTGGTCTGCATGGTTTGGTTGAAGTGTAAATTTTTTTTTGTTTGCTTTTCATGAATCCTCTCCCCACACATCTGGTATCTCATCCTTACCCATGCTTAATTTCATTCCTCTGCGGCACCCTGTGGCACCTCTTTCAATTGGTATCTCATTCTTACCATGTTCATTTCAATCATTGTCTCATTCTTAGGTATTTTATTTGGTATCTCATCCTTACCATTGTTCATTTCAGTTGCAACTCTATGCCTGTACGGCATCCTCTTTCAATTGGTATCTCATCCCACATACCTAGTGTTGCTGAAGTTTAGCTCAGAACCGCTTCAGAGAACTGGAACTGGTCGAACAGAACCGTGTGGAACTGACAGTTCAGTTCTCAGTTCTGAAAATTTTGAGATTTTGAGAACCGTTTGAGAACCGGTTCAAACTGGAACTGAACTGTCAGTAAATACGGGGGGTATCAGCACCAAATTCATGTAATATTAATTATAACTTGAGTTACATTGGACCCACAATTCAACTAAAAAAAATACATGCGAAGCTAGCTTGCTAATTTTAGACAACGGGTAAATTCTCAGTGATCTCACGCCAATCAGCACCCATGGCCAGCCATTTATTGGACTTCTGAGCACCTAATACTACAGAAATATGCATAGACAGCATTATTTGTGCATGAAATCTGATGATATAACATTATTTATAATTTTATGTAGGTCTAAAACATAATTTTAATGTATTTCTATTTTTTGTAGCGGTTCTTGGTTTGAACCGGTTCTGGAACTGGACCAAACTAGCAGGAACTGGTTCTGCCAGTTCTCATCAGTTCCAGTTCTTGGTTCTCAAAATTGAGGGTGAGAACCGGACTGAACCGAACTTTGGCAACACTATGCATACCATGCCTTATTTCATTTGTTCTTTGATTCCCCTACAGCTCATTTTCAATGCGTATCTCAATACCACAGTTCATTTTACTTGTCCTCTCATTCCAGCTGCAATTCTGGTCCCCTATCCATTATAAAAAGAAAAGATACATATAATAGTCATCGTAGTCAAAAAATCATTGTTGGCTTGACAATCAATACCTGAAGGGTTTCTTCAATATCTAAGCCATCGTCACCCTCCAATGCCTTCAGCCTCATCAGCTCCTGATTGATGATCCCCAAGTCCTCATCAGCACTTTCCTCTTTTGTGATTTTCAGACTTTTGCCATCAGAAGCGGCTGTAAGAACATCAAGAAATTGTTACCTGTCACCAGCTCAGCATGTGGATTTGAAGCACTCAGATCATCTTCCCATTTCTCAACCATTTTTCCCCATACTTGAATAATGTTGGGGGAAAACATAGCCCAGGGTCCTCCTAACAATAGCGTCATGTTCTGTATTGATAAAAGTTGTTGGATGTTGATATCAATAGGACTTACCCCCCATTTATCAATGTAATCTTTGATGAAATCTTGGTACTTATTTCGAGGCAATTGTGTTTGTTTGTTGAGTTCATAGCCTGGTTGACATCCACAAAGGTCAACTTTGACTTGGTAGATGGACACCAGATACATCAAAGATGAGAAAGTTTTGGGGACCTCAGACTAGGAAATTCAGGAATAGGCAAAGAGCAGCAGCCGCCATTAGTGTTTGGAAGTCCAGTCCAGTCTGGTTTTTTGGTATTTTTGGACAGGACTGGGATTGCAACTGGTCCACTAAGCTTTTAGAAGGTCAAAAGACCGGACTGGACCGATTAGGACTGGTCCACATCGGTTTTTTGCAGTCCTAGACCAGTCCTGGTCCAAGACTGTCCAGGACCAGACTTTTGACAAATACTGGTCATATTTTCATATATAACATCAAACAGATATGTAGATGTAATCTATACCTTTAGAATAAGCCCAAGAACATTAAATTTCATTGGGAATTGACAATTTTATGGTGATATTATTTGTGTCCTACTATTTTGTGTACATTTTCACTGTTTTATTTCTTTCTCAGTGAATATTTGGCTAATAAATACCGTATTTATCTTGTTTTAAAGGAAAAAAAAGGGCTACAAAACTATTGGTTCAGACCAGTCCTAAAACCGAAGACCAGTCTTTCGATACCGGTCTTTTTCCAGTCTTTGCTTCTCAAAAACCAAAAAACCGGACTGCTGGTCCGGTCTTTTGCAGTCTGGTCCAGTCTTTTGCAGTCATTTTCCAGTCCTGCAACTGGACTTCCAAACACTAGCCGCCATTGTGTCCAAGTTAAATTCTTAGGCCCAAAGTACAGACAGCAAACAGAGGGGTTGATAGGATGCAGGAGACGTCTAGGGATGTAAACTCACCATTTCCGCGGTTTCACAACCTCCGCAGTATACTTGCAGATGTTCACAGATACTCGCAGATGCTCACATATTGTTGCAGATACTTGCAGATTATTGCACATCATTGCACATCATTTCAGATCATCATACATACTCTAGTGTTGCCAAATCTCAGTTCTGAACTGACTCACTGAACCTGAACTGACTGAACTGAACTCAAAAGTTCAGTTCAGTTCAGGCATCTTGAGAATTGGCAGTTCATCCAGTTCAAACTGAACTGAACTGCTGAACTGCCAGGTCCTGGAAGGGTGAGAAATTCCCATATATTGATTTATGTTTCCTGGAAATTAGTTCTTCAGTGATGTAAAAATAATTTGGAAGTCCTTTTGGGAGTAAAACAATGACTGAGGAAGGAGATAATGGCCAGACTTGGTATATGATGTGATTATGTCATATATTAGCATTATCCATTTTGAAACATAAATACAAATCAGTGGTGTTATATATCCTCAAGGGGTCCTGAGATCACATATGAGAAGAAATTAAGTGCCTAAGGCCTAAGGATGGTCCTTGGACCATAAAATTTCCAATAATGGGTAAAATATAGAATTTATAACAGTTCTTCAGTTCAGTTCAGTTTGAACCGGTTCTTTAACAGTTCAGTTCAGTTCAGGAAAAACTTAGTCAGTTCAGTTCTCAGTTCAGCAAAAAATGCTACTAAGCTGAACTGAACTGAACTTTGGCATCACCAACATACTTGCAGATCATCACAAAATACTTGCAGATCATTGCAGATACTTGCAGTCATCACCAACATTCACATTATCATTCACAGTTACCAGCAGTTCTCACAATCTTTAAACACACTTCCAATGAAGGTCACTCAGATGACTTTATTACTCATTGCCTTTATTTTTATCTTGTCTCCGTTATTTGGCTCTTATCTCCTATGTTTCATTACCAAAATACCGGACCCATGTGACTCCACTTTTACCTGCATTTTACATTTCTATTTCACCTTTCCACACTTAGCTATTTGCTAGTTAGTATATTATTAGCAGGAGCAAGTAAGGTAAAGTGGACAGGAGAATGGACAAAATTACCACAGTTTTGATCCCACCTTTGGAACATCATACTAAGCTACTCTTGCACTCCTTTAAAATCATCCTGCAAACTTTGCTTTTTCTGCGCATTATCTCGCACTTTAAAGCAAACCTTTGCACCTCATAAAACCTCACTATTGCCTATTGAAGAGAACTACATCAACCCCACAAACTATGTACTACTTGTGGTCTGTCCTCACCGCTGGTACATCAAATTTGGATGATAGGATCCATATAGCCTCTAGGTTTGTAAACAGGTTATTTTCATGGTTTAACAACTTTGCAGACACTCGGCGGTTACCATTATCACACACACTCTTGTCCACAGTTGTCAGTAACCCTTGCACTATCATTCACAAGTCCTACAATATCACCTACTCTTCACACATGTCTCGCATATCCTTTATATGACCCTCATAACTATCCAGAGCACCCTCAGTTCTCTTCACACTTTGTATTTCAACATATCTACCACTCTCACTAGCCACAGTGGACTTAGCCATATTCACTCCTTCACAGCCACATCTTTGCACAGCCACTATCTAATCTTGCAGTGTTTCACAGTTTGTGAACACATTCCTTACCTCTCCATGCATCCCTTGCATTGGTTTTATTATGGTCTGTGTTGTTTTGCAAATATTTTCTTTCATCTTTCCATATATATATTTTTATCATTCTTTCAAAACAGGAGGTCATTTAACTGACCTCCTTACTCATCATCTTTATTTTTACTTTGTCTCCTATTCTTTGTTACCAAGCTACTGGGTCAATGTGATTTCGCATTAGCTCAAATTTTACATTACTGTTTTGCATATCCACACCTGGTTACTTCTTGATCAATATCCATTGTTCTCTCTATATTCTCATCATCCTGCTGCTCGTTTTATTCTTTGGCACCATTGTAGCATTCATAGTAATATTGAGTGTTTTCAAGAATATCAGGTGTCTTCTTCTTGGCCCCTGCCACAAAATGCTTGAAGCTTTCTTCAAATGTGTCTTCCTCTGTTTTCAGATCACCAAGATTGGTCCAAGGCTTTAGCAGACAAAGCATACTTGCACAATAGAGTTGTCTGTCTTTTGGTCCGTCATTCCTTGGCATCCAACCACCCATGAAATGTGGTAGGGTCTCATGACATTCTGTTTGAAAAATGCAACAGTGTCCTGTCTTATTGAAGCCCTGTTGATATGGCACATGGTCATTAAGCAGCCTTCCAACGCATCTTGGATCCCCATCAGATGTGCTCTCTTGAGGATTAGCAGCATCATATGTGTTGAGCAGAAAGGTGAAAAGATCCATTGCCACCATCTCTCCTCCACAAAACATGTATTCATTCAGTTGATCCCTTAAGGTCATGACCCCAGAAACCATTGTAACCATGTGGTTCTGATCCTGGTCACTGGCAAATGATGTGAATTCACTTCAGCTACAAAGCAACCATCACTTTATATGAAACTTACCTCGAGTTCCCCAATAATGGGTATTTTGCCTGTAATGCAGCCATTATTGCTCCTGGGTAGATAGCAACATAGTGATGCGATTCAAATTGATCACCCCATCCCATCAAATAGCTCATGATTTCCAGCACACTGAATTCCCTGTCACAAGTGAGTGTGTTTGCAGAGGTCTTTATGGTCCCCCACCCTTTCCAATTGGAATTCCAATTGGAAGAATTTAGTACTGTGTCTCACTGTAAAGTCAACACCATATAGCATTCTGGGTCTTACCACCAATAGGTACAATCTCCTCATGTATCTTCCTGACACTCCTCCTGTTAGTTTGGCTAACCTCGCACATTGTCTTAGCCACTCTCTTCCTTTCCCTAGTGCTGCCGCAATCTGTTCTTTCCACCTTAATTCTCTGTCTATGTGTAGACCTAGGAACTTGACCGATGAAACTGATTTGATACTCTGTCCGTTGAGTAGCAAAGCTTTCCTTGGTAGTGGTATCCTTTTACGTGGTCTGAGTGGGTCTTTGATTTTTTGATGCGATAGATCTAGGAGCTGAAATTTGTCTAGCCCAAACGAGCAGTTATGTACGTTGGCCCAATCCATTACGCCGTCTTTTCTGTTCATAATTTTTTTAGTTTTTCGTGCATGATATTGAAGTTTGCTCCTGTTGTCACGATTGCCGTGTCATTGACATATAGCAGGCCCGTCTTGTTGAGTTCCTTTTGGAATATCTTCAATATGGATAAGTTGTATATTAACCAAGCTATTAGTGACTGGGCGTCTCCTTGATCCAGTCCTCCTTCAATGTTGAAAGGTTCGGACCTGAAGTTGTTGAAAACCAATGTTGTCCTTCTTCCTTCTAGCCTTCTCTCCAACCATTCTACGTGTCCCAATTTTTTTTTAAATTTTTTTTTTAATCCTATTTTATTCTCCAATGTGGCGAACCATATGCTAGAGAGTGTGTACACAATTATAAACCACTTATGGGTTTAAAGGTAACTATTAAAGAACTGTGACAACTGCGTGAGACTCCCACAAGTGGGTTTCAATGTGAAAGTGGTACTAAGGAATAAGTGCTAAAACGTCATCAGCATCGTTAGAATAAATAAGATAAATAAAGTAGGTGATGTGGTGGCGGACAAGGTTAGGGAATGATGGGTCCGTTGGAGTGCGGGTAGGGACAAGCGATGAGGCACAAAGCATATGACTGCTGTCTTTATGACGGACATTGAAGTAGATAGTTACGTCAGGATTTGAGTGAATCTCTGCGTTGACCTGATGTACTGGAAAAGAGGTTTCAGTGCTGTCGGAGTATTGAGCAACTTGGAGACATTGCAAGCTGTGGGCCCTAGTTTGGCCAGTAACACTGAGCATGGTTGGGCATGCGCAGGGCATTGTAATAGAAAGTGTAGGACCGTTTCATCGTGCTGGAGACATATGGGACACAGAGGGGAGTTAACTTTTCCAATCCGATGTAAATGTTCAGCGAGTGGGGCGTGCGTAGTTCTGAGCTGAGTAAGGATGGACGTGTGTTTGCGAGAAAGGGTACGTGTAAGCGACAGGAATTTGGATGTGGGTGCTGTAGGCAGGATGTGTTTGGAGTAGTCGTATCTCGGTGATGCTAGCCATTCCTTCTGAGCCAGTGCTTTCAATTTCACATGAAAAGATTGCCATAAGGCTGCTTTGCTGTATGGGAGTTGCTTTTGTAACAATTTGGGTAGGTCGGCTGGTTGAATGTTTGCATCCGTAATCGCTCTCTTTGCTTCCTCATCTGCCCTTTCGTTCCCCTCTATGCCCTCGTGACCTGGCGTCCATCTGAACGTGAGTCGAATGCCTCTGTGTTGTTTGCAGATGGTGTTGATTGCTAAGTGTAATTCGTCAACGAGGTAGTGACCAGGTGCCGGTTTAGTCAGTTTGATGGCTTTAATAATGGCCTGGTTGTCGAGCCCAATGGTTGCGGTCCTGATGTTCCGTTTCTTTAGTAACAGCCTCATTCCTATGATCACTCCTACGCCTTCTCCCTCATATACTGTGTGATGTTCCTTGGTACCTAGCAGATAATTGACTGCTTTCTTTTCGTTCCTCCCTTGAAATAAGACTGCTCTGGCTCCTATTTTGCCATCCATCCCTGATCCATCTGAGTACACTCTTCTGTCTGCCTTGTCCACTCTCTCCTCTTCTATTGCTTCCTGCTTTGTATCTGCAATCCTAGTTGTAAAGTTTGGTGACCATTTGTTGTTTTGACGGACTGTATTGATGTTTTTGATAAGTGACGGTTTGATGTTATAAGTATGAAAAAGTATATGTAGTGGCACCGGGTGTCGTTTGACTAGGCGTTGAGCTGTATTCTTGACTGGTTTATATAATGCGTGGTTAGGGGGAAGTGTGGCCATGCATAGAGTGGCTCAATATAAAAATTTGTCTACTAAAAGATGAAAAGGAAGGAGATTAGCCATCACATCTAACGTATCAGAGGGTGAAGTTCGCATAGCGCCCGTAATCATGATAGCTGCCTGTCTTTGAATTCTGGCAAGTTTGGTGATGTTGGCTGTGTTGTTGCCTTTGCCCCGCGCGCTTGTGGCGACTTTATGTTGTGGGGTAAGGAAGATGTCAGCTGCATATAGCATCCTAGGAACTGTGATGGCGAGGTATAGTTGGCGTAATATTGTAGCTGATATTCCGTGGGATTTGTAGATTAGTCGGCGGAATTGGATGAGCCAATCTTGGCCTTTGGCAAGTGCAGCTAGCTGCACCTTGTGCTTTCCAAGAGAGTTTGTTATTGACCAATACTCCTAGGAATCTTGCTGTTTCTGCTGATTTAATACGGTGTTGACTGAGAATGAAGTTGCTTCTAGGTATGGGTGAGCGTTTGTTGCGGATAAAAGTGTGTGGGATTGAGTGTTTTGTCAGGTCGAGGAGTTGGAATTTATCAATGCCGAATTCACAATTGTGAAGTCTGGCCCATTCTAGAATGCCTTATGAGTGATTCATGATTTCTCGTAGTTTCTGGTGTGTTTCGGTAAAGTCTTTTCCTATGACTATGACTGCCACGTCGTCAACATATAAAAGGATCGTTTCGCCTGTTTTGGGGTTAGGAATGTTAAGAATGTCAGCGTTATAAATGAGGTAACAGATTCCTGAGAAAGGATTGCCTTGATCGAGGCCATTGTTAACCGCAAACAGGGCTGTCCTGTGGTTGTCGAATACGATGGAGGTCTGGCAGTTCGAAAGTCTGTGTTTCATCCAAAAGGTGTATTCTTTTGGTATACCTTTCATATGCATATTGTGGGTAAGTCTGTCAATGTTGACGCTTGGGAAAGCTCCTTTGACATCCAAGAAGAGCGCTGAGGCCATAAGCCCTTTGCGCCAGGCATCTTTAACAGTCTTTGTGAGGAGGTGAAGAGAGTTGGTTGTTGTCCGCCCTGGGCACGCGCTGAAGTGATTGCAAGGTAGAATATCTAGTTTTTCGCACATTGTTACGATATCTTCTGTATGGCAGGCATTAAGCAGCCTGGCCATCCTGTCAGAGAGGACAATGGGACGCCATGCTGAAGGCACAGTATAGTCAGTTTTGCCTGGTTTTTTCATGACCAGTGTGTCCATAACGGCCCAATCGTTTGGGTAATACCTAAGTGTATGAGTGGCTCAAAACAGGGGACCAAGGTATGGGACTAGTACTTCTCTAGCATTAATGAACACACTATTTGGTGTCGTGTCTTTTCTCGTAGCTTTGAATGGTTTCAGCTTCTTAATGGTGCAATGTATCTGTTTGTCCATGATATTGATGAAAGACCATTTAGGTGGAGGGTATGTGATATCACATGGAATAGGAGGTGTTAGTGGGTTGGGTTTCGGGAAGAACATTTTATAAAGCAGTTTACCCTTGCTATCATTGTCAATAGCTTTGCACGTGACTCTCTTTGTCATGGGATTGATTACTTGTAGAGTAGGTACTCTAGATTTGGCTGCGTCAGTGGCTGGCCCAGTGACCAGTCTGCTAGCCTTCCAAATGCTCAATTTGTCCATGCCTTCTAGCCACTCTGCCCAGTGATCAATTTTAGCCTTCCTGATTTCTTCAGCGTAGTCGTTATGTTGCCTCCGATATTCCTCATGTACTGGATGTTGTTGGTTCAGTCGATGCTGTTTGGATTTGGCTCCTAGATGTCTTGTAGTCTTCTTAGCTGTTTCAAGATCTTTGTTCCACCAATGTTTGGAGTATGGGCTGGGGTGTGATAGCTTGACATTTTCTTCTATGGCGTGTTGGACTGCGTCATTCAATCTTTTGAGTGATTCATTGAAGGCCTGTTTAGAGGGGATTTTGGCTGGCGGAGGGAAATTATTAAGTTGAACCTGTAAGGATTTGGTTAGTTCTTTCCAGTCTACTTCTCTGAAATTGCGTCTGGGCTTCCAAGCGTCTTTGAGCGTCTGGATATCCATCTCCGTCACAATAGGGAAATGGTCGGTTTTAACGGGCCGGTTAGCATCATCGGTATTGCATTTGATGATACCGTCAAGCATGTCTTCCAAACAGAATACATTGTTGACCCTTGTGAGATTGCCTGAGCCATGAGCTTTTAGAGTTGGGATGAGTGGTGGTAAAGCCATTTTCATGTGATGCCGTCCCAGCATGTTGAGAAGCGGCTGGGCCAAGTCAAGGTTGTGTCTTGTGAAGAGGTGCTCATTACGTGGTTTGTCCCAGATAGGGTGGTGACGATTGAAGTCCCCCATCCAGAGCGTCGCCAGAGGTAGATTGAGACAATGTTGATGACCTGCGTCTCTCATATAATTAGATAGATGTGATAGTGAATCGTTGTGCTTGACGTCGTTATAAATATTAAAGACGTGAAGCATACCAAAATGGCTGCTGATTTCTATGGCCGTGATGTCTGGGGTGTCGATTGGTATTTGTTTCCACGAGTTGTTCGTGAGCTCTGTGCTGACTAGTATTAGAGAGCGAGTGCTGTCAGGGTGCTTTTTGTGTGTTTGTTGGGTATACTACCGACCAGTGAGGGTTGGCTCTAGACATTCCGTTGAAGTCAATATAAGGTTCCTGAATAAGGCATAAGTCATGTGTAAAAGGTCTAGTTGACTAATGAGCGATTTGTTAATGTTCTGCTGCCGGATTCTGAAAGGGCGTTGTTCAAATTCCATTGATGGCATCCATGACGTAGGATAACTGCGACGATTCTGGGATAGGACTGATGTCTTGATCGTCTGGGTCCATATCCGCCCATGACATAGTTGTGAGGCCGGTAGGTAGCGGGGGGGCAGGCTGCCCATTTCTGGCTTCCTTATTGCGTTGCATTTGGGAGAAGATGCCTGGCAGTGTGTGTTGTACTGGCTTTGATGGCCATCTGGGATTTGCTGCGTCTTTTTTGGTGCCTAGCGGTTCTATATTAGGGTTTTGCTGGCCCCGCCGATGATTTACAGGTTGCCAGTCGTTGGACAAGGTGGTCTGTGATGTGGGGATGGTGTCTGCTGGACAACACAGAGGTAGACTGCTATAAGGGTTGTTGTGAGTTGTATTGTGGTTAGGGTGTGTGTGACGTGGCTGGTCAAGCTCTAACGCCGGGGTTTCTTGTTCGATGAGTAAGCGCCAAGTTTTTGGTTTGTGTGGGGAAGAATCTGTATTTAGTTTTGGGTATAGGTGAGTGTAACTTTTTGGTTTCTTTAATGAAAAAAGGGCAATTCCTGTCAGCTGTGCCGTGACCCTTTGCTAATGCGCTTGGGCAGTTAGCACATGTGAATCTTGCTGTGTCGTTGAGAAGACAGGTGGTGGTCCTAATACTATGTTGACCGCTACATCTGTCGCAGGTATCTGTGGTAGCTTTACACTCTGGTGTGAGGTGACCAAGTTTTTGACATTTCAGGCAGCATTTTGGTTCTGGGAGAAGCTTCCGTGCCATGACACGCTTACCTTCCATGAAAAGTCCGTGTTCGATGGCGTGATTGGCTGCAAGTTTGTTGTTGAATCCTATAATGACGTGGGCGACTCGTTGAGTTTCACTGCGCAATTGTATAGGCTTGATATATTTGGAAGAGGCAATGGACCCAGGGATCAGGCCACTGTCGTCTTCAATTTTTGTGTGAGTGGAGGCTAGACCCGGCTTGAAGGTGGTAGGGACAAATTCCACTACGGTGTAGAAAAGCCGGTTTTTAATGTTAGAAGTCCCATCGTAGTGTGATTCAAATTGAACTTGGATTGCGGGTTGTCTTATCCAGTCCGCTGCTTCTTTTGTTGACAATTGGTATAGAGTATCGCTGTTTCTCGTTCTTTTTGCACCAATAAATTTGATGTCAGTAGGTTTGTCTATGAGGTCGTCCTCCATTAATTTGAGAGCCATGTTGGCTTTGGCGACTAGTTCTTTCTCAGTTAATTTGTCCAAAGCCGTGTCTGTGAACCTAGAGTCTTTTTGCATCAATACTTGTCGGTTGTTAGACTGACCACGTGTGATGACGGCAAGGTGTATTTTAGGGATCTGTTGAGATTGCGCAATTTCCGCATATGACCACACTGTTGCTGATGGTGTAACTGTAGTGACTGTAGTTTTTTCGCTAAGCTCTAGTGTGACTTGAGTGATTTTGTCTGCAATGTCTGTACAGTCGTCCTTGAGATCCGTTATAGATGTGGTGATATCTTTAGCGGCTCTAGTCACGTTTTCTACCGCGTCTCTCATGGTTTCCACTTGAGTATTGTAAAGTTCCATTTGCTCAAGCAGTTGTGTTTTGACCGAGGTGACTAGATGTTCGGCTATGTGATGTGAAGCAGTATCAGTCATGATGAACGCGAATGCTCTGATGATATCAGTTGGGGTTTTAGCAAGTTTTGCCCCAGTGAACTGCAAGAGGGCAAATGAAAGATCTATGAGGTTGGTAGGCTCACCAGGAACGAGATATTCTGTGTACGCAATAACATTAGAGCTTGGTCTTTATTACGGACGTCCATAATGAAGCTTTCAGCATCTTCGAGCTCTCTTCTCGTTTTTTTGGCTGTAGCTGCGGCGCTTTTCTGCCTCGTCTGAGGTTGTGTATTATTGGTGTACGACATAGTGTAATTTCGGGAGTAGTATGGCAGAAGTGCTACGCTGTTCTATGGTCTAGGATACTGGCCCCCAAGTTCAATGGTGGTGAAACTGTGGGAAGAATTCGATATGGTGGTGGTATTAGATCAAGAAGCGTTCCACGTGTCCCAATGGAATTCCATTCATCCTCATTTTGTGTCTTAGTACGTCCACAGCTGTACTTGGAAATGCGCTTTTCACATCCAGACAAAGTAGTGAAGCCACGTTGATGTACTAGCGGTGGGATCAGACCACAAGTAGTAACATAGTTCAGAGGGGTTAATGTAGTTTTCCTCGATAGAATTCAAAGAGAAGTTCGCAGTATTGAAATATGCAAGAAGAATTAGGTCACGAAGATAGCGAAGTTCGCGAACGAGAACGCAGTGCGCGAAGTAGCTTAAAGAATGAGACTATTGTTTTTAGAACGTTGCTGCAAGGTTTATGGGATCAAAACTCTGGCCATTTCTTGTTCACCTTGCCTCCTACTTGCTATGGATACTTAATACAAGAGTTCTAAACTAACCAGGTGCGGATATGCGAAACAGTAATGTAAAAATTGAGCTAATGCAAAGTCACATGAACCCAGTAGTTTGGTAATGAAGGAATAGGAGATAAAGTAAAAATAAAAGTGATGAGTAAGGAGGTCAGTTGAATGACCTCCTGTTTCGAAGGAGATGATAAAATAATATATATGGAAAGTCAAAAGAAAGTAAGTTGAAAATAACACGGACCATGATAAAACTAGTGAAAGGGATGTGTATGCGAGCCGTGAAAGACCGCGAGATTAGATAGTGGCTGTGCGAAAGTGTGGTTGCGAAGGGATGAAATGATTAAGTTCAAATATTGACTGAGAGAACTGAAGATATGTTGAAGTCTGAAATGTGAAGAGAAACGAGGGTGCTTTGGATAGTTATGAAGGTCGTAGAAGTGATGTGCGAAGGTCATGCGAGGACTATATCGTGTTGTGCGAGGTGCGAAGGATGTGTGAGAACCACGAATGAGAGTGCAAACAAAGTTGGTACCCGCAAGGCATCCACGTATACTGTGAAGTTGTTAAATCGCAAAAAATAACCAGTTTACGAACCTAGAGGCTATATGGATCCTATCAATGTTTCCTCTTCTCCATGCATCTTTGACCAGTTTGACCATTAGATGGATGGAGTCGGTGGTCGCCCTCCCAGGTCTGCCGCCAAAGTGATTACTTGGCAAGATCCCTGTCTTTTCACACATTAGGACCAGGTCCTCTGTTTTACAACTATTCAGCAGCCTCGCGTATCCGTTGGTTAAAACTATGGGTCTCCACACGTTGGCTCGCATGTAGTCTGGCTTCCCTGGTTTCTTCAATACCGGTGTTTCAGTTATTTTCCAGTTGTTGGGATATGTTTTGAGTGTGTCCGTGGCTCTGAATAGTGGTCCAAGGTGTGGTACTAGCATTTCGCACGTGTGGATGAATACTGAATTTGGAGTAGTGCCTGATCTTGTCGCCTTCCACGGTTTCATTTTTTTGATCGCTCGATGAATTTGTTCATCAGTGGTTGGCGTGTATGTCCACTTCTCCAGTGGATACTGTTCCATAGGTTTGTCTATTGCTGCTGCTGTGCGAACAGGAAAGAACAATTTGTATAGCATCTTGCCTTTGTATTTGTTGGTGTATGCTTCCTGTGTTACTTCCTTGGTTATCGGGTCTCTTATTTGTAACGTCGGCACTCTGCAACTTCCTCCATCTATGGCTGGCCCAGATGTCATTCTGTTTGCTGTCCATATCCCCTCCTTGTCTAACAATTCCAGCCATTTGGTCCAGTGTTCTAATTTTGTGTCACAAATTGCCTGTGAGTATTTGTTGCGTGCTTGTCTGTATTCCTCGTGTACTGGATCTTCTTCTGATGCCCTTCTTCCATATGATTTCCTAGCCCACTTCTCCTTTTCCTTCTTTAGCTTTCCTAGCTCTTTGGTCCACCACCTCGTCAAATATGGACTGAGTTTTGTCAACAGAACACGTTTCAGTATCGCCGCCTTGATTGTGTTGTCCAATTGTGCTAGTTTGATGTGAAACTGTTCTACCAATGTGAGTGCTTCTGGTTCTTTGATGATCACCAATCCATCCTCTAATGACGATTGAAATTCCTCCCAGTTTGTCATTTTGAAATTGAATTTGTCTATATGTGTTGTGCGTTTTGGTTCTATCTCCAGTATGCTTATTATTGGCATGTGGTCTGTTTTTCGTGGATGTAGGTGTGGTTTGGTGCTGCAGTAGATGAACACCCCGCTCAGTTCCGCTGAGCAGAATACATTGTCCACCCACATGAAATTCTTTGTCGCACAGGCTTCTAGCGTTGGAATATCCTTTGGTAGAGCCATTCTCATTTTTTGATTAAATTGAGCAATGGTTGCGTTGCCTCCAGCGCTGCCCTTGTGAATAGGTGAACGTTCCTTTCTTTGTCCCATATTGGATGATGACAATTGAAATCCCCTAACCAGATGTACCGCTCATTTATTTGTTCCTCCCGGTTCCTTCCTATCCTTCTCCTTTCCTCCCTCATAAATTCCTTCACCACCTCTAAACTTCTGTTGTGTTCACAATTGTTATAAATGTTGATTATGCATATTCCCCCAAATTTGCCATGCATCTGTATCCCTGATACGTCTGATGATGGCAATGGTATCTCTGCCCAATTGTTCGTGGATAGTTTTCGATTGACTAGAATTATTGATCTGGTTTTGTTTGGATTTTCTAGATGATTTTTCGGGTATACCACTGTCCAGTGGGGATTTGCTCTGGTTTGTCCCAAAAAGTCTATGTGTGGTTCTTGTAGCACTGCTATGTTGTATTCATTGCTTTTTAATGATTGCAATAGGTCCAATTGTCCTTCTAAAGATTGGTTAATGTTTTGCTGCCAGATTTTGAGCTTCCATGATGTGTTTGGTTCATTTGTATTAGACATAGGATAATGCGCTGGATAGGTTTTGTCTGTCTCTTTCAGTCTCTTCATCAATTTCTTCTAATTGCTCTGCCCAAGATCTTGTATCTTTGTTGGCCCATGCCTCGACGAGTGTGGTTTGCATTGGTCTTTGTTTTTGTGTGTGTCTTGCCTATAGCTTCTTTTTCCTGCTTCCTTTTTCCTTTCTATTTCCTTTCCAACCTTCTTATTCTCCTCAGAGCGTGGTCCTTCCCTCCAGTTATCTGCATCTCTACCTCTGTTTGATCTCACTTCCTCCCTGAATCCTTCCCACCTGTTGTCTCTGGTTCTCTGTGTGTTTGCTCTGCCTCGTTGCCCTCCTGCTAGTCTACCTGTTCCTCCTCCATCATGATAGTTAGATGTGTTGTCCTTCCTGAATGCTCCTCTCCTTTGACCATGTTCCTCCCCCTCTGCTCCTAGATTGTTGTATCCTTCAACGGTTTCCCATGTTGATGGGTCGGTTGTACAAAAGAATTTGTACCTGTTTTCTTGGTGCATATGATTCATTTTGTTGACTTTTTCTAGGAAAATCGGACATCTTCTGTCTGCTGCTCCATGCCCTGTACTCTGTTCCTTTTTGTTCCCCCTGCAGTTTGAGCATTCCATTTCACTTTGTAGCGTTACTAGACAACTGTTGGTTTTGTGTTGCTTCACGCATCAACCGCATGTTTTGTGGATGGCCACACATTGTGATGCTTTATGCATGCCAAAGCATTGGCACTTGAGGCACCTTCTTGGTTCCTGTGTTTGTTTCCTTCCCCACACCTTCTTTCCTTCTACAAATAGTCCTGTGTTGATTGCGGTGTTGGTGTCTTCTCGCATAGTGAAACCTAGTATCATGATAGCTGTTCTTTGCCCTGGCGACTGCATGTGCAGCGGTTTGATCCATCTTGCTTTGCAAATGGCTGTTCCTTGTATGCCCATGTTTCTTTGTGTTCTAGCTTGAATGATGTTGGTACCCAGTCAAACACCACTTCAAATGTTTGTGCTCTGAAGTCCACCGTAGACCCCATCTTGCCTATGAACAGCATCATAACCTCCTTCTCTTTGATCCACTCTGCCGCTACATTCAAATTCATCTCATAAATGATATCCCCTGATGCTCACCCATTCATCTTGTTTGCCCCTACAAACCTTGCCTCCTCCGGTTTGGTTGATGCTGGTATGTCCATGAGTTCGATTGCCATGTTTGCTTTTTCAACTAATTGCTTTCTGGATAGCTCATTCATCCTGTCACCTTCCATACCCACTGCTCTGGTCATCCATACCCTCCTCTTCTGAAGTTCTGCCTTGGCTACTACCTGGGCATGAGGTGTTGGAATGAATCTTCTTGTCCTTTCTGCGTACGTCTCTGTACTCTCCTCTATTCCGTCTGTGTTTGTCCTGGTGTACCCTCTCTTCTGCCCTTCCTTTTCCACTGCTCCTGCTATCTCTGCTGCTTCTAATGCTCCTTTTAGTTTGACGATAACACTATGGTGTTCTTCCCGTAATTCATTTACTGTGGTGTATATGATTAGTGACGCTTCTGTCAGTTGTTCTGTTGCATCTTCAAGTTCAGTGCATGTCCTTTTGGTTGCTGTGCTGATTGATTTAGCTATCATATCCGTGATGATTTCCATAGTATTCTTCAATTGTGTGTCATTTATTAGGAAGGCCAGAGCTCTAAATGCTTCCGCTGCGTGTTTGATTGATTTAATGTTCTGAGATAAATCCATGGCTAAAGTGCTCAGTGTTTCCATTGACAGTTCTGCATGTTCATGTTTGACTTCCTCATTGGTTAAGAATAGCTTGGCTGAGCGGGTGTCTTTGACCTCAAAGTCTGTCACTTTGGTTAAGTCATCGCATGTCTTGCTTGTGGTGCCCGCGGTGGCTCTGGTGACTCATGTGTTTGATCCCAAAGGCATGAGGGGCATTGTTATGTACCTCATGGTGGAGTAAGTCGTGAATGTATCTGCTTTATTATGCTTCTACTCTACTGTGATGCTACACAATATCTTTGAGACCACCTTTTCCAGCACATTGAAAGCGTGGGAAAATTTGGTTGTGTGATGGTAGTAGATCAAGCAGCATTTTTTTTTTTCGATGGCTGAATTGATGATCATATACATCTAAATTTAGAAATAATTGTAATATTTAAATAATTATGTAAAATTACCATATATAGACATAACTTGCTTATGTTAGTTAGTTAGTCCAGCCAGAAAGCCCTTAACAAAAAAATCAACACCAGGTATTTTTTTCTGATCCTGGTGCCCCCTTGCATGATGAATGTCCTGACTGGACAGAAGCTTCACTGAATGGCTCAGTGTTAGGGCAACTGCAATGCTGACTTAGTCAACTAACAGGGGATCCAAAGTTAATAATAGATCAGAAAATATATCTACAAGTGACTTACCTAGCAGGGGATCCAAAGAGGAAAGGATGGGGATCCCTGCTAGGCTGGGGGTGTTTAAGTACTAATATGGACATAACAGAGATATAAAATAAATAAAGCAATGATACAATAATAATTAATTAATTAAATAAGAAATGGTGCGATATGAAAAATAGAAATAAAAGATGGAGTGAATCAGAGGATTGGAGTTGGAGCAGAACTATGGGGTTCCGGAGTCAACCAGTGACGGAAGCGGAGTTGGACAGAAGGTCAGAGGTCGTCGGAAAGGCGGGGTGTATGATTCTAAAGTTGAGGTTTGGGTTAAAGTCGGGTGTCCCCTAACACTCAGCTCTGGTCTTACCTCTGGTCATAGAGGCTGCGACACTTGCTCCTTTTTCAGAGTTGAAAGAGGCTGCTTCTATGGCTTTGCTCATCTTGCAAACTACCCAGGTATGCCTCTGCAAAAACCATGGCACCCACCACTTGACTCATAGCCCTAGCACTGATCTTACCAATTATAGGCAATAGTTCAACTGAATGGCTATCTGCAGAGATGCGAGAGATTCTTGCGGACTTGACACAGTACAATCAACAATCATAGTACTTCCTATCATTCAATCTACTAACCTTGGAACAGCACTTTCAAAAATATCTACTCATTCATTCAAGACTACATATCAAGGAATAAATTTATTCATGTGATGTTTAGCAGAGCCAACTCTGGAAAGATAAATGAATATTGCAAATCTTTGAATTGCACCATGCAGAAATTTAAGGTCAAGGGGGCCCCGGTGATGTGATTGAATTTGCTTTTGTTTGGTAATCAAAGGATTACTGTTTTTAGGAATTTGTCTACAACAAATCCAGAAACCAATAACTTTAATGACCAACAAACTCTGTTTTTGTGCAAGTTGGGGTTTCCTTGAAAGTATAACCAGTATACTCTTGAATAAAACAACAATACACTTTTAAAGTCCAAATGTTCTAGACTATGATTCAAGTTTAAAGTCCAAATTTCTCTGGACTATGATTCTGATAACAAGTTTATAGTCCAATTTCTTAGACTATTATATAGTGCTTTTTGATAGAACAAAGGCAAGTCCCTATAGGATTTAATATCCTTTGTCTATATGATAACCCAATTTTGGTAGTACAAAGACAAGCCCCTTTAGGGATTAATATTCTTTGACTATCCACAACAAATGATTTAAAGTCCCTGAGGCAGACTGTGAGACAGCTTTATAGTACAAGGATTTCTCCTCAGACTCTGACAAAGGATTTAATATTCCAACTCCAAAGACAAGTCCCTATAGGATTTAATATCCTTTGTCTATATGATAACCCAATTTTGGTAGTACAAAGACAAGCCCCTTTAGGGATTAATATTCTTTGACTATCCACAACAAATGATTTAAAGTCCCTGAGGCAGACTGTGAGACAGCTTTATAGTACAAGGATTTCTCCTCAGACTCTGACAAAGGATTTAATATTCCAACTCCAAAGACAAGTCCCTATAGGATTTAATATCCTTTGTCTATATGATAACCCAATTTTGGTAGTACAAAGACAAGCCCCTTTAGGGATTAATATTCTTTGACTATCCACAACAAATGATTTAAAGTCCCTGAGGCAGACTGTGAGACAGCTTTATAGTACAAGGATTTCTCCTCAGACTCTGACAAAGGATTTAATATTCCAACTCCAAAGACAAGTCCCTATAGGATTTAATATCCTTTGTCTATATGATAACCCAATTTTGGTAGTACAAAGACAAGCCCCTTTAGGGATTAATATTCTTTGACTATCCACAACAAATGATTTAAAGTCCCTGAGGCAGACTGTGAGACAGCTTTATAGTACAAGGATTTCTCCTCAGACTCTGACAAAGGATTTAATATCCTTGCTTCCAAGACAAGTCCCTAAAGGATTTAATATTCTTGGTTTACACAGAACAAAGGTAAGCCCCTTTCGGATTTAATACCCTTTGAACTGAGTGAAGCAAAGCAAGTCCACTTGTAATTCCAATTCTAACTTGTGCCAATTCAGAGCGCTGAAGCTTGGGAAAGAAAGGAAGAGTGCAAATTCACTAGTTTTATAGTACAAAAATTAAAAATCCTCAGACTCTGACAAAGGATTTAATATTCCAACTCCAAAGACAAGTCCCTATAGGATTTAATATTCTTTGTTTAAACAGAACAAAGACAAGTCCCTTTAGGATTTAATATTCTTTGAACTGAGTGAAGTAGGACAAGTCCACTTGTAATTCCATTCTAACTTGTGCCAATTCAGAGCGCTGACTGAAACTTGGGAAAGAAAGGAAGAGTGCAAATTCACTAATTTTACTGGTGCTTTCTAGCTACTTTTATACATAAATGAGAAACAATATTAAGTAAGAGTCTGTGATGTCATGTCTATGTTTTATGATTACTGATGCTATTTTATGATGTTATGTCTTGTTTTTAGATGATAAATCCTTGTTTTATGATGTCATGTCTTGTTTCTAGATGACTGAGCATTGTTTTATGATGTCATATGTTTCATAATGTCACAAAATGTCACAAAATGTCACATGATATCACATGCTTCATTATTGTAGGACCTTTTATTGATATTTTACTTGATGTTATCCTTAGGACCTGTATAACAATCCTTCATAGTAGTAGACTTGATAGTTACTTTAGATTACAAGTAGTTCATTTGACCATTATGGATTTTGTATGGTTAGAGTCTGAACTTTTTGTAGTGTTATTTAACAGTATGATAAATAGATCAATTCAGATCATAGTTATCTGCTGCTTTAACATTTTTAATACTATGCAATTTCCAGTTTAATCAACAAGTGTAGTCAACACTTTTGACCCTTACAATATCAATTTGTAGATTAATTCATGGTTGGGTTATTGATCTTGTTGATTCAATTGAAGAATAATATTATGAAAAATTGAATAATCCATAGGTATTCAACTTTCAGTCCTATCACCGGGATTGGAATCCTGAACCAGGGGTAGGGGGGGGGAGGGGTCTGAGGTCTCCATAGAGTTAAAAAAAATTACTAAAAAAAGATAAAAGTATATTTTTAATGCCCTGTAGCAACCATTAGATTGCCATACTTGTTGAGATAGACACTGAGCTTCATTTAAAGGCCTCAGGGACACTGTAGTAGTGGAAGAAATGAAATTTACTGTTCATTTACCAGTAAAAGAAAAATATAAAATATGACACTACAAGGTAATACAATAATCACATGTTGTCCTGAGTGCAATGAAGAAGCCAACACAGACTGCAGGCTCATTTCTGGCCTTCATGTGTCCATAGATACCTAAAAAATATGATATGTTTTTCTTGGAATTACCATTTTTGGTCTGACATATCCATATTTGGGCATAAGAGTCCCTCCAAATGGCTTAAAAAATTTTACCGACCCCATGTCATTTTTAAGATCCTTGGGCCCCCTTGTTTAAGGTTCGTGATACATATCAAGTTGACCTGGTTGTTTCGTGTGACCACTCGCTAGCTTCAATCTTATATGAATATACAAGAGGTTATTATGCAGCTTGGGAGGAAAATTGATCAACTCTCAGAGCAATTACTGCATTGGGACAAGAAAGAGGATGTTAAGGATACCCTGCTTGCAAGCTTAGAGATCAGGCAGAAATGGAGAAGATTGATGAAAAAGGACTGATGCAAGTCAAGATAGATCAACAAGCCAGGGATGATAGATGGCATTCTGATCAGTTGGAGATCAAGGAGCTGGAAGACCTCCAAGCAGCTCTTAGCCTAGCGAACCGTCTGAAGGAAGCACAAGAAGAAGAGATTGCTGAGTTGAGGCAAAAATTAGTTGCCAAAGAGGACAGTCGACAGACTACCACAATCCTCGCATCGAGTGAGAAGAAGCGTTCTAGGCGACAAGACAAGGCCGAAGAGGAAGAGAAATGGCGAGGGAATGTCATAGTAGAGGCGACTTCGGATGAAGAGGAGGACGTATGGCAGCTTCCACCTCCAAGAAAGAAGGCCTGAGCAAGTGTCATAGTAGAGAAGTTAACTTCAGATGAAGAGGAGGACGTATGGCGGCCTCGAGTTCCAAGAAAGAGTTCCAAATCAAGCACAAGCCACAGAGTTCAGCAGGTGGTCTATCTTGCGACGTGGATGACTTTATGGCCCAACCTAATTTCTAAAGGCTTTCGATAGTGAGCCATTGAAAGAAAGCACAAGAAAAAGAGATGGCTGAGTTTAGATGAAAAATTGCAGCTGAAGAGGACTGTTGACGATAGGGCTGCACGCCATGACCGTACAGTACGGAATGGATGGACCCGTAGTACGGTTGCCGTACCCGTGCCGTCAAGGCTCAGCTTGACCAACTAGACAGACGGTGGACGGGACAATCAATGACCGTCCATTACCGTCACAAAACGGCCGTTGACGGTATTGTACAGCATTGTACGGGTACCAATCCTTATTTTCTCACACAACACCACCGTCTGTACGAGTAGTGCCTGCCTGTTTGACATACAAATACAGTTCTGACTTCCTGCCAGTCGAGAGACAACGATTGCGTGAAATGGCAGCAGTAAATTGTTGGAGTTGTTCAACTGTTGTAGCAGTTTTTGCTAGTGATGCCAAAGTTCGGTTCCGAACCGACGCAAGAACTGAGAACCGAAAGAACCGAACCGTCGGTTCAGGTTCAGTTCAGTTCAGTCCAAAGATTTTGGGCTGTCGGTCCGGTTCTCGGTTCTCATATTTCTAAAATTTTGAGAACCGGGTTCGAACCGGTTCGAACCGAACTTTCTGTGAATATTTTATTCTAATTTTTCTGTGAAGAATTGACTTCACAATCTACGAAATACTGTTAGGCGCTGGATTGGCGCCTGACGTTTTCGGAGTCGGAGTTTGAATGCTTTCATCATTTACTTAC
>MU130079.1:55581-86027 GCA_015039465.1 Phlegmacium glaucopus | reverse complement strand
GCTGGGTTGAAAATTTAGTGATTTGTCAGCATATTTCCATTTTCGGCAGGATTCAAGTGCCGTCTGGCCGTCTACCGTACAACGGCCGTCTCCGTACCCGTCCCGTAGCCGTTGGGGTTCTGCCAACCAGACTTGACGGACGGTGGACGGGTGAACCGTACCCGTCCTCTGACCGTCAATTGTACGGCCGTACCCGTCAGACGGTACGGTGTGCAGCCCTAGTCGACGAGCTGCCATGGCCCAGGCACAATCGAGTGAGAAGAAGGGTTCTAGGTGGCAAGCTGATTTCAAAGAGGCAGAGGAATGCGGAGGGAATGAGAAGGTAACTTCAGGAGAGGAGAACGTAGGGCGACCTGGGCTTGTGAGAAGGAACTCAGTAGAGACCAATCTTTCGGAGTCACCAAATAGGCGGCATGTGGTGTTGGAGGACACTACTGATGAAGAGGACCTCTGGAGTCTGGATGCCACGTCGGAAGCTATCAAGCACCTCGCTTCATATTGTGGGGGCGGAAGACGAACTTACAGACGAGGAATAATACCATACGCCTCCACTTCCAAGAAGGAGTCCCAAGGTCAGACGCAAGCGTCCGAGTTCATCATTTAGTCCACCTTGCAACATGGATGATACGACGTTTGAAGTTCCAGGTTTGACGCAATCAAGACTGGCTAGTCCTCACCGACAACACGGATATAACTTACGCATGGGCTCACCGATGTATTTTCCAAATGGCTCTTCATTTTCACCTTCTATGGGGTCCATATATGGATATGGCGTAGGTGGACCAAGGACCGTTGTCCATCTTGGGAGTAAGAAATATCATCAATACATTCGTAAGTTATCATGTTTATGTTATTGAGGACACTAAACAGTTGACCTGGGTACAGGAAGCGTTGTGTAATTTACTTATGAATTTGGGAGATCACCATGTAACTAGTCGACTTCATCGACCCAAGAAGGCTCCAGCCTTGCATTTTACCTTCGAAGGACATATGGATTATGCTGACGCTAATCGTGCCCAAGTTCCGGAACGTACCCTCCCAATACGATCCGCTCATGCTCCATCTCCGGTGCCACCAAACGAGAGAAGAGAGACATTGGTCAACCAATTGGACTGGCTGCTTTTACTTTCCTACCTAGTACCTATATCCTTACCTAACGTTTCTCAGGTGCCTGTACGGCTACTTTGTTTGGACTTACAACGGTCTGCATCCAATAAACCGTTAATGATTGTGTTGATGCAAGGTTGTAATTCTCATCGAACCTACAAATTTTATTGGCATCAGTCAACAAGCCCACAGACACAGAAACGTACAGCATCTTCCAGTGGTTGTTTGAGTAATTACTGATAAAGAGTTAAGCCAACGAAGTGAGTTCTAATTCTAAGAGAAGAAAGACACATACTCTTAGCTTCTCGACATTAATTACTTGAGTGGATACCAGACTCGGTTCGGCCTCGATGTTTGAGGAGATCATGCTGGCGTTGAAACGTTCAAGAAGTTTTGAAGGTTCAAATTTCAAACGTCAAACGTTAAACGTTCCAAGTACTGTTCAAATTCAAGATTGTGATCGGCTTCACTGTTTACAGCCGTTTGCAAAAAGGTTGGCGGTCCCAGATCTGGGCGACTTTGAGAACAAACAAAACAAAACAGATCCTAATCTAGGGTCTACCTCGTCCCAGCCACTGCCGCACAATGCCATACCGGAAGATATCGAACGACATCAAGATTGCTGCTATGCATCTCTACGAAGATGATATCATCTCCAAGGCAGCAATTCTAGACTATCTCAGGATCTCCTCACGAACTTTTGACCGTGTACTTGCTCTCTGGAATGCTACAGGAGAAGTTGTCAGGGAGACAAACGGCGTTCGCGGCCGTCCTCGTAACCTGCATTTCTCAGATGTTGAATACCTCAAGCGCCTCATCCGACACCGCCCAGACTGGTTCCTTGACGAGCTTCAGTACTTGCTTCAGACCAACCGCTTCATTTCTGCGCACTTCACTACTGTCCATCAGGAGCTTCTTCGAGCTGGAATCTCTGCAAAGAAGATCAAGAAGGTTGCCTCAGAACGTAACAAGGACCTCCGGGCAGACTTTATTGCTCGCATGGGCCAGTACTCCCCTGAACAACTTGGGTTTCTTGATGAAGTTTCAAAAGACGAGCGCACAGCATTCAGGACCCGTGGGCGATCTCGTAAAGGGACACGAGCAGTTATGAAGGGTGTCTTTATTCGCGGCCGACGTTTCTCTGCCGAAGGCTTGTTGTCTGTTGATGGAATGGTTGCAAGCACCGTTGTTGAAGGATCTATGACACGAGCATTATTTGTTGAGTACCTTGAATTCACTGTGGTATGTCACAGCTTACTGCCGCTAGCGCTGCTACAATACATCCTGCATCATACTAGATACCACTCTGTGCACCGTTTCCTGGAAATCTGAGCGTCTTGGTGATGGACAATGCAAGGATCCATCATGGAGAAGAGATTCTTGAGCTTGCAGATCGCTTTGGCTGGTGTTCCCTCAAGTATTGTCCCGTCTCAGACTAACCCCTTTGATAGGAATCAGGATCGAGTTTTTACCTCCTTACTCACCCGATTTGAATCCCATTGAGGAAGCATTCTCAAAGGTCAAGGCATTCTTACGTCGTCACCGACTGGACCTTACTCGCGAAGGTGATGGCATGATTTTTGAATTGATGGAAGTTATGAAAGTTGTTACAGGTGACGATGCAATAGGATACTTTATACATGGAGGGTATTTCTAGACAGGCAATGGCAATAGTAATACATATGAGACACGACAGCAGTTGTAATGTAGCGACGGACAACACAGACAGTTGGTTATGAAAACAAATGCTCAGAAACTTTCCTTTGATGACGCCCACATCTCAACAGCCTCTTTGAGGTCGATAACCTCTCCAATCTTGAATCCCATCCCGGCGAGATCAGTTTTGGTGATGTGCGAAAACGCATGGGTGCCTGTAATTGCATTATCGCGGAAATGCTGGAGAATGGTGTCTGGAAGTAAGTAGACGACACAGAATGTGTCAATATCCATTCTTGGCCCTTCGCTGAGAGTTGAAGGTATCAATCCGGTTGGTTTTTGCAGGAGGGGAGGCAACTGCGTGGCCGCTGGTGGAGGAAGGCCATAATTGGCAGGTAATACCACATTGATAACTGGTGCCTGAGGTCCCTTCTCCTTTTCCATGGCCTTGAGTCGGGATGTGAGGAGTGGAGACTTAGAAACAATGGTGTGCATTGAGACAGCGTCGAACTCTTGGATGTTTGGTGGGTGCTCAAGGGTTGCTGATGGTTCACCGGCATGGTTATGTAGCTATATGCGTTGCTGAGAATACAATATATGTGCTCTATCAAAACATACCACGTACCATTGCTGCTGCCCACTTGTCAAAGTGGTTGTGGCTCAAGGCAAAATGTGGACCGTCTGAAGGGACGTAGCAGTGCTCGGAGGAGCAGTTGGAAGTTGCGCACTCCCAACGCGAGCGGAGCCGTTGTATGTTGCCGTTTTTGGCAATGTTTCCAGGTAAAATATCAGTTGCGTTTGGGGCCTACAAGATATGTCAGTATTTCGGGAGGGAGGGAGTAAATACAAGGTATTACCCGACTTTTTTTCCCCTTCTTTGCCACCGGTCCCAGACCTGCCTGATCAAGAATTTCCAGGACACCTGCAACATGCGCTGCTACGTTCTCTTTATTTGCTCCTCCCTAAAGTAATAGAGTATCAGTTAGAAGGAATATATATATATATATTGGGTTATACCTGGCCCTGACAGGCGATTTCCTTGATTACTATTTTTACAGTAGGTTGCTGCTGGCGGAGCGCATTCTCAACCAGATGTTCATAGTCGGCAACACTTGAGAGTGGTAATGGATTTGGGATGTGGCGGGGTATACAGAACATAATTTCATATGCGTTGTCGTCAATGGCAACTTGTCTGGGAAACAAAACATCACAAGCCTTGATTTTTAGACGAGCATGGAAGTCAAGCCATTCAAGGTTGCAAGACAGTACAAGGAAGCGAGCTGCAGGTTCACGGCGTGCCTGGGGTTTTGCAAGCTCAGCCACAGAGAAGATGGTGAGGTTGTAGGTGATCTTGCGTGTTTCTTCAAGTTCCTTGAGTTCATGCCTATTTATATGTTCTGAATATCATTAGCGAGTATTGGATGTGAGTTGAGGGTTGGGAATATCTTACTGGTTGGGATTTTTGGGTCCTTCCCCTTTTTCCGCTTCTGAGGTACAACTGGCGCAACATCAAAGACCAGCTCCTCATCCTCATCAGACTCGTCCTCATTGCTATCTCCCTCTGCCTCAACTTCTTCCTCCCCTTCACTCTCTTCTTCCTCTTCTCTCCTCATTATCCTTGCTTCCTCCTCATCGTTGACATAGAAATCACCATCATCATCAGCGAGAGTTGCCTGCTCAGCAACTCGGAGAGGAAGTTCTTCGTCAAGTTCAATCTCAGCCTGCTCAAATCTTGCAGTCTTCTGAATCTTACGTGTGGATTTACGTGGTGGAGGCATCTTGGAGGCTTTGGGTGCTTTGCCTTTACGAGGCATTATGTGTAGAGGTTGCGGAGAACACCTAGACGGCGTTGGGAAGGGTAGACCCTAGATTAGGATCTATTCTGTTTTGTTTGTTCTCAAAGTCGCCCAGATCTGGGACCGCCAACCTTTTTGCAAACGGCTGTAAGCTTACATAAGTTGGGGGTAACAGAATCAAATCAAACGGTCTTGAATGGAAAGTAAAGAGAGTAAACAATAAAAGAGAAACATAGTTGAATACAGTACACTATGGGTGGAATGGAAGACCCCCAGACCCTTCTATACCCCTAACCATTACCCTCCAAAACCCCGGGCTAGTTACCATCACTAGTTTTGACTGGTCTCGAGTCTAGTCTCGACCTGGTCCCGAGTCTAGATGTGTATATCCTTCCGTTTCTGAGTGTAGATCAGATGTGAAGTCAGATACTAGCCGTTTGTTGAGGGTGCTTTTCGATGTGATCGTTGCCTTTCGGATAATTGACGAGTTAGTGACCACCGTTGAGTCTCTGTTATGGGTGATGGAGCCTAGCCCACTGCCATCACTAGCAGCTTCTGCTGTCGTAGGATGACCAAAGGATGCGGAGTTCCTGCAAGCTGCGAACGATTCAGGAGTGAAAAGCATGCCGAATTCGGTACAGACGCTTCCTGCAACCGAGGCAGGATTATTGGGATCGTCAGACCACTTATTTTCTCCCCAGGCAACACTTCCAAGAAGAGCAGCGAAGGCACGTCCTTTAAGGGTGACAACAAGTTGGTTTGGGTTGCCACTCCTGCTAAGTGACTTTTTCGTTGACTTCAAATCTTTCTTCCACTCTTTCAGGGTCTTGGATGAAGCGGCTGCAATGTGTTTCTTTGCTGAAGATTTAGAGGAAAAAATGCGAGACATAAAACCGTCAATCAAATTATTGGACACCTTGGTGACCCGGGAAGAACGGTAGCCAGGAAAAATCCCTTGATACCAGGAGAATTTGGATGCCATGTACGCTTTCAAGTCTGTCAGAAGAGCCAAGAGGTGATGTCTTCCCGCGGATTCCAGAGGCATGGCAGGCAGATCGATCTGACAAAATGCGCTTAGCCGTGGTAACAGCAGCTCGAAGCAGGCCTCTGTCAGCCCATGATTTCGTTTCTTCAATCGTAACACTTCCTGTTCACATGCCAAATCCGCAAGCAGACTTGCCCTTAATACTCCGGCTCTTTGTTCATCATTCATTGAAGGTGATAAATCAAGTGTGCGCAACACTTCAACATAGAGAGCGAGTCGACATGCGTATGGAATACTCTGGACAAACGCAGAGGTGACCTGGGGAGATTTTATGAATGCGGGCGTGTGGATAGTTGCAGCGTTTGGGGATAACGCCATTTTGTCGACAGGAGAGGCTGGCGCAGCTGTGAGCGTGATACGGGACGAGAGTGACAACACATCCAGTAAACGACGAACACGAATAGCGGCTTGCATCTTTGGCGGAATCTGACAACCAGCTTGCTGCAAGACGTCTTCTATCTCCTGAGCATGACACACTGAGAGAGTGTACCGCCGTTCCGGATGCTTCCTCAATAGTTCCTTCCGCAACCCCTCCGCGAGCGTCACCACTTTGTTCAGAGATTTGAATGGCTTGGCCCTTTGTACTACGATAATGCGTTCCACGCACGTGTATGCATGAGATGGATTCGGATCTGTTTGATGTATGGGTGGCTGGTGCTTCGTGGACCAGAATCCTTTGGGCATGGGCGTGTTGTCAACCCGGACGTTAACCTCCGCTGCAACGAAGTCCATTGGATTTCCATATACCACGAATGATGTTGGTTCGATGGCAAATGGATCCAAGAGATGACGAACAGTCTCAAAGGCCATCGAGGAAGTGAAGTCAATCCCTCTCTGTGGCGTTACCAAGTATTGATCCTGCGCAGCCGACTTCTCGAGCAGTGACGAAACGATGCAGAAATGCGTGCCGTTAGACAACGCAGCCTCGGCGAGTTGATCTGGGTTAATATATTCCAGTGCATTATCGTCCTGCCTCTCGTTGGCAGTACATGTCCTGAGATTGTCGAAAAGGTTGTCCAGCACGACGATGGTGCAAGACCGCCAGTCTTTGATGAGGGTTGAGCCGCTCTGCAGGACGGCATTGAGATCAAAGTTCCCCTGCTGGGAGATGTCCCACACGTCAACGACTCCAGCAGGATTATTGTCACCAAATATGAACCCAGCCAATTCCTTCCAGGCTTTAAGCTCCTCCTTCGTCGTTTGTTGATTGACCACAAGCAGGGTGCCTGAGTTAGGAGTCTTCTTGTACACTGTGGATGTACAGATGCTGATTTGGCGACGTTGGATTCTGATAGCATTGCTGGGATTGTAGATCTCGCCGAGGAGGAGATCCACCGAGAAGTCTGCCGTGGTGTAAGGTTCGGCATCCTCCGATATCGATAGACGTCCTGATAGGTTGCATGTCGCCCCAGCTGAGAGGCGTGGTATGGGCCATAAGACTTGTGTCAATTGATTGAGGGCAATGGGACTAGTAGGATTCCCGTTAACGATTGGAACGAACTGCACTTTGGAAGTGCCCAAATCTCCACCGGTATAAGTGGCTTTGACAATCACCACCCGCCCTATTTCACTATCCTTTCCATACTCCCTGAGCGACACGTTGGAGACCGAGAACTTCACAAGGGTATTGCCACCAGGTGGAAACGAGGGTAAACAGGCGACGGGGCTCATTTTCACAGGATAGGTTATGGTGAACGGCATTGGGTTGACAAACGCATCAAAATCCCTACCAAAGGGTGTCATCTGTGCCCTGATCGTAAGTGATGCGGTGTCCGTGAACACTTCACCGCGGAGGTGCCGATCTGGAAGAGTGGACAGCGCGATGACAGGATCGACCGGAGCAACGCAGAATGCAAGATACTCTCCCGCTCCATTGATCTCCGGTACAATACTTCCATCGGGTTTACAGTTGAATGTAGCACATTGCACGACGCTGGTAACATTGGGTTCCAAGCCCGGGGGGAGCGAGACGAAACGATCGTAGCCTTCGGACACCACCCAGCTCGGGCGATCTAGCATAGCTGGCCCACAGTCACCAGGCTTGATGTACGCAAGCACACTCCGCGTCGTGGGTGTCGGCATCCCGCCGACGTTCCTAATCTGTATGGACGAAACGAGAACCCTGCATCCTGGCTCGATGATTCCATCTTGTTTTACTGGTGCAAGTTGCAAATTGAGGAGATTCAGATTGAAGATGCGGTCGTATTTCAAGCGGGTCCTGCCGTCGTGTACTACGAAGTGGAACGCCCCGTCTTGCCCATCCTGGCTTGGCAGGGCCTTTTGACCATCGATGCCATGCGCCCCAGATCGGCCGTTGCAGCCGCCGAGATTTGTGCCAGCGTCCTGATATGTTGGCTCTCCATACTTGTATGACGAGCCACCATTCCCACCCTTTCCTCCAGTGCCTGATGGAGAAGTTGATTTCAGACAAAGGACGTGGTAAGATAACCCTGAAAAGACTTGCCTCCGATCCCTGCTGTCCCTGCTGAACCCCCTCTTCCGCAAGAATACTTGGTGGTACCACAGAGCACAAAGAGATGAGTGTCGGCTTTGGGAGCAGAGATTCGAATGGTTCCTCCAGATCCACCATCACCGCCTTTACCTGCGTTACCGCCATCTCCTCCGTCACCACCAGGACTGCCATTAGTACCCCTACTGTTTAAAGTTGCATCCTTCCCCCTGTTCTCCAAGCGTATTCAGAAATGGATTCATTGAAGGAGAGTACAAGAAAAGCACCATACCTGAATCCCTTTCCTCCATGTTGGCCATCGCCACCATCGCCACCATTGCCACCGTGTCCGCCCAGAGCAAAAAAGGACATCAATTTCCCCGAGCCGATCTTCAGTATAGTATCCATCTGTTGCAGCTGGCCAGCGGTACGGACGATGGAAGCGTCGAGCTTCACGTCCGCATCAATGGGGTTAGGCAGGACCACATTTTTGGGAATGTTCACGGTAGTTGTTGGTGTGGTAAGTCGCACTGCGATGGTGCCAGCGGATGTGCCAGGTTGGCCATCAGTGCCGTGGCCGCCCCTCAGACCGTCCTCACCGTTAGAAGCTGTAGAGTGACCACGACTCGTGCCCGAGGTGCCTGATGCGCCATTAACCCCGGATACATCGAAGATGAGCGGTCTAATCATTCCTCCAAATGCCTAGGGGAGACTGCAGAGAGAAAGAAGGCGCTTATTCCTGGCATGGGAAATCGTTCCATCTCTCCCACACTGCCTGACTGTAACTTTGGTAAGATATGATCGATATATGATCATCGATATAGTGACAGGCTGACTGTGGCACTGCTCAACTATACTCAGTATTACGTAAGTATATCTGCAGTAGCGTTTGGCCATGATACTCTTTTGCAATGAAATAGAAAAAAAATTAACCAAAATCTTTAGTTTCATTCTCTTCACACCGACCGCTTTCCCCGGATGCACTCTACCTCCCCAGATCTCTTCATGGGCCACGTTCCTAGGCGTCAGCTCAGTTCTTCTCACCGCCATCCAATATGCACCCCAGATATTACGCACTCATTGGAGCTTTGAGTATACCCATGATGTTGATTCGAACTCCAAGGAGGTATACTCATGGCCAACCGGTATCGCTCTCCGAAAAGACACAAATTAAATTGGTTTCTTTCTTTCTTTACCCCTTTCTTTATCATCGGAGAAGCCTGACTCAATATCCCTTCTTTTATATAGGTTGGATCACCCTTTGCCGTCGCTGCTGTCCTGCAAGGATGTCCTCTCATCGTGTGCGATCCGACAAGACAAATTAGGCATCGATTTCGGAAATCCACTGGACCCTCTCATCTATCCCACGATCAATACAGACGATGTGCACTACCACCAAGAACCCTCAACTGCTCACAAATCTGCAAAGGAAGGCGATGCGAGCCCTATCCTACAAGATATAAGATAGAGATGAAACCCTAACATAGTTGGTCTGCATGGTTTGGTTGAAGCGTAATTTTTTTTTCGTTTTGCTTGCTTTTCATGAATCCTCTCCCCACACATCCGGTATCACATCCTCACCGTGCTTAATTTCATTCCTCTGCGGCACCTCTTTCAATTGGTATCTCATTCTTACCGTGTTCATTTCAATCATTGTCTCATTCTTAGGTATTTCATTCGGTATCTCATCCTTACCATTTTTCATTTCAATTGCAACTTCATTCCTGTATGGCATCCTCTTTCAATCGGCTTCTCATCCCGCATACCGCGCCTTATTTCATTCGTTCTCTGATTCCCCTACGGCTCGTTTTCAATGGGTATCTCAATACCACAGTTTATTTCACTCGTCCTCTCATTCCAGCTGCAATTCTGGGCGCATATCCATTGTAAAAAGAAAAGATATATATAATAGTCATCGTAGTCAAAAAACCATTCAAGTCGGCTTGACAATCGATACCCGAAGGGGGTTTCTCCAATATCTGCAATCTTCCCATCTTCCTGGCTAATTTCTAATCTATGTATGCACGTTCCACATACCTCACGTGATTAATATCGTCAAAAATGTCAATAGCGCTCGCAATTCGGAAAAAATCAAAATTTCAGCTGTGCCAGTCGATAGATAAAGAATTTCTTTTGAAACTTGGTGCGACTGAAAAATTTTATTTTTGTCCTTTCGAAGGCGCTATTTCAATTTTATGTTCACGTCACGTTTGTAGAGCCCCGACCTCATGTCAGGTCCGATTTTGAAGTAGCCCAACTCCGTGCCGCTCACACTGGAGCCTCTAACAGTCTTCTTCATTTCAGGTGGACAGTGCGATCATAACATTCATAAAAATAGATATGACTCGAACTTCAAATTCAAACATTCAAGGAACCCTGTATTAGGTCCATAGGGTAGCAACCTATTTTAACTCAGGATGTACTGCACAGTTGAGCCAACTGCGGTGCTGCAATCCTAAATGCCGACTTGAATATCCACACTGCAATGCCTTTCTCAAATGACTCATACGCCGAGTGATCAGGGCCACATTCGAGTGGTATATAAGACGTGCACTGTTTTCTTGTAAGTCTCATCATTTCCAACACCAGAGTCAGTTTATTTTCACATCATCTTTCATCCTCCCAAATAAATATTCTTATCGGCCACAATGTCATCAACTACTTCACTGATTTCCTCTGAATCAAAACAAAGACAATCGCCTCAAAAAGATTGGACATCGGCTTTCGCCACACTGTCCTCACTATACGGTTTCGATGGAAAGGCACCTTCCACCCCTTCCACCCCCCAGAAACCCTCAAAACTGAGGAACTCGTCATATGTGCCTCCACGATCCAAGAATTGCGATGCTCCAACAGACTCGCAAAAAGCACGATCACTGGAGGGTTACGAACTCGCATTTGGGCAGCTTGCTTCATCGTATGGTTTCGGTGGACCCACAATGTCGCAGCCCAAAAAGCACTAGTCTTGGTCAATATCTAAAGGTATTTATATTCATGAGGCAATCATGAAATTATGCATTTATTTAATGCACGATTTCTTCATTAGACGCCTTAACCTTTGCCCTGACAATATTACATTAATGACTTTGATAAACAAACATTATGATACTGTGTTTATTTACAAGTTATTTGCGCATTCCATTATTGTACTTATTTACTGTTTCGATCTTTTATGTGTCTCTTATAATTAGGGGGTCACAATGTATAGCGGTTTGGATAACATCAGATGACTCTCCAAGAGGCCAGCCAACATCTGCAAGGTTATCGCTCTTTAAATTTATGTGGAAGTTTACCGTTTAACAAAAGGATGTGGTAAGGATAGTGACGACGACATACGCAGCACACTGCAAGTTAGTCACATATAGCCCAATCAAGAAGTGCTGACTATTAGCGATTTCAAGCTCGAAACTCGCTACAACTGGCCATACCTTTCGAAGAGGGGAGACTAACGAATAAAAAAATTCCATATCGGTATGGCCATGACGTTAGCAAGAGTATTACTTTCCGTTCCTCCTGTAGCTAAAAATATAAAATCAATAATCATACAAGGGGTATGTCCAGGATGTATCCCCAGCAGAGAGACCATACGACGGCGACCAAGTATTTAACAATTCGTTTCCTGTATAATACCTCAGATCGAGTTCAAGTTCAATCCCCGCTGCTTGTGCGTAAGATAAAGCTTCAGGTACAATGTCTATCTGTCTGGTCCTCGGGAAGTGGATCAAGACCCTTCTGAGCTTTGAAACGGCAGTGTTCGACCTTGTCGCGTCGATTCTGGCCATAATGAATTCCAAAAGAACTTCATCAGTTACGCTTGGAATACAATGTGCTTCAAAGATTTCTAATGATGGAAAAAGAACAGTCGGCATGGAATCAGGGAAGTGTTGATGTTTGATCTTGTAGAGAGCAGTCATCAAGGTGACTTGATTGGGATGTGGAAGGACTGGAAGCAAAGTTATAAATCGTCCTTCAGGCGATCGACCAAGAACCAGATGAGAGAGCGAAGGAGCAAGGGTACTGCATTTTAACGCACTACCCCCAGTGAGGTGGTGGTTATCCAACATGAGAGTTTCGAGGAAATTAATCCTCTCAAGGAACTGAAACAGGCCAGACTTCTCATATTCACTAGGATAATCAGGACAATCGAGAGTGCGCAGGGACGGCGCTTCTAAATTGCATAATAATTGGTTACAGCCATTGGGATCCCCTTGAAGCGATAGAAATTTAAGATGGGGAAGGAAACAAGATGAAACGGTGATAGAAGCATTAGGAAGATCGCCTTCATCCCATTGGAGTTTGAGAAGGCAGGAAATGAGGTTACAACAATAGCTCAACATTTGACCTGCAATTCCTAAGGCGACCCAGGAATGGATGAATAAGTGATGGAGATTTTTCCAGTTTGGAGGGATGCCTATAGGAAACATGTCTGGGTGGATGTGCGCAATGGAAATTCTGCGTAATCCTTGCGCAGTAAGAATGCCACTCTGATGCCAAACATTTTCGCCCGTGTCCGGGCTGGAGGTGTTCGTTGAATGGAGTCGTACCTCTCGAAGCATACATAAATCATCTGCGGAAAGGCTGAAGATTCGCTTTAATAAATCCGAATCAGGAGAAATGAATCCCAATTCAAATTGCTGCCAACGTCGAGATGATTGTATAATGGCATCCAGTAGTGGCTGATGGGAGACGGGGCCTCCAGCTGGAATTATCGTGATCGACAAAGGACAGGCACCGGATAGTCTCAACCACCTCTGCGTCTCTTCAGAACGTGCTTCCATCCGATCCTCCCCATCCTGAATAGACGATAGGGGTTCATACCGATACTCTGTGACTCCCTGCAAGAGAGGAATATACATCTTGGACCATAGTCGAGGGATTGATAAAGCGATTGATCTCCAATCACGACAGATATGAGTGAGAAGGATGGGAGCTTCTGAAGCGTCCATGATTGGATTCCGATGCGTGGCAAGGCAATAGATGAATATTACGCCCAAAATATCCATGGATAGACGACGAACAGGAGCAAGGACAGTATTGCAATCGTCGATCGATTTGTGGATGTTGGCCCGTTTTCGTTTGAGGGAATCCAAGATGCTTTCAATTCGCTCGATCTCTGCATTTACCGCTGAAATTTCTTCCAAAGGATTCATCCTGAGTACTTTTATTTCGCGAGCTTCGTGTTCAGAAGGAGCTTGATTGTTGTGTAGATAATGAGAATAGTGAAGCAACATGACTTTATTCGGTCTGGCGGATAAAACTGAGGTAGAGCTTTAGATTAGGAAGAAAAGTAATAGAGTAAGACGCTCCATAGACGCTTTGCTTGTCCATCTTGGGAGTCTAAAGGACATGGGAAAAAGAGTCACGAGTTGTCTGCAGGTGTTGCGCTGTTACCTTACGTCAGGTCCGATTTTTACTGGGCTTGCTCGCCTGGAGCGTCCAACAGTGCGATCATAACACTCATAGAAATAGATATGACTCGAACTTCAAATTCAAATATTCAAGGAACCCTGTATTAGGCCCATATTTCACCTCAGAACTCCCCGCGAATGTACTGCACAGTTGAGTCAACTGCGGTGCTGCAATCCTAATGCCTATGACTTGAATATCCACATTGCAATGCCTTTCTCAAATGACTCATACGCGGAATGATCAGGGCCACATTCGGGTGGTATATGAGACCTGCGCTGTTTTCTTGCAAGTCTCATCGCTCAATAACCAACATCAGAGTCGGTCTATCTTCACATTATATTTCATCCTCCCAAATACATGTTCTTATCGACCACCATGTCACCAGCCACTTTACTGATTTCCTCCGAATCAAAACAAAGGCAATCGCTTCAGAAAGATTGGACATCGGCTTTCGCCACACTGTCCTCACTATACGGTTTCGATGGAAAGGCGCCTTCCATCGCTTTCACCCCTCAGAAACCCTCAAAACTGAGGAGCTCGTCATATGTGCCTCCACGATCCAAGAATTACAATGCTCCAACAGACCCGCAAAAAACACAATCGCTGGAGGGTTACGAACTCGGATTTGGGCAGCTTGCTTCATCGTATGGTTTCGGTGGACCCACAATTTCGCAGCCCAAAACCACTAAGTATTCTTGGTCAATATTTGCATTTATATAATGCATTATTTCTTCGTTAGAATCCTTAAATTTTGCCCTGACAATATTATGTTGATGATTTTGATAAAAAATGTATGATACTGGGTTTTATGAGCGCATTCCATTACTGTACTTATCTAGTGATTCGATTTCTTATGTGTCTCTTATAATTAGGAGGAGTCGCAATACATGGTGGTTCTGGAGGACATCGGATAACTCTCCAAGAGGCTAGCCACCCAGACCTTTTAATGGATGATTAGTTTGCTCGGTTTTTATTCGCTCTTATATAGCAACCTTAACAATATGTGGAAATTCAGTACCGTTTAACAAACAATATGGCGAGGATAGTGATGATAATATCATATGCAGCACACTTCAAAAACTGGTAGGCATGCATATAGTGTAAACGTTAAAGTCCGCTATCTAATTCTAAAATTTCAAGGGGAACGGGGAACAATACGGAGATAATACAGGGCATATTCAAGAAGGTTACCGATAGAATTTACGCGCCTGAAATTCGTATTTGTTCGTCCGGGCCTTTCACCCTTGGAGCCAAAATTCCTCGTCACGCTCGCAATCATACAAGGAGTATTTCCACGATGTCCCAACAGGGGTCGGACCACATGACGGCGGCCAAGCATTTACCCCTTCGGTTTCTACATAATACATCAGATCGAGTTCAAGTTCAATACCCGATGCTTGTGCATAGGCTAAAGCTTCAGGTACAATGTCTATCTGTCTAGTCCTCGCGAAGTAGACCGAGACCCGTCTGAGTTTTGAAACGGCAGTGTTCGACATTGTCGCGTCGATTCTGGCCATGATGAATTCCAAGAGAATTTCGTCAGTTATGCTTGGAATATCATATGTTTCTAAAACTTCCAAAGATGGAAAAAGAACAGTCGGCGCAGAATCAGGGAAATGTTGATGTTTGATTTCGTAGAGAGCAGTTATCAAGTTGACTTGTTCGGGATGCGGATGAGGGAATGGAAGCAAACGCATACGTCGTTCTTCAGGACATTTACCAAAAACTAGATTCGAAAGCGAAGGAGTAAGGGTACTGCATCTTAATACATTATCTCCCGTGAGGTGGTGGATGTCCAACATGAGAGTTTCGAGGGAATTGATGCTCTGAAGGAAATGAAACAGGCCGGACCTCTCGTTTTCACTAGGACACTTTCCGCGACAATCGAGAGTGCGCAGGGACGGTGCCTCTAATTTATAGAGTAATCGGTTACAGCCATTGGGGTCCCCTTTAAGCGATAGAAATTTAAGATGGGGAAGAAAAGAAGATGAAACGGTGATAGAGGCATTAGGAAGATCGCCGCCATCCCAGTCGATTTTGAGAAAACAGGCAACGAGGTTACAACAATGGCTCAACATTTGACCTGCAAGTCCTAAGGCGACCCAGGAATGGATGAATAAGTGATGGAGATTTTTCCAGTTTGGAGGGATGCCTATAGGAAATATGCCTGGGTGGAAATGCGCAATAGAAATGCTGCGTAATCCTTGTGCAGTAAGAATGCCACTCTGATGCCACAGATCTTCGCCCGTGTCCTGGCTGGAGTTGTCCGTTGAATGGAGTCGTACCTCTCGAAGCATACATAAATCATCTGCGGAAAGGCTGAGGATTCGTGTGGATACATCGGAATAAGGAGGAAGGAGTCCCAATTCAAGTTGTTGCCAACGTCGAGATGATTGTATAATGGCATCCAATAGTGGCTGATGGGAGACGAGGCTTCCAACTGGCACCATCGTGATCGACAAAGGACAGGCACCAGAGAGTCTCAACCACCTCTGCGTCTCATCAGAACGTGCTTCCCTCCGATCCCCATCCTGGATAGGCAGTAGAGTATGCCAGTACCCTGTGACTCGCTCCAAGGGAAGGATATACATCTTGGACCATAGTCGAGGTGTTGAGATCGCAATTGATCTCCAATCACGACAGATATGAGTGAGAAGGATGGGAGCCTCTGAAGCGTCCATAATTGGATTCCGATGCGTGGCAAGGCAATAGATGAATATTACGCCCAAAATATCCATGGATAGACGACGAACAGGAGCAAGGACAGTATTGCAATCGTCAATTGAGTTTTGGATGTTGGCCCGTTTTCGTTTGAGGGAGTCCAAGATGCTTTCAATTCGCTCGATCTCTGCATCTATCACTGAAATTTCTTCCAAAGGATTCATTCTGAGTGTTTTTATTTCGCGAGCTTCGTGTTCAGAAGGAGCTTGATTGTTGTGTAGATAATGAGAAAAGTGAAGCAACATGATTTTATCTCGTCGTGTAATTCTGGCGAATAAAGCCTAGGTAGAGCTTCAGATTGGGAAGAAAAGTAATTGAGTTGTCCATCTTGGGAGTCTCAGTCTACTGGACATCAGTAACTTGGGAAAAAAGTCACCGAGTTATCCGCACGTGTGTTGCGCTGTTTTCGACTTTGTGTGGAAACTTTTTTCAAGGATCGGGTCGTTTATAATTATCTCCAACAGGTTTACGGAGCCTACATACGTTACCAAGTGCTGAAGTTTCCCAGTTGTAGTTATTTTTTTGCGTCAATAGACCTATACAGTAGAAGTTCTCATAACTGCATAGCCTCGGGACCAGCCATTATGCATTAATTATTGTCACAGTGTGCCGTTGCCGTAATATTATAATATTTACGACAATTAACTGTCAGGGTTGGCCACCTTTAACCCTGTATCGACTACTTTTATATTGTATTTTGACTTTTTTGTGTACGTTGCATATTTAACCTCAAATTATTTAAGTATCGTACTGGACTTATTTTCTCCCCTCACCTCCTGTCGACATGGCTGTGACTACCTTCTGGTTGGTTCTCGCCATACCAATCGCCCACTATCTTCTCTGCTACTAGCATGGAACTGGCTTCGACAACAACTTCTCGCTAAAGAAACTGCCATTCTAGATCTACCTCTGTTCAAGTTAGGAGGGAAACCTCGCGAAAAAGAAGACAAGATAAAAGGCACAGTTGTAATTTGTGGTGGTAGGTGAGGCACTCTTGAGCTCGCTGTTTGCTGTTTATTGACTGATACGAATCACTTTACTATGTATATAGTATATCTGGCTTGATAATCGCACGTGTGTGTCATGACCACTTTGAGCGGGTCTTGATCATAGAGCCCGAGGCTTGGCTGATGATGGAATGCCGACTCAGGCATGACTCAGAAGAATAAGCGCACCAGAGTTATGCAGTATCGCTCTGCTCAAGGTAAGCCACTCGGATTGAAGGCCTGTTCTCTGCTCACCAGCTTTTACTAGGTCCGATCCAACTTATGGGCTTCCTTGGTCTCAAAAGACTCTTCCCGAACTTTGAGAAAGAATGTTTGGCTTCCGACATACGGTAAATTAAGTAACCACCATTCCGCATCCACCACCTCATGTGATATCCTCAAAACAGCATTCTACCCGCAGATTGGAAGCAGAATATAAGAGGCAAGCCCACACCAGCACCCTACAAGTTTTTCAATGGCAAGCTGCCAGAAATTCCTCATTGGGGTCGTGCAGGAGTCGAGAGCCTCCTTCGCCTTGGTGAACAGAACTTAGAAGTATCCGAACATTGAAACCATCATTGGTACTGTGACGGCAGTTCATGCCGATCCTACTGATCCTTCACGCATTCAGAAGGTTTCGGTGAGAACTGTCGACGGAATTCAGAATGTCGAAACAACAATGGTAGCCGGTACGACCATGATTGACTTATTCTTCATCATGTCTCATCTGCCCCCTCATCCACATAGACTGCACGGGTTCCACTGCAGGCATGAAGTGGCTGGAACGTGCTGGTTATGGTTACGCAATTTTTTACCCCAAAGGCACATACCCTCTAGATCATCGGACGCATTACTCTACGCTGGATGAAAAATCGCCTGCGGCGCATGGGGATCCTCTGATCTTCCTAAAGACGCAGAAACACTTGAGGCCTACTTCACAAGCTTTGATGCCACCCTTGATGAGCCAATGCCATCATGGATTTTCGAAATCGTGTCGCGATTCAAGGACGAGTCTGTCACGTTTACTCATGATGCAGTCCGCGTTCCGTACGTGTTTAATTATTCATCAACAGGCTGATATTTAAATTTTACATTTCGCACCTTCCGTCTATGATCTGGGGTTAATCTTCCCTACAACATGATCATAAGATTCATAACAGGAGATTCTGTAATGAGACTCAACTCATTCTACGGGTGAGCTCATTTTATCTTCGAGTTGCTTAATGCGCTTATGTCGCCAAAATCATAGGCATGGAATCCTCAAAGCTATCTTAGGAGCCATTGCGCTGAATATAATGCTCTCAACAATCAAAGGGCTGGAGCCTCAAACTTTGCCGCAGAATTTTGCGAGATCATTTTTTATCACACAAGCAACAAAGATTGAGCCCATGTGGTACGCAATGTTCCTCTTTCCAATTTACATTATCTCTCATGGAAGTAAAAGGCAAAGAACTAAAATAGGTGGTATGGTTGATTGACATTACCTGATGCCACTTATTGTGGAGTTATTTAGATTACAGTTTTACTACTACGACGCCGCTTCCGGGAGAATCGTTGTCTACAGGCAGGTTGCTTCGATGGTATGGTGTTCAACGTACCTTTCTGCTGTTGTAAGTTTATTTTTACCTGTTCTCGATATCTTGAACGTCGACTGAAATGTAAACAATCTTAGGATGAGCAGGCTAGTAAGTCTACTCTACTTCTTGGGACTCACTCATGAGCGGTGTCTAACCAGACTCCAGGGTCTGTCTTATGGCACACCAAAATGTTTTTGGGAATTGAATCTCTCCATCCCAATCTCCTGATTAAGGTCTTCTGGCGTGCTCTTACTGGTTGACGATCTGTGCCTAAGCTAATCAGATCAAAGTAGTACCAGTAAGTTTGCTCCAATCATGATCAGTACTTAGACCGTGACTTATATCGTGTGCGAGAATGGGCCCTCAAGTTCTAAGGATAAGATAAGATAAACAGGGACGTCTGATTATAATACTGGTAAGCATTGGCCTCCATCTTTCTGTTCGATCTTGCTGGGTCACCGTTACGGTACAGTGCGCAGCCCGAACGCTCCTGGGTATCTTCCCGGCTAACTTCTAGAATCTAAGGCACAAACGTCACGTGATTAATTATCGTCAAAAAAAAAAAAAAAACTCAATAGCGCTCGCAATTTGGACAAAATCAAAATTTCAGCTGTAGTCGATAGATAAGAAGTTTTCTTTTCAAACTTGGTGTGACTGAAATTTTGCATTTTTGTCCTGTCGAAGGCGCTATTTCAATTTTATTTTCCCATCACGTTTGTAAAGCCCCTACCTTACGTCAGATCCGATTTTTACTGGGCTTGAAGTAGTCCAACTCCGTCGCGCTGGAGCCACTAACAGTCCTCGTCATTTCAAGTGCACAGCGCGATCATAACACTCATAAAAATAGATATGAGTCGAACTTCAAATATTCAAGGAACCCTGTATTAGATCCAAATGTACTGCACAGTTGAGTCAACTGCGGTGCTGCAATCCTAATGCCGACTTGAATACCCACACTGCAATGCCTTTCTCAAATGACTCATACGCGGAGTGATGGAGGCCACATTCGAGTAGTATATAAGACGTGCACTGTTTTCTTGTAAGTCTCATCGTTTCCAACACCACAGTCGGTTTATTTTCACATCATCTTTCATCCTCCCAAATAAATATTCTTATCGGCCACAATGTCGTCAACCACTTCATTGATTTCCTCTGAATCAAAACAAAGACAATCGCCTCAAAAAGATTGGACATCGGCTTTCGCCACACTGTCCTCACTATACGGTTTCAATGGAAAGCACCTTCCACCCCGGGCCCTTCCACCTCTCAGAAACCCTCAAAACTGAGGAACTCGTCATATCTGCCTCCACGATCCAAGAATTGCGATGCTCCAACCGACTCGCAAAAAGCACGATCACCGGAGGGTTACGAACTCGCATTTGGGCAGCTTGCTTCATCGTATGGTTTCGGTGGACCCACAATGTCGCAGCCCAAAAAGCACTAGTCTTGGTCAATATCTCAAGGTATTTATATTTATAAAACAATCCTGGAATTTTGCATCCATTTAATGCATGATCTCTTCATTAGAATCCTTAACTTTTACCCTGAAAATATTATGTTAATGGCTCTGATAAAAAATATTTATGATACTGTGTTTTATTTTAAATTTATGAGCGCCTTCCATTACTGTACTTATTTAGTGATTCGATCTCTTATGTGTCTCTTATATTAAGTTATAATTAGGGGGACGTCACAATGCACGGTAGTTCTGGAGGACATCAGATAACTCGCCAAGATTCTAGCCAACACCCGGTATGGAACCCAGACTTTCTAATGGTTGATAGATTTGTTCGGTTTTTGTTCGCTCTTATTATATAGTAACCTTAACAAGGATGTGGAAGTTCAGTATTGTTTAACAAACGATATGGCAAGGATAGTGACGGTGATATTATACGTAGCACACTTCCAGTTAGTAGGGCATGTACATAGGGCAGTCAAGAAGCATTGAATATTAGCGATTTTAAGCTCGAAACTTGCTACAAATGGCCATCCTTTTGAAGAGGGAAGACTAACGAATACCAAATTCCACATCGAAATGGCCATGACGTTAGCAAGAGTATTACTTAAATACTTTCATTCTGCCTGTAACTTGAAGTATAAAATCAATAATCATCCAAGGGGTATGCCCACGATGTACCCTCAGCAGAGAGACCATACGACGGCGACCAAGTATTTCCCAATTCGGTTCCTGTATAATACCTCAGATCGAGTTCAAGTTCAATCCCCGCCGCTTGTGCGTAAGCTAAAGCCTCAGGTACAATGTCCATCTGTCTGGTCCTCGTGAAGTGGACCAAGACCTTTCTGAGTTTTGAAATGGCAGTGTTCGACCTTGTCGCGTCGATTCTGGCCATGATGAATTCCAAAAGATCCTGGTCAGTTATGCTTGGAATACAATAATATGCTTCAAAGACTTCCAATGATGGAAAAAGAACGGTCGGCGCAGAATCAGGGAAATGTTGATGTTTGGTCTTGTGGAGAGCAGTCATCAAGTCGACTTGTTCGGGATGTGGAAGGAATGGAAGCAAACGCATATATTGTTCTTCAGGCGATTGACCAAGAACTAGATGAGAGAGTGAAGGAGCAACGGTACTGCATTTTAATGCATTATCCCCGGCGAGGTGGTGGTTGTCCAACATGAGAGTTTCGAGGGAATTGATCCTCTCAAGGAACCGAAACATGCAAGACCTCTCATTTTCACTAGGACAATCTCCACGACAATCGAGAGTGCGTAGGGACGGCGCTTCTAATTTGCAGAATAATTGGCTACAGCCACTGGGGTCTCCTTGAAGCGATAGAAATTTAAGATGGGGAAGAAAAGAAGATGAAACGGTGATAGAGGCATTAGGAAGATCGTCGCTATCCCATTCGATTATGAGAAGACAGGAAATGAGGTTACAACAATAGCTCAACATTTGACCCGCAGGTCCTAAGGCGACCTGGGAATGGATGAATAAGTGGTGGAGATTTTTCCAGTTTGGAGGGATGCCGATGGGAAACATGTCTGGGTAGACGTGCGCAATGGAAATGCTACGTAATCCTTGCGCAGTAAGAATACCACTCTGATGCCACAGATCTTCGCCCGTGTCCGGGCTGGGGTTGTCCATTGAATGGAGTCGTACCTCTCGAAGCATACATAAATCATCCGCGGAAAGGCTGAGGATTCGTGTGGATACATCGGAATAAGGAGAAAGGATTCCCAATTCAAATCGCTGCCAACGTCGAGACGATTGTATAATGGCATCTAATAGTGGCTGATGGGAGACGAGGCCTGCAGCTGGTATCATCGTGATCGACAAAGGACAGGCACCGGAGAGTCTCAACCACCTCTGCGTCTCTTCAGAACGGGCTTCCATCCGACCCTCCCCACCCTGAATAGACGATATAGGTCCATACCGGTATCCCTGCAAGAGAGGGATATACATCCTGGACCATAGTCGAGGGATTGATACAGCGATCGATCTCCAATCACGACAGATATGAGTGAGAAGGATGGGTGCCTCTGAAGCGTCCATAATTGGATTCCGATACGTGGCAAGGCAATAGATGAATATTACGCCCAAAATATCCATGGATAGACGACGAACAGGAGCAAGGACAGTATTGCAATCGTCAATCGATTTTTGGATGTTGGCCCGTTTTCGTTTGAGGGAGTCCAAGATGCTTTCAATTCGCTCGATCTCTGCATTTACCACTGAAATTTCTTCCAAAGGATTCATCCTGAGTGCTTTGATTTCGCGAGCTTCGTGTTCAGAAGGAACTTGATTGTTGTGTAGATAGTGAGAATAGTGAAGCAACATGATTTTATTTGGTCCTGTAATTCTGGCGGATAAAACTGAGGTAGAGCTTTAGATTGGGTAGAAAAGTAATAGAGTAAGACGCTCCATAGACGGTTTGCTTGTGCATCTTGGGAGTCTACTCTGGACATCAGTAACTTGGGAAAAAAAGTCACGAGTTATCTGCCAGTGTTGCGCTGTTACCTTACGTCAGGTCCGATTTTGACTGGATAAGGTAACTGTTGCGTCTTGATTAGATGAGGATGAGAGTACAATATTGTGTTATAATAAGATGAGTGTACAAGAAATCCGTGAGTAAGAATTACTTGTTTGTGCCTAGGGCTTGCCCGGGCTCCTCGAAATTTTGGATCTCAGAAGGCGAAAGGGATTAGCCTGCACTTGGTCCCAATCGCACCGGAAGATTTGGCCAGAGCCTGGGCTGGGCGTGATCTTTCGGGAGAGATTAGATTGGCCTGAGATAGTGGCCCAATCGATTGATCCAAAAAAGATTCAGAAATAATCTGAAGAGGAGTCCGAGCAAGACCTGAGCGTCAGGTGAGCTCGATTTGGCGAACAAGTGCCGAAATCAACCAGCTGTACCGGACGCTGAAGGGGATGGAGGGTGGGTCGAAAATTATTTATGAAGACGGATGAAAACACTTTTTCCGCGTCAGAACTAGGTCCAATACGATAAGGAGAAGGGTTCGTAATCGCAAGCAAATCTATTCATATTTGTATGTGTGATTTACAGACGGAGAAGCTAGGAGGTGGTTCTGACGCTGGGCGTTATCTTATCCGATAATGAGTTAGCCCGAGGAACGAGGGCTAACTCATCGCGGAGCTTGAAATAGTCCAACTCCGTGCTGCACGCGCTGGAGCGTCCAACAGTGCGATCATAACACTTATAAAAATAGATGTGACTCGAACTTCAAATTCAAACATTCAAGGAACCCCGTATTAGGTCCATAGGGTAGCAACTTATTTTTAACTCAGAATGTTCTGCACAGTTGAGTCAACTGCGGTGCTGCAATCCTAATGCCGCCTTGAATATCCACACTGTAATGCCTTTCTCAAATGACTCATACGCGGAGTGATGGAGGCCACATTCGAGTGGTATATAAGACCTGCACTGTTTTCTTGTAAGTCTCATTGTTACCAACACCAGAGTCGGTCTATGTTCACATCATATTTGATCCGCCCAAATAAATATTCTTATCGGCCACAATGTCATCAACCACTTCACTGATTTCCTCTGAATCAAAACAAAGACAATCGCCTCAAAAAGATTGGACATCGGCTTTTGCCACACTGTCCTCACTATACGGTTTCAATGGAAAGGCACCTTCCACCCCTTCGGGCCCTTCCACCTCTCAGAAACCCTCAAAATTAAGGAACTCGTCATATGTGCCTCCACGATCCAAGAACTGCGATGCTCCAACAGACTCGCAAAAAGCACAATCACCGGAGGGTTACGAACTCGCCTTTGGGCAGCTTGCTTCATCGTATGGTTTCGGTGGACCCACAATGTCGCAGCCCAAAAAGCACTAGTCTTGGTCAATATCTAAAGGTATTTATATTCATAAGACAATCATGAAATTTTGCATTTATTTAATGCACGATTTCTTCATTAGACTCCTTAAAGTTTACCCAGACAAAATTATATTAATGACTTTGATTAAAAATGTTTATGATACCGTGTTTTATTTTAAATTTTTATGCGTATTCCATTACTGTACTTATTTAGTCATTCGATCTTTTATGTGTCTCTTATAATTAGGGGGAGTCGCAATGTATGGCGGTTCTGGAGGATATCGGATGACTCTCCGGGGGATTAGCCAATATCCACAAGGATATCGCTCTCAGTAGTGGTGGAAGTTAGACTTTATGATAGATTCATTCAGCTTTTGTTGCTCTATAAATTTATGTAGCAACCTTAACAAATTATGTTGAAGTTCGGTAGAAGGATAGCGATGATGATATCATACGCAGCACACTTCAAGTTAGTATATATGCATATAGGCCAGTCAAGAAGCACTGAGTATTAGCGACTTCAAGCTCGAAACTCACAACAACTGGCCATATCCTTCGAAGAGGGGAAACTAACGAATACGAAACTTCACATCGATATGGCCATGAGGTTAGCAAGAGGATTACATTTACTTTCATTCCGCCTGTAACTAAAAGTATAAAATCAATAATCATCCAAGGGGTATGCCCACGATGTACCCTCAGCAGAGAGACCATACGACGGCGACCAAGTATTTCCCAATTCGGTTCCTGTATAATACCTCAGATTGAGTTCAAGTTCAATCCCCGCTGCTTGTGCGTAAGCTAAAGCCTGAGGTACAATGTCTGTCTGTCTGGTCCTCGTGAAGTGGATCAAGACCTTTCTGAGTTTTGAAACGGCAGTGTTCGATCTTGTCGCGTCGATTCTGGCCATGATGAATTCCAAAAGAACTTCGTCAGTTACGCTTGGAATACAATATGCTTCAAAGATTTCTAATGATGGAAAAAGAACAGTCGGCGTAGAATCAGGGAAGTGTTGATGTTTGATCTTGTAGAGAGCAGTCATCAAGGTGACTTGATTGGGATGTGGAAGGACTGGAAGCAAACGTATATATCGTTCGTGAGGCGATCGACCAAGAACCAGATGAGAGAGTGAAGGAGCAAGGGTACTACATTTTAATGCACTACCCCCGGAGAGGCGGTAGTTATCCAAGATGAGAGTTTCGAGGAAATTGATCCTCTCAAGGAACTGAAACAGGCCGGACTTCTCGTATTCACGAGGATATTCTCCAGGACAATCCAGAGTGCGTAGGGACGGCGCTTCTAATTTGCATAATAATTGGTTACAGCCATTGGAACCCCCCTGAAGCGACAGAAATTTAAGATGGGGAAGAAAAGAAGATGAAACGGTGATAGAGGAATTAGGAAGATCGCCGCTATCCCATTCGATGTTGAGAAGACAGGAAACGAGGTTACAACAGCAACTCAACATTTGACCTGCAAGTCTTAAAGGGACCTGGGGATGGATGAATAAGTGATGGAGATTTTTCCAGTTTGGAGGGATGCCGATGGGAAATATATCTGGGTAGATGCGCGCAATGGAAATGCTCCGTAATCCTTGCGCAGTAAGAATGCCACTCTGATGCCACAGATTTTCGCCCGTGTCCGGGCTGGGGTTGTCCATTGAATGGAGTCGTACCTCTCGAAGCATACATAAATCATCTGCGGAAAGGCTGAAGATTCGCTTGGATACATCCGAATCAGGAGAACTGAATCCCAATTCAAATTGCTGCCAACGTCGAGATGATTGTATAATGGCATCCAGTAGTGGCTGATGGGAGACGAGGCCTGCAGCTGGTATCATTGTGATCGACAAAGGACAGGCACCGGAGAGTCTCAACCACCTCTGCGTCTCATCAGAATGTGCTTCCATCCGATCCTCCCCATCCCGAATAGACGATAGGGGTTCATACCGGTACTCTGTGACTCCCCGCAAGAGAGGGATATACATCCTGGACCATAGTCGAGGGATTGATAAAGCGATCGATCTCCAATCACGACAGATATGACTGAGAAGTATGGGAGCCTCCGAAGCGTCCATAACTGGATTCCGATGCGTGGCAAGGCAATAGATGAATATTATGCCCAAAATATCCATGGATAGACGACGAACAGGAGCAAGGACAGTATTGTAATCGTCAATCGATTTTTGGATGTTGGCCCGTTTTCGTTTGAGTGAGTCCAAGATGCTTTCAATTCACTCAATCTCTGAATTTACCACTGAAATTTCTTCCAGAGGATTCATTCTGAGTGCTTTTATTTCGCGAGCTTCGTGTTCAGAAGGAGCTTGATTGTTGTGTAGATAATGAGAAAAGTGAAACAACATGACTGTAGTTAAAACTGAGGTAGATTGGGAAGAAAAGTAATGAGTAAAAGTTGCTTGGAAAAAAAGTCACGAGTTATCTGCAGGTGTTACCTTACGTCAGACTGGGCTTGAAGCTTGAAGTTGAAGTCCGTCACCCCAGCGCGTCCAACAGTGCGATCATAACATTCATAAAAATAGATATGACTCGAACTTCAAATTCAAATACCAAGCAACCCTGTATTAGGCCCATATTTCACCTCAGAACTCCCGCGAATGTACTGCACAGTTGAGTCAACTGCGGTGCTGCAATCCTAAATGCCGACCTTGAATATCCACACTGCAATGCCTTTCTCAAATGACTCATACGCGGAGTGATGGAGGCCACATTCGAGTGGTATATAAGACGTGCACTGTTTTCTTGTAAGTCTCATCGTTACCAACACCAGAGCCGGTTAATTTCCACATCACCTTTCATCCCCCCAAATAAATATCCTTATCGGCCACAATGTCGCCAACCACTCCACTGATTTACTCTGAATCAAAACAAAGACAATCGCCTCAAAAAATTGGACATCGGCTTTCGCCACACTGTCCTCACTATACGGTTTCAATGGAAAGGCACCTTCTACCTCTTCCACCTCTCAGAAACCCTCAAAATTGAGGACCTCGTCATATGTGCCTCCACGGTCCAAGAATTGCGATGCTCCAACAGACTCACCACCAGTGCAAAAAACACGATCACTGGAGGGTTACGAACTCGCATTTGGGCAGCTTGCTTCATCGTATGGTTCCGGCGGACCCGCGATATCGCAGCCCAAAAAACGCTAGTCTTGGTCAATATCTAAAGGTATTTATACTTATAACACAATCATGGAATTTGGCATTTACTTAATGCATGATTTCTTCATTAGAATCCTTGACCTTTGCCCTGACAATATGCTGTAAATGACTTCGACAAAATTCTTATGGATACTGTGTTTTATTTTAAATTTTTATGCACATACCATTACTGTATTGATTCAGTGGTTCGATCTCTTATGTGTCTCTTATAATTAGGGGGAGTCACAATGCATGGTAGTTTTGGAGGACATCGGATAACAAAATGCTAGCCAACATCTGGTTATCGCTCTCAGTAGTAGTGGAACCCAGACTCTTTAGTGGGTGGTAGATTTGTTCGGTTTTTGTTCGCTCTTATTATCTAGCAACCTTAACAATATGTGGAAATTCAATACTGTTTAACAAACGATATGGCAAGGATAGTAACGGTGATATTATACGCACACTTCAAGTTAGGCATGCACATAAGCCAGCCAAGAAGCACTGAAGATTAGCGATTTCAAGCTCGAAACTCTCTACAACTGGCCATACTTTTGAAGAGGGGAGACTAAGGAATACAGAATTCCACATCGATATGACCATAACGTTAGCAAGAGTATTACATTTACTTTCATTCCGCCTGTAACTAAAAGTATAAAATCAATAATCATACGATGGGATGTACCCTCAGCAGAGAGACCAAAAGACGGCGACCAAGTATCTAACAATTCGTTTCCTGTATAATACCTCAGATCGAGTTCAAGTTCAATCCCCGCTGCTTGTGCGTAAGCTAAAGCCTCAGGTACAATGTCTATCTGTCTGGTCCTCGGGAAGTGGATCAAGACCCTTCTGAGTTTTGAAACGGCAGTGTTCGACCTTGTCGCGTCGATTCTGGCCATGATGAATTCCAAAAGAACTTCGTCAGTTACGCTTGGAATACAATATGCTTCAAAGATTTCTAATGATGGAAGAAGAACAGTCGGCATGGAATCAGGGAAGTGTTGATGTTTGATCTTGTAGAGAGCAGTCATCAAGGTGACTTGTTTGGGATGTGGAAGGACTGGAAGCATCGGTATAAATCGTCCTTCAGGCGATCGACCAAGAACCAGATGAGAGAGTGAAGGAGCAAGGGTACTGCATTTTAACGCACTACCCCCAGTGAGGTGGTGGTTATCCAACATGAGAGTTTCGAGGAAATTGATCTTCTCAAGGAACTGAAACAGGCCAGACTTCTCGTATTCACTAGGATATTCTCCAGGACAATCGAGAGTGCGTAGGGACGGCGCTTCTAATTTGCATAATAATTGGTTACAGCCATTGGGATCCCCTTGAAGCGATAGAAATTTAAGATGGGGAAGAAAAGAGGATGAAACAGTGATAGAGGCATTAGGAAGATCCCCGCTATCCCATTCGAGTTTGAGAAGGCAAGAAATGAGGTTACAACAATAGCTCAACATTTGACCTGCAAGTCCTAAGGCGACCCAGGAATGGATGAATAAGTGATGGAGATTTTTCCAGTTTGGAGGGATGCCTATAGGAAACATGTCTGGGTAGATGTGCGCAATGGAAACGCTGCGTAATCCTTGCGCAGTAAGAATGCCACTCTGATGCCACAGATCTTCGCCCGTGTCCAGGCTGGCGTTGTCCGTTGAATGGAGTCGTACCTCTCGAAGCATACATAAATCATCTGCGGAAAGGCTGAAGATTCGCTTTAATAAATCCGAATCAGGAGAAATGAATCCCAATTCAAATTGCTGCCAACGTCGAGATGATTGTATAATGGCATCCAGTAGTGGCTGATGGGAGATGGGGCCTCCAGCTGGAATTATCGTGATCGACAAAGGACAGGCACCGGAGAGTCTCAACCACCTCTGTGTCTCTTCAGAACGTGCTTCAATTCGATCCTCCCCATCCCGAATAGACGATAGGGGTTCATACCGATACTCTGTGACTCCCTGCAAGAGAGGGATATACATCTTGGACCATAGTCGAGGGATTGATAAAGCGATTGATCTCCAATCACGACAGATATGAGTGAGAAGTATGGGAGCCTCTGAAGCGTCCATAATTGGATTCCGATGCGTGGCAAGGCAATAGATGAATATTACACCCAAAATATCCATGGGTAGACGACAAACAGGAGCAAGGACAGTATTGCAATCGTCAATGGATTTTTGGATGTTGGCCCGTTTTCGTTTGAGGGAGTCCAAGATGCTTTCAATTCGCTCGATCTCTGCATCTACCACTGAAATTTGTTCCAGAGGATTCATTCTTAGTGCTTTTATTTTGTGAGCTTCGTGTGCAGAAGGAACTTGATTGTTGTGTAGATAATGAGAAAAGTGAAGCAACATGATTTTATTTTGTCCTGTAACTCTGGCGGATAAAACTGAGGTAGATTGGGAAGAAAAGTAATAGAGTAAGACGCTCCATAGACGCTTTGCTTGTCCATCTTGAGGGTCTACTGGACATGGGAAAAAAAGTCACGAGTTATCTGCTGGTGTTGCGCTGTTTGTTACCTTACGTCAGGTCCGATTTTTACTGGGCTTGAAATAGTCCAACTCCGTGCTGCTCGCCCTGGAGCGTCCAACAGTGCGATCATAACTTCATAAAAATAGATATGACTCGAACTTCAAGGAACCCTGTATTAGGCCCATATTTCAGCTCAGAACTCCTCCGAATGTACTGCACAGTTGAGTCAACTGCGGTGCTTGCAATCCTAATGCCTATGACTTGAATATCCACACTGCAATGCCTTTCTCAAATGACTCATACGCGGAGTTATCAGGGCCACATTCGAGTGGTATATAATACTTGCACTGTTTTCTTGCAAGTCTCATCGCTAACCAACACCAGAGTCGGTCTATCTTCACATCATCTTTCATCCTCCCAAATAAATATTCTTATCGGCCACAATGTCATCAACCACTTCACTGATTTCCTCTGAGTCAAAACAAAGACAATCGCCTCACAAAGATTGGACATCGGCTTTCGCCACACTGTCCTCACTATACGGTTTCGATGGAAAGGCACCTTCCACCCCTTCCACCCCTTCCACCTCTCAGAAACCCTCAAAACTGAGGAGCTCGTCATATGTGCCTCCACGATCCAAGAATTGCGATGCTCCAACAGACTCGCAAAAAGCACGATCACCGGAGGGTTACGAACTCGCCTTTGGGCAGCTTGCTTCATCGTATGGTTTCGGTGGACCCACAATGTCGCAGCCCAAAAAGCACTAGTCTT
>MU130079.1:33080-54916 GCA_015039465.1 Phlegmacium glaucopus | reverse complement strand
ATGGGAGCCTCTGAAGCGTCCATAATTGGATTCCGATGCGTGGCAAGGCAATAGATGAATATTACGCCCAAAATATCCATGGATAGACGACGAACAGGAGCAAGGACAGTATTGCAATCATCAATCGATTTTTGGATGTTGGCCCGTTTTCGTTTGAGGGAGTCCAAGATGCTTTCAATTCGCTCGATCTCTGCATTTACCACTGAAATTTGTTCCAAAGGATTCATCCTGAGTACTTTTATTTCGCGAGCTTCGTGTTCAGAAGGAGCTTGATTGTTGTGTAGATAATGAGAAAAGTGAAGCAACATGATTTTATTTTGTCCTGTAATTCTGGCGGATAAAACTGAGGTAGAGCTTTAGATTGGGAAGAAAAGTAATAGAGTAAGACGCTCTTGCTTGTCCACTACACATCAGTAACTTGGGAAAAAAAATCACGAGTTATCTGCCGGTGTTGCGCTGTTACCTTACGTCAGGTCCGATTTTGACTGGGCTTGAATAGTCCAACTCCGTGCTGCTCGCGCTGGAGCGTCCAAGGACCAACAGTACGATCATAACACTTATAAAAATAGATATGACTCGAACTTCAAATTCAAATATTCAGAACCCTGTATTAGGTCAACCTATTTTAACTCAGAATGTACTGCACAGTTGAGTCAACTGCGGTGCTGCAATCCTAACGCCGACTTGAATATCCACACTGCAATGCCTTTCTCAAATGACTCATACGCGGAGTGATGGAGGCCACATTCGAGTGGTATATAAGACGTGCACTATTTTCTTGTAAGTCTCATCGTTACCAACACCAGAGTCGGTTTATTTTCACATCTTTCATCCTCCCAAATAGATATTCTTATCGGCCACAATGTCATCAACCACTTCACTGATTTCCTCTGAATCAAAACAAAGACAATCGCCTCAAAAATATTGGACATCTGCTTTCGCCACACTGTCCTCACTATACGGTTTCAATGGAAAGGCACCTTCCACCCCTTCGGGCCCTTCCACCTCTCAGAAACCCTCAAAATTAAGGAACTCGTCATATGTGCCTCCACGATCCAAGAATTGCGATGCTCCAACAGACTCGCAAAAAGCACGATCACCGGAGGGTTACGAACTCGCATTTGGGCAGCTTGCTTCATCGTATGGTTTCGGTGGACCCACAATGTCGCAGCCCAAAAAGCACTAGTCTTGGTCAATATCTAAAGGTATTTATATTCATAAGACAATCATGAAATTATGCATTTATTTAATGCACGATTTCTTCATTAGACTCCTTAACTTTTACCCAGATAAAATTATATTAATGACTTTGATAAAAAATGTTTATGATACCGTGTTTCATTTTAAATTTTCATGCGTATTCCATTACTGTACTTATTTAGTGAATCGATTTTTTACGTGTCTCTTATAATTGGGGGGGTCACAATGTATGGCGGTTCTGAAGGACGTCGGATGACTCTCCAAGAGGCTAGCCAACATCCGCAAGGTTATCGCTTCCAGTAGTAGTGGAACCCAGACTTTATGATAGATTCATTCAGCTTTTGTTGCTCTTTAAATTTATGTGGAAGTTCGGTACCGTTTAACAAAAGATGTGGTAAGGATAGTGACGACGATATTATACGCAGCACCCTCCAATTTAGTCACATATAGGGCAGTGAAGAAATACTGAATATTAGCGATTTCAAGCTCGAAACTCGCTACAACTGGCCATACCTTTTGAAGAGGGGATACTAACGAATAAAAAAAATTCCACCTCGATATGGTCATGATGTTAGGAAGAGTATTACTTTCCATTCCTCCTGTAACTAAAAATATAAGATCAATAATCATACAAGGGGTATGTCCACGATGTATCCCCAGCGGACAGACCATACGACGGCGACCAAGCCTTTCCCAATTCGGTTCCTGTATAATACCTCAGATCGAGTTCAAGTTCAATCCCCGCTGCTTGTGCGTAGGCTAAAGCCTGAGGTACAATGTCTGTCTGTCTGGTCCTCGGGAAGTGGATCAAGACCCTTCTGAGTTTTGAAACGGCAGTGTTTGACCTTGTCGCGTCGATTCTGGCCATGATGAACGCCAAAAGGATTTCGTCAGTTACGCTTGGAATACAATATGCTTCAAAGACTTCCAACGATGGAAAAAGAACAGTCGGCGCAGAATCAGGGAAATGTTGATATTTGATCTTGTAGAGAGCAGTCATCAAGGTGACTTGTTCGGGATGAGGATGAGGGAATGGAAGCAAACGTATATATCGTTCTTCAGGCGATTGACCAAGAACTAGATGCGAAAGTGAAGGAGTAAGGGTGCTGCATTTTAATGCATTATCCCCCGTGAGGTGGTGGTTGTCCAACACGAGAGTTTTGAGCGAATTGATGCTATCAAGGAAATGAAACAGGCCCGATCTCTCGTTTTCACTGGGACACTCTCCACGACAATCGAGAGTGCGCAGGGACGGCGCTTCTAATTTGCGGAATAATTGGCTACAGCCGTTGGGGTCTCCTTGAAGCGATAGAAATTTAAGATGGGGAAGAGAAGAAGATGAAACAGTGATAGAGGCATTAGGATCCTCGCCGCTATCCCATTCGATTTCGAGAAGACAGGAAACGAGGTTACAACAGCAACTCAACATTTGACCTGCGAGTCCTAAAGGGACCTGGGAATGGATGGATAAGTGATGGAGATTCCTCCAGTTTGGAGGGATGCCTATAGGAAATATGCTAGGGTGGATATGCGCAATGGAAATGCTGCGTAATCCCTGGGCAGTAAGAATGCCACTCTGATGCCACGGATCTTTGTCCACCTGCGGGTTGGGGTTGGCCGTCGAATGGAGTCGTATCTCTCGAAGCATGCATAAATCGTCTGCGGAAAGGCTGAGGATTCGTTTGGATACATCTGAATAAGGAGAAATGAGTCCCAATTCAAATTGCTGCCAACGTCGAGATGATTGTATAATGGCATCCAACAGTGGTTGATGGGAGACGAGGCCTCCAGCTGGAATCATCGTGATCGACAAAGGACAGGCACCGGAGAGTCTCAACCACCTCTGCGTCTCTTCAGAACGTGCTTCCATCCGATCCTCCCCATCCTGGATAGACAATAAGGGTTCATACCGGTACTGTGTGACTCCCTGCAAGAGAGGGATATACATCTTGGACCATAGTCGCGGGGTCGACAACGCGATCGATCTCCAATCACGACAGATATGAGTGAGAAGGATGGGTGCCTCTGAAGCGTCCATAATTGGATTCCGATGCGTGGCAAGGCAATAGATGAATATTACGCCCAAAATATCCATGGATAGACGACGAATAGGAGCAAGGACAGTATTGCAATCGTCGATCGAATTTTGGATGTTGGTCCGTTTTCGTTTGAGGGAGTCCAAGATGCTTTCAATTCGCTCGATCTCTGCATCTACCACTGAAATTTCTTCCAAAGGATTCATCCTGAGTGCTTTTATTTCGCGAGCTTCGTGTTCAGAAGGAGCCTGATTGCTGTGTAGATAATGAGAATAGTGATGCAACATTACTTTATTTCGTCCTGTAATTCTGGCGAATAACACTGAAGTAGAGCTTTAGCCGCCCATCTTGAGAGTCTGGACATCAGTAACTTGGGAAAAAGTTGCGTGTTGCGCTGTTTTCGGCTTTGTGTGGAAACTTTTTCAAAAACGTGCGCGGGATCGGGTCGTTTATCTCCCACAGGTTTACGGAATATCAACGGAATATACATATGTATGTTTTCAAATTCCAAGTGCTGAAGTTTCCCAGTTTTAGTCTTCTTTTTAGTCAATAGACCTATAATCATAAAGTATCGATGTGTGATGTGTCAAGGGGTAACTTGAGGTACCTCTGATAGTGGACTCCTCTGGACTTTTGTGGCATAAGCCTGGGAGGGAATGTCGATGATATAAGTGCTGTTTTGTGTTGTAGATATTATAAAAGGCTGTAAAATGGGATAATTGCCTTTTTCTGCAACTCCAAGCTTATGATTCCAAATAAGCATCTGGCCAGTACCAAGCGTCCGTTGGATTCGTGCTGTTACATGATACTTATCATGCCATGCGATTGTATATACATCTCTGCCAATTGGTCCAGATATAGGCTGTATACATACAAAATCATTGTTCCGAGTTCTCAGGATTGAGAACTTGGTCTTTACAACCTGAGCGCTGAGCGCTGAGGGGTGCCAGTTTCATGCGGATTTAGCCGGTCGGCTTCTGAATACCTCCTCGGATCTCGGATTTTGTACTGCGAAGTTTAAACTCAACCTGAAGTGCCAACATTTGGCTGGCCGCCGAACCAAAAGTCCAGGGGGTCTGTCCACCATCTTTCATTCCACCAAATCTCTCGAAATTAACAGGCTTCATCTACAGAGCGCTAGAAATCCAGTTAGAAAGCCTCCAGTCGATTGGAGGAGCACGAACGACCCCCCATCCACCCACAACCTGCATGTCCCCAGATCAGTTTAAAATAAAACCCATGGCGTTACACTTGTAGGACTATGCGGATAACTGAGCTCCCATAATAGTATCGTAAGATATCTGTTCAACGTTCAACGTTCAACACTTGATCTGACAGAACTCGGATCTGCCATGCTGAAGGCAATGGCCCACTCAAAACCAGTCGATCTCCACGGGTGCTAGTTCTGGTGGTCACGGTCAGCCAAGCGTAACCATGATGCTTTAAAAACCAAGTTACGATGTAAACTAGTATTAGTAACGTTCACCATTCCGGCCGTCATGGACAATGACGGATTTGACAAGTGGATGTAATAAGTTATTTAGATACCATAAACGAATGAGATTTTACCTCCAATTGGTGCCAGCTAAAAGTACCTTGAGTGCGCTGCGTTATCAACAAGTGTGGACGATATCAATGTATCTACTACTATGATGTAGTAACGATGCAGGGAAATAAGTCGAATTGTGTGACCTCGGGCAAACCTCGAGGCTCGCCGGGTACTACGAAGACCGGGTATTCAATTTTTAATCTTATCTTATTGATTGTGAGCAGGTACCCGAAATAGTCGAGACCACCTGGCAACGTTGCAACCCTGATGGAATCTTACTGACGTTATTTCCCTGACAAGTGACTTGGACAAGGATGCAGCATGCTTGTTCAAGTTCTTCCTTGTCCACACCCCTTCGCCAACCAACCTTTTTTTTTACGACCACTCACGTCTTCGCTCATCCGAGTCATCGCAGCCCTCAATAGAGTCGATTATATAACAAGCGAAAGGAACAAGTATGAACACCACATTTACGACCACCATGCCTCCCCAAGACCTACATTCGACGATAGGAGGAGCGTTCTTTGGCTTTACGCTTGGAACTATGTACGTTCTCTCCAAATACATCTTTGATTGATAACACTGGTCTTTAGGTTGACGCTTTCAACGTCACAGATTATTCGGAATCACACTACGACAAGCTTATCAATACTATACTACTAATATAAATGATTCAGTGTTTCGAAAGTCATTGGTGAGTTATTATTCTTCTATCTAAACACCTCTGTCGTTAAATACGTGCTCGAGCTCTTAGGTTGCTATTATCTGGTGAGGCGGATTTCTATGGGAATACCTTCATCCACATGAACAATGAACGTGATTGTCCGACAGCTCGCTCGACTTATTAAACCTTGTTTTTGGCGTGTATATGGTTTATTCTTTTATCCTTCTACTGGTGGGATATCCCGATCTAGGTCCTCAAGTACTTTGGTGTGTTCACCCTCCTTTCATTAAATTTGACTCGACATTGCCCGCTTACTTCCATTGCTGTATAGGAGTCTCAAGGTATATATTTGGACTGTATTTACACGTTCATTCGGTGCCTTACAGTTCAATTTCAAATTCAAGGCATTGGCCGCAGTTCAGGTACGAAAAACCTTTCATGACTTTGGACAACTGTCAAACCCGTCAATTCTATTACTGTTAATCCTAGGCCGTTCTTGTTGTTCTTGTACAATTGTGAGCGCTGTCATTGTTGGCCCTTCATGCAGTGTATACATGTGACCATTCCGTTTTTTCAGCTTCTATCTGTCGCAGATCTGGCGATGTGAGTTTGTCTATTAGCGTTAACTTTGGAGATCCGTTGTTCATTTTATCCATTTAGTGTCGCAGAATCTGCTATTATTACCTCGAAGATTCACTCTCGTTGTGCAAGTAAGCTCTGCATCTACTAAATAACAACTAAACTGATGGTCGCATAGTCCTTTGTCGTTTTGGCTGCTGTTTATGCGCTAGGTCTTTCGCTTCCTTCCCTCGCGATATTAAATTTTCTAAATAATCGGCGTTCCCATCGCAGCTATTGCAATATGTAAGTAAAGCATGATATCCTTTTTTTTTCACTCATCTTTATTATTTGTTAGTTTTCTTACAGGAATTGTGAGTGCCCCATATCTGCGGTTTTTAGGACAAATCGAAATCCAAACCACCATCGTAAGGCGCAAAATTACAACTGTCTTTGGTTACTCCCCCGAAATTGAGGTATGTAACTTACATTGATCTGGTAATGTTACTTACCTTAACAAAGTATGTCATATATATTGGCTTCGGCTCCACGGCTCTTTTGGATTGTACGATCGCCGCTGCCATGTGTGTGATTTTGTATAAAAGTAATGGCGGTACTCGAAGGTAAGTGACGCGGACATCGTGGTTTTCTTTTCTCATGCTTGCGTGCTAGGACTGAAAGTGTGGTCGAAACTCTGATCCAGTATTTCATTGCTACTGGTCTCCTGACAAGGTTTAGCAAAAGGTTCCACTGGACCTATAACTGGAATTCTGACCATTTTTTTCAATAGTTTTGCCGCCATTATGTGCATTGCCTTGGTGAGTTTTGTTCATCCATCGACGTTGATACTTTCATATACCTATCATCATTGTTCAGTACGTTGTTCAGCCCACTTCACTCCTCTATCTCAGCATGGAATTTTCGATGACTCGACGTTAGTCTGCACTATTCTGCCATTCTCTTCTCAGTAACTGACCTTTTTTACGATGCCATGCAGTATACGCAAACTCAATACTTGCTATGTAAGATAATTCCAACTTTTACCGCTTACATTCGATGTCTCTACTTATCGTCGTAATGGATTCTTTCCCAGGTTTAACGCTCGCAGACAACTGCGAGAAAGAATGGAGGAATCATTAGAGCTCAAGCTCCCCTCGAATGTATTATTCGGAGAACCACAATCAATGTCACAAAACATGCTACTCATGCATTCTGATCCGTTCTCTGCGAGTGCCGAAACCAAGTATTCCGAATATGCATGCTCAACACGAGGTGCGTATCATTGATTAACCACAGTTGAAAGATACGTTACATGATTGAGCTGATATTCGGCAAAAAAGGTCGTAAGGGTAAAGACCACCATGAGGTATTACCCACCCGAAATTACACTGTGTGATATTACGGGGACGGTTCCTTTGTTGATATCTGAATCAAAATTGATGATAGCAGCGGATCCTCGGAATACGTAGTAATATCACATCCTTTTCGTTGGCATACAGGCTTCAACGGCGTTCAAGGGGACATGAGGACTGAGGTACTGAGTACTCGTCTTACTCATAGCCCTCCCCGGTCCGAGTCTGCATTGTGGTAAGATCAAGCAATGCCAGAAAACAACATAAGGTCGAACCGCGAGAGCAAGACACGGGCCGTTTTGTGGATGACAATGACATCTTTTGTCTGGACATCCGCTACCTTCCGATCATGGGACAAGGTAGACATCTAACCGTTTTAGCGTTATTTTTGAGAACACATCTTTCAAGAGGCTGACTACATACGGGCCCCCGTCGATTACGGCTGCGCCAATTTGCACTTGATAAGCATATGAAATGGTATTTCGAATGCACCTTCAATTGTACGGCTTGGTTTGGCTATCTGAGCAGCAGACAAAGATAATTCACCGTGTCGGTGAATTTATGCTTGGCATAACAGGGTTATCTCTTTGCAACCAGGGACTTGACTTCAATTGCCAATGCAAAAGAGATGGTTCCGGAGAACGGGGACCGGTATGGAGACCGACCAATGACAACTGCGGTTATTTGGGGCATACGTATGATGGCCCTGGGAACCTTGAATACCACTGTGTTGGAACTTGGAAATTTGCTAGTCAAAAACTTGAAAAAGTCGAAGGGTTTTTAACAGGTTTTTTAACTAGGGTTACGGCCGGTTACGGTGAAATTTAAACATTGTTATTAACTTTTTTAACTACTTGTAAGTAACTGTTTATATAAACGAGCTGTTACTAAAATGTTAAAATTTAATGCCTACAACCGTTATGTAACATTTTTGTTGTACCCCAAAATTCGCTTGAAATTTTCGTTTTCGAAAAGAAGAGGCCATCAGCCGGCTTTGATGCAGTGCCAAGTGGCTTGAGTCTGTCAAGCAGAACTCAATGCTCATCGTGAATCGGAAAGGGGTTCGATGCCAAGAGCGCCGTACAGGGTCACAATGAAGTAGTTAAATTTCAGGAATCCTCCGACTCAATAATCATGTCATTTGCGACCAGTGGAAATTATAGGTGGAATTTTCGACAATTTTTAACATGCACAGAACCTCTCAATAGCACCTACGTTAAGATAATAACACGTTGATAACAGTGTTACTGTTACCCTAGGTTTTTTAACGCATGAAACCCGCGGTAGTACCCGGAAGTTGGTTAATAATGATATCGATTCAGAATGCCTCATATTGCCTTCATGACCCTGGGATGGTTCTGCTGTTTGAGAGTTTAATAAGAGTCAAGCCTCTCACTTGAGGTGCTGCCGTCAGGGAATGCAAATTAACAGGGTTGTAAGCATCCAGAGCATGGGGTGATTAAGTATACGGGTTCCCCCGACGATTCCTGTGTCCATGGCCCATGGATACACGAATCGTCGGAGGAATTCGTATACTTAAGTAATCATGGACCTTGGGATATTATTAGTAGATGATATCGTCGATATCAACCGTTCCCAACTTCCAACCCGCTATGAGGGTAGTACCAAGAGGCACGTCAGCCTCAGGCTGAGCCAAAGCTTTGAAATAAATAAATTGATTGTATGCGAGTGTTGTTGGGTCAGATGAAAGGGGTCATACCAGCAGAGGATGACCTATGAAGCTTGGAAGGGGTAGCTATAATAGTAGCGAATAAGCTCGTGACATGGCTCTTGACGGTCAAAACCTGACAAGGCTTGATAAGGTGGCGATAATAATCATCATCACTCAGTGTCAAGTGAACGTTGGGAGACGTTGGGCGTTCTCTAACCGTTGCTTCTCATTCTAGGATCTCATAGAAACCGAAAATGGAACATACTATACGCATGGCTAACATTATCAATGACGCACAACATGCCAAAAGGCGGTGGAGAAGTTTCACTATGAAATGAATGAATGGGAAAGGTCCGGGCAATTTAATTTAATTTTTTTGTTTTTGGAAAAACACAAGGAAGATTCATATGTATTTAGTTTTGTGGTAATTGCGGAGATTGGGAATTTGAACCGAGTGGACTAACCTTCACCCTAGAATTTGGTCATTTTGGTCATGGGTTACCCAAAAGTGTCACTTGTCAGTGTGGTTTTTATAGGTATTCACGTTTCACATTCACACAATAAGGCAGCGCCATGAGCCTGGGACCCATTTTCCTCCCCAGCTGATACGAGATTCCTTTTTTATTTTATGGAACGAGGTTGAACCCTTCTTTTTTTTTTCCGGCATTCAGGTCTCTGGGTTCTAGATTCTAGCCCAGGGGCATTCTATCCACAAGTGTAGTACGTAGAAGCATGGCCAGTAAGACGTGGTGTGAGTTTCAACTTGCAAATTTGGAAATCGAAGGCTTCATTCAGGCTTGCAGCTCGATGAGAAGAGAGAGAAACGTTAACGTTTGTTTTATATATATAAAATGGAAGTTAAATGATTAGGTACAAATTTTTCGGATAAAAAGCACCGATTGGAAGAGTATAATGCTATAGTTAGGGGAACTTTATTTTAAATAATTTTAGATAGTTTGTTGTTTCGACCTCAAGGCTTTTTGAACTTTAACGTGCGGAGGACCTTCGGTGATCAACTGGATATCTTGCCAATACTTGGGGTTTGGTCGTGCTGAGGAAGTTAAACCTCCAACAGGACCCAGGTGAGCAATTCAAAGCTCGGAGAAAAGGCGAGCGCGCCACTGACAGCCCACAGAGTACTTGAAGGATATTTGGAGAAGAGAAATAAATTTAGATACCTCGAGGCCATGAATTTGGGGGCATGAGCTAACCAATCGGAATATTTAACAATAAAATGCCGGATGAATTTGGTCATACTGGGAGAGAAGAAGTTTGAGCGTAGTTAAAACTACGAAAGGAACATCACACTCACGTTACTAGTGGAGACGTGGAGTAATGATATGTTTACTTTGACCTTGGATGATAAAAAATCGGAGAGTTACCCGAAGAAGAGTGGAGATAAAAGTATAAGTGTTCGAGTGGGATCTTTTTTCTCGAGGTAGGAAGGTTTGAGGCCTCACGTCGTAACCTAGAAATTAATCAGTCACTGTCGAGCGTGCATGCATCCTCTAGTGAGGGTTGTCATGTAAGAAATGGGGAGACTGGATTGTAGCTGGGGTGGAAACATAAAAAAATATGTATGATGCCTTGAATTCGAATTCGAACGAGGTAACTTAAATCTGTTTCGTACCCTTAAAGAAGAAGAAATAAGGCGATAACCTTAACTTTCAGGCGAATAGTATCGTGGTGGTTGGTGCGGAAGCGTGTCGGGAGCAGAGGTAGTCCGTGGAGAACTGCCTGAGTAGATTACAGAACTTAGACCAGCGTTGATTTGAAGGTGACCAAAAGCACTTACCACTCACTAGGTGACCAACTGCGTCCTCCGCCTCGTGTAGAGTACGGATACTTCGGACCTAGGTTACGTGTGGTGTTGCACACGGCACGGAATGGCACGGAAGAAAGGGACATGAAGGGACGGCCGTTGATTTCGTTGATATCCGGATCCATGGGTGCCAAGGAAAAGGGGGTACCGCCGGACCTCAAAATCGCTCCAAAGGTCCAAAATGACTGATCATGCATGAAGACAGCGGCAGGAGATGGTCTTTTTCTTCCAGGTTTTCTGTGTTTTGACCTGGTTGTTCCTGGTACGTAGGTCAAATATGATATGCTTGAAGAAGAAAGGGCCGGAAATATAATGTCTGGATTCTGGCTAGATCTAATTCAACCTATATTTCCACGCTATGTACCTTTGGTTGGATGAAAACTTGAGAGTTGATATCATGCTAGTGGGCATAAGTGGTGCAATGGTGATCGGAGGAGACCGAAAAGTTTTTATAGCGTCCGGAGTCTTAGCCCGACTGGGGGTTGTCTGCGTGTCTGCCTAGCCAAAGTTTCGGAACCCATTACGGTGTGTCTTGAAGTTTTTCGTGGGTTGTGGGAGGCAATGCATGGTTCTTTTCTCTATACTGTGAGATTATAGAATGTCCGAAGTCCGAAACTTTGGGATCTGGGTTGAGTGAGATGATTACCGTAGCCGTGCGTGAACCATGATGCATGATGAGAGAGCAACCCAGAACGATGGCGCCGGAGGTTGACAGGAAATTGAATCTTGTACCGGTAGATTGGTGTGGGAGGACCAGTAGTTGGTGGGAATAACTTCCAAAGGATTGGTAATACAACATGAACGAAAGATTCACATCCAAAGGCTAATACATTAGGGCACGCATGGATCACAGCATCCTTCCACAACCCATCCTTCCTCATCACAGTTCAACCGTCATCTCGTCGTCGTCGACAACGATGACAGGTCAGTATGCCCACGATAGAGATCGACTGTGAGTTAGTCTTCACCTGCCACTGTATCTTTTCCTGGTCAGCACCGAATCCTTGGATATGGGTCAATATAATGTCCCTACGTCGATAGAGACTCGTCCAGTACCGCGTTATTTGGTGTGGGAATGCACAGTCTTCCCATATCCCATCCTTGCTTTCCAACCTCTCTTTCTGAAATGCCTTCCTTCCACCCATGTTCTTATAATCCTGACCATCGCAGGATATACGAGTTGGTAGTCAGACAAGAGCCGAAGCAGGCTCGTATGTGCGGTGTTGGCGGTAAAGGTACAATCCAACATCCTCTCCTCTTTCGCTCTACTTATCCATTTTATTTTATCAGCTGACCGTAGGCCTATCGACCCGCCACCCATCGTTCAACTCCGGGTGATCGACCCAGTAGCCCAACAATCGGGATCCTCAACGACACCCTCTCGCCGGCGCAGGAACAGTACTTCGGGTTCCGCACCAGGATCTCCTACTCCCAGTGCTGCTTCAACTGCTCGTCTCCATCCTGAGGATCCCATCGATGCAGCAAGCTATGCCCAGTCCTTTCTTCAAAACCCATATTACTTCATGTTCGCAAGTCTAGCCAGACCAGATGATGATGCCGAATTGCATTGGCTCAAGGTACATTTTGATCGACATGAAATCAATCCAGGGTACTACTATATTTATCAACTTATACACTTATTTCTAGGACGGTAGAACGAGATGTACAACTGGTTCAGTCGTCTCGTCGTTGTATCATCTTAAAGACCCTCAACATAACAACGAAGGTTCGAAGCTTGTACTCATTGGGTACGACATGTTTCTGATGAACACTGTTCGTTTTAGATGCTGGCTTCTTTGTCTTTCCAGATCTCAGTGTACGAACAGAAGGAAGCTATCGTTTGAAACTAAGCTTGTTTGAAGTAGTGTCGTAAGCTATTTTCTTTCTTGTCCTGGCACACATTTTCGGCTGAAAGATCGGCAATGATCTTTATCACATTCTTCATGGACCCCTCCAAAGCTCCTGATTGCCGTCTATATGCGCATATATCTTGCCATTTCATCGTTTATATCCCATTTTTGGTATTTATAGCTAACCAACTTATCTTCTCAGGAATAATGTTCGACACTGTAAATCTATCTACTCCGCCCCATTTTATGTCTATACTGCGAAGAAGTTTCCTGGTATGGAAGGTAAGCCGTTGACCTGCTTCTTATTCTTTTTTCCCTACTGACTTTTAAATTGCAAGAATCAACACCCTTATCATGCTCTCTCGCAGACCAAGGAATCAAAATTCGTATTCGAAAAGATATCCGCGTTCGTAAAAGACCTATACCCGCTTTATCTCAACCCATTACAAACGCCGATGATTCCGACGATGGGGGCGACGAAGATGAACCGGGTAGTAACGGTCAACATTCAAGACGACGTGAAGCGAAACGGAGTAGGTTAGACGATGACATTGATACCTCAGGTGGTACTGCTGTACCAGGTCTAGGTCCAGGGCCAGGACTTTCATCTATACCTCAGCAACAACAGCACCAACAACCATGGCCACCTGCAGCCCATTCAGTTACTGTTATACCTCCGCCACCACAGACTTCGCAAACGATGCCGCCTCCTAAACCAGGCCAGGATATCCCGCCGCCCTCTACTGCAGCCTCAATGGCTCTACATATGGCGCAGTCAAGCTCCCTTCCTGGTCCCAGCGTCTTCGATGGACGAGGAGGTGGACTCATACCTTTTGAGGTGCAACCCCAGACTCCAGCAGTGTTACCGCCTCCTCCGCCAGTTCAGCAACAAGGGCCGCCACCGTTATATCGAGATCCTAGTCAAGTTCCCCCACATCCACATCCGCCTCAGCAGCCGCAATACGCTCCTCAACAACCTCCAGCACCTCAACAACAGCAACAGCCAATGGCTCCTCAACACATCCCGCCTCCACCTTCTCACGCCATACCTTCCCACCACACGGCTCTGCCTCAAGGTTATGCGCCCTACCCACAATGGGGCGCGCTACCTCCTCCACCTCCACAACCCCAAATGTACGATGCGTACTACCACCACCATCACCAGCAACAGCAACAACACCAGCAGCAACACCCCCAAGCTCAAAACGTTGTACATCCCCATTATGCCGCTTATCCTCAACAACCGCCTATGCCGCCTCCTAGATATGATTATCCTGGCACGATGTATGCTCCTCCTCCTCAGTATGGATATTATGAACAGCCTCCTCCGCCACCTCAACATCTTCAACAGATGGGACAGCCTCCGCCCCCGCCTCCCACAACGTTGAGTCAACATGGACCATCACCACCTCAACACCAACTTCCTTCTGTGCCTGGTCCGCCACCACCTGCGCAGTATGCGGCTCCTGCTTCGGGAACGGGAACGGGGTCTCCTAATGCAATGCCCCCGTCGAATTTGGCTGCGGCGCCACCGCCTCATCAGCAACAGCAGCAGCAGCAGCAAGCACAGGCGCAGGCGCAGGCACAGCAACAAGCACAAGGACAGCAGCAACAACAGCCTACGAATACCCCAACGGCATACGATTACTCCGCTTCATACCGAGCTACCCCAACTGGATCTCCTCAGCCTAGAGCAGGTACTGGAGGCGCTGGCAGTGGTGCTAGCGGAGCTGGGTATCATCAACAAAATCCGTATGGGTATCATCTACCCCCTCATCAACATCATCAGCTTCCACCGCCGCATATGGCGAGACATAATATGTATGGACCACATGTTCCGCCGTTACCGCCGCCAACGTATGGATATGCTGCTTATGGAGCGCCTGGTATGGTAGGTATGGACTGGAGTACTACTCCAGCTACTACTGGTGCGATCGCGGCCACAGCTGGTGGTACTAATGGAGTTAATGGTGGTGCTGTCACTGGGTTTGGAGGTGGGTGGGATGCGTATGGCGCACCGATGCCGCAACAGCAAGCTCATTATCAGCAGCCTCAACAATCTTTGCAACCCCAGCCTCAGCCTCAGCCTCAGCCTCAGCCTCAGCAGCAGCAGCATGGCGTTCCGATTCATCATCATCAAGCACATTATTATCAACAACCACAAACGCAGCAAGTACCACAACCACAACCACACCACCAACCGCAACAATCGCAAATACATCAACAGCAGCCGCAGCCACAGCCGCAGCATAATCCTAGTTCGTCGATCACCAGTTCCGTCTCTTCTCCATCTGGCAGCCATGGTAATAGTGGTAGCGGCAACATGGTAGTTGGTGCTATTGGAGGACATGGCGATCGTATCCAATTGGCTCCGTTGAGAGCTGGGCATGCTGCTGGAAGTCCTGTTCTTCCACATACTTCGTCCACGCCTGCATCGGCGACAACGGCGTCATCTGCGGTGATTTCCGCAGGAGCGGTTGGGGTGGCATCGTCGTCTTCTGCTGGTCAGTCATCTCAGAGTGGCAGTACTGGTGCTGGTATTGGAGGTGCTGGTGGTGGGTATCACCCCGTTATTCAACTCCGAAGCAGTAGTCGAAACGGTTACTCTGCTTCTAGGGAGAGGGATGAGAGATCTATTGGTGCGAGAGGGGAGAGAGAGTGGGAAAGAGATGGTGGGAGAGAGCGGGAGAGGGAGAGAGAGAGGGAGAGAGAGCGGGAGAGAGAGCGGGATAGGGATAGAGATAGGGACAGGGACAGGGACAGGGACAGAGACAGGGATAGGGATAGGGACGGAGAAAGACATAGTGCTGGTGGCAACGCCGGTGGGAGTGGAAAGAAAAATGTTTTGAGTATCGGAAGCATCATCTCTGATGATGCCCGATGATAACCATCAGGATTCATGATCATCACGTTGGCTCTCTCGATCTCCCTATTCGATCTTTGGATTCATTTTTTTCTTGATTTATTTCATTGCTGGTTTTGCCTTTTATCTTTACACCTCGACTCATCCACATGCGCCATTTTTTATGATTTCTTTCTTTTTCACGTATTTTGGTTGGAAATTTTTCATTCATCGGGTTTTGTTGCTTGCTTACCTCTCCGTACTTTCTCAACTTGTGTTTTTTTTGACTTACTACCTCTCGTCTGGAATCAGTGGCCTCGGTATCTCTGCTTTTATATACTTTACCTCATCTATTCTGCCTGAGCCGTTTGTTGTTTTCTATCCCCAGCCCTTATTGGTGTTGTACTCTAGATCTCAGAACGAAATGATTGTGTGTTTTTTTCAAATCATAGATAGTCAGTGAGTATTATAGATAGAAGTATAGGAATGGGCATTAGAGAATTTGAACAGTATGGCATATTGTGATTTGTGACAGAAGAGCAGCCTCAAAGGCTCTGGGAGGGGAAGCTCCTGATGTTTGGCATCCGGAAATTTGTGTATTTGAGGCCTCAAATCTCTGTCCACAAAATTCAGTATTCTCATCCTAATGAAGAATGAGTGTAGACTGGAATTAGGTCTTTGAGTGAAGGAGGTGTAGTGATGGGCAAGGGTTTCATATCATTTGAGAATCTGGTTTCTGATGGTTTGGTTTCTGGTAGTTTCAAGGATTCTTGAATCCTCCAGGAATCCTCAAAATCTGTAAATCTGGGCAAATTAATTATGTATTATTAGAAAATATTTATAGAACCTTGCTACTTTAATCATACTAACACTTGCTGGTGGTGGGATCAAGTGTGATGTGGTTGGCAGTAAAGTCCAAGTAAAGTCCAAGCAGTCTGAGTAAAAAACAAAAACTTTCTAAGTCCTATTCCTGTATTAGTCTGGGTGAAGTCTGAGTGAATTTTGTATGATTCTAATTTCTGAGCAATATTTTCATAAATACCAGAATTTTTTACTTATGTCAAACAATTTACATGGGTTTAGCTGGATCACAGCTGCATTAGGGCACTGCCATTAGGCAACAAGGGTTTGATCATGATCAAGTTCCCTTGCTTGGCCCCCCCACAGCACTAGCCCAGTCCATTTTTTTGGTTTTTGAGAAGCAATGCCCCTTATCCAGCCCTTTCTTTCCCCCTCCCCTCCTTTGCCTAGGCACCCTGGCATATGCCCCTCCTCCACTCTAAATTACCCAAAGGCCTGTATTTAGGCAGTGGACCTGGACCTCCCACCAGCCTGCAGGGTTTTGGTGTACCTGAATACATTAGCTGAAAATGATGCACAGCTGCATCATCACTGTACATAGCCACCACCTATATTCCTCAAGTGTTTCAAAGTTGCTTCTGTCCTGTTTCCCTTGTAAGCTTCCAACTTTTACACCACCACCAATCTCCCCACATTGCCACCTGCCAAATCACACAATCTCCAATGGCCACTGGGACCACTGAATCCACCATGCTCATCATTAGTTTAATTAAATGAAGGTTATAATTGTTACATTCCGTTATATGTTACTCTGGTCCAGCTCTGTCAGAGTTGTCTCCGGAAGTCTGTACTCCATTCCAGTACTTTCCCTTGTTCCCGGATCTACTCTCCTATGTCCAACTCCAAGACTTCTCTGTTTCATTCCAGCTCTTCTGACATTACTACAAACTCATTACCACATCTTTGACACTACCACTATTTCTTTGTCATCACTTTCCCACTATCAGTCATCACACCTGCTATAGATTATTCACCCAAGAATGCAGGACCTTCCAGGAGCAGAATGCAGCACTTTATATTTATCCTTTATATTTCGGTTGCTATTCATTTTATTATTTAAGTACTTGAAACTTGTATGTTTTCCTTAGTTCAAATATCAACTTAGTTTCCTCCTCTTGTTTGTCCTCTAAGTCACTGAGGTCTTCCATCTTATTCCTTTCTCTTCCGGTTCCAAAATCAGGACACTATAGGAGCTGGGTGGCACAGCACATACGCTGAGGCCAAAGTCCTTTCTGTTACTTGTTCCAGTTCTGTTCTGTCCGTTCCAGAGTTACTCCGACGTTACCCCTTGTTTAAACTTAACAGTATATTCAAACTTCTCACCCACTCCTTCTATGCTAACTTGTTCCAAAATTAAATCCAAAACTCTGTTACCAATACAAGAAGATATGTCCCAAGAACACACCCCTACCAGGCAGGCCGCAGACTCCCATTCCTGATGTAGTCAAAGAGGCTAGTCATATTGATGAACCTTGGAGTGCTATGGACAAAGTTGAGTCTCCATCTATTCATATCAATGAACTTGTTGCTTTGAATTCCCTTGGGAAGTCTTCAGCCAAGTCCGATTCAGCTGGCAGACTTAGAGAGCCTGAACCCTTGATGGGTAAGGACCCTAAGAAACTGAAAGCTTTTCTTTTCCAGTGTAGGCTCTATTTCTGGAGCTCTTCTGACACATTCCGAGATGACTCCAAGCAAGTAATGTTTGCTCTGTCCTATCTCTGGGATGTTGCTCAGGAATGGTTTGAACCTGGAATTTCTGGACTCACCAACAATCCTCTGTCTTGGCTTGAAGATTGGGATCTCTTCATCAGCGAACTTCAGTCCAACTTTGGTCCTTTTGATGAATCCGCTGATATGATTTAAATCTGCATAAGCATGGTTTTTGCAATTTTTATCTATTATTTCAGCATAAATATTAATTAATGCACCAATAACTGGCTAATACAACTGATAATAGACAAGGGAATCAGAGTTGTTTACCCTACAACTGCTGATTAGACCTAATACTGTGTGACTTAAATGCATATAGTTAATAAGTGTGGTCAATAGACTATCATTTGTTACACTACAAATTGCATGTCTGGATTAAAACCAATAAATCCATGAATATCCTTATAGACTTGGCACAGGAAAAGTTAAATAAACAATATTGGGTTAGGAATGTCATGGGGTGTGATTTTGGAGCAACAGAATATTATTAATAAATATTCAGGGGAAGGTTGGTGCCCTAGCAACAGTGGAAGCAGAATAACCAAGATAGTGGAACCATGTGATTGCGTGGGAATCATGATGACTAAGGATAGGGGGAGTGCTGAACAATCATAAAGATTGTTTCCAGGCACAATAGGCACAGTTACCATCAAGAGGGGTGGAAACTACCTAAAATTAGCAACATGGGGGCTAAAAATAGAACAACCCCTATGTTTCCAGGAACAATGAGTGCACATGGTGCCAGAACCAAAGTAAGGGTACCAGGAACCAGTATATCTATTTTTGGACATTATCTATTTTTAAATATCTCAAATGTATAAAATACCTCCCAGGGTTTGTAAATAGTCAGAAAATTGGATTCTTTCTTTCCCCCCTCATTTGCAACCTAGTACAGCTCCTTGTCTTAGACATTGAGCAAGAATACTTGTCTTTGAGATCAGGGTATTGAACATAAATCAGTTTCTCAGAGTGTTGAACTTGTTGTAACAATTGTTGAATTGTTATAAAAGTTGTGTTGTGTTAAAGTCATAGCAGAAGTTTGAGTCTTCTTGTGTATGCAATTGTGTTGAAGCTGTAACAAAGTCTTGGACTTTTGTGTACACAAGTTTAAATCAATCAGTAAAGTCTTTGGAATTCTTTGACTGATTGTTGCAGTACTTTTCTGTCCCCCACCAGATCTGATCAGATCTGATCAGAACTGCAATACTTATAAGTTAATTCCCACTAACTCATCTTTTTCTAACTTTTCTAACATATTAATCTAAATTTAAATGGATGATTGCTGGGGATTATTTACTAATACATTACATTAGAATCATAGAATGTATTCAATTGATATAATAAAAATGAAATAAAGGCAGTAGATGGTCAAAATAGGTGGGTAAGTGTAGAAATGGGTGAGTAGAGTGTAGAAATAGGTGTGAATGGGTGGGTGGGTGGTAGAAATAGTGTGAAATGGGTGTATGGATGGTTGAAATGGGTGTATTGGTGCTCGAAACGGGTCCTTGGTAGTTGAAACAGGTGTACTCGTCGTCATACACGTATATTCCTCGTCGTACGTGGGTGTTCGTTGTCATGGGTGTGTAGTCGTCGTTGTAGGGGGGTATTGGTCGTCGCCGGCGTGTACTCGCCGTTGTAGGGGGGTATTTGTCATCGTGGGCGTCTATTCATCGTCGTAGGGGGGTATTTGTCGTCGTGGGCATCTATTCATCGTCGTGGGCGTGTACTCGTCATCGTAGGTGGTATTCGTCGTCATGGACGTGTACTCGTCGTCGTGGGCATCTATTTGTCATCGTGGGCGTGTGCTCATCGTTGTAGGGGGGTATTTGTCGTTGTGGGCGTCTATTTCGTCGTCGTAGGGGGTATTTGTCGTTGTGGGCGTGTACTCGTCGTCGTAGGGGTGTATTCGTCGTTGTGTGCGTCTATTCATCGTTGTTGGTGTGTACTCGCCGTTGTAGGTGGGTATTAGTCGTGGTACACGTATATTTGTCGTTGTATGTGTGTACGTGTTGTTGTACATGCGTTGCGTTGCTGTACACGGCATGTGGTCGTTGTACGGGTGTATGGGTCGTTGTACATGTTGTACGACGTCGCCATTGATGTTGTACATGACCTATTATAGTATGTTAGCAGTGTAGTGGAATAGAATGAAATAAAAAAAAAATCCCCCCCTCCTGAGGGGGGGTTACTGTTGTCAGTCGTGATTCTTGTTGTTACGGTGGCTGTCGAAATGGGTGTTCTGGAAACGAGTGTGGTGGTGGTGGTGGTGTGAGAAACAGGGGGACGACATCAACAAACAGTAACGGGCACATCACATGTGGTCACATGATCACACCCCTCGCACTGAACAAAATACATGATCTTGATGGCGATAAGTCATTGCTATCCTAACTGTATATATTGGTGAATTAATATATTGCTAGCTTAATTTCTATAATTATATTATTTTTCTAGTAAAGTCAGGTGATTCATTTCCTAAGTTTTCAACTCAATTCTGCTCAGAATCTGCTCAGAAATAGTCAGATTCTGCTCGGAAATTGGTTGGATTCTGATCGGAAATTGGTCAGACTTGGATCTGATCAGATCTGATCAGAACTGGTCTTTCTGAGCAGATCTGGTCAGAATCTGGTCAGAAAAATTGGCTCTATTACTGCCATTTAGGCTGGAAAATATTCTGACTGGATCTGATCAGATCTGACCAATTCTGATCAGATCAGATCAGATCTGGTGGATCACAGCAAAGACCTCGATTGTTGGTGCAAGCCATAAATTGCAAAACTACTTAAAAAGTTTGATCATCCTTGAATTGATCCAAATTATTGTTGTTATTGTGTGTACTAGTTGAAGTGGAATTCAAAGTGTTGGAAAGGTTATACTTCAAAGTCTTGGAAAGGTTATACTTTCTAGAAAACCCAACTTGCATTATAAGATTGTATAAAGTATTGATTGAGTTATTGTTTTGAGTAGAGATTTTATAATCTTGAAAATACACTTTTCTCAACAACCTCTGTACAGTTACATCACCACCAACATAGAACATGAACTCATGACTCTCCATATGAAGGATAGCCAATGTATCTCCAAATACTTAGTCTGGGTCAACTCTTTGGCAGTCTGCTGCTCTTGGGGCGAGTCTGCTCTGAGGTATGGGTTTTACAAAGGTTTACCTTCCCAACTCGGGGATGAAATTACCAAAGGTGATGGACCATGGTCGCAATGCAACAAAAAGCTCAAAATGCCAATGCTCGACACTGGGAACATATGCAAGAATGTTCTTGGGAACCAGTCCCACAACAAAGCCAAAACCCTCCAAAGGCTCCTACTCCTTCTTCATCCTCCTCCGTACCCTCTTCCAACCCTTCTTCCAATTCTGGAAAACAGTCTCAGCCATCAGATCAAAAATCCGCTAAGCCTTGTTACATTCCGTCTTACATTACTCCAGTCCAGCTCCATCGGAGCTGCCTCCAGTAGTCCGTACTCTGTACAGTGCCTTCCCTTATATCCCAATCTACTCTTCCTATGTTCAACTCCGAGACTTCTCCGTGTCATTCCGGTTTCTCCGTCTATACTCCAAACCCATTATCATCTTCGCCACTACCACTATTCTTTGTCATCATCCTTCCCATCATCAGTCAGCACACCCGCCATGGATGATTCACCCAAGAATGCAGGACCTTCCCGGGAGCAGAACGCAGCACTTATATTTATCTTTTATATTTC
>MU130079.1:7889-32366 GCA_015039465.1 Phlegmacium glaucopus | reverse complement strand
TCCTATCTCCGGGATGTTGCTCAGGAATGGTTTGAACCTGGAATTTCCGGTCTCACCAACGAGCCTCCGTCTTGGCTTGAAGATTGGGATCTCTTCATCAGCGAACTTCAGTCCAACTTTGGTCCTTACGACGAGTCCGCCGACATAGAACACGAACTCACCAATCTCCGAATGAAGGACGGCCAACGTATCTCCGATTACTTAGTCCGGTTCAACTCCTTGGCAGTCCGCTGTACTTGGGGCTTGGGGTGAGCCTGCTCTGAGGTATAGGTTTTACAAAGGTTTACCTTCCCGAATCAAGGATGAAATCAGTAAAGGTGATGGCAAGCCCCGGTCTCTAACCGCGATGCGTCAAAAAGCTCAAAATGCCAATGCTCGCTACTGGGAATGTATGCAAGAACGTTCTTGGGAACCCGCTCTGCAGCAACGCCAAAACCCTCCGAAGGGTCCTACCCCTTCTTCATCCTCCTCCGTACCCTCTTCTTCCAACCCCTCTTCCAGTTCCGGTAAACAGTCTCGGCCTTCGGATCAAAAATCCGTTAAGCCCACAGACTCCGGTAAGGCTTCATCTTCCACTCCTCCTAAACCTAATCTAGAAGGCAAGCTGGACTCGCGGGGTAGACTTACCCAGCAAGAAAGGCAACGCCGGATGGATAATAAACTTTGTCTTTTCTGTGGCAAGCCGGGACATCGCGTTCCAGACTGTAACCTTGCCAAGGCAAGCTCCGCTAAAGGCCGAGCCTCTACCGTTTCTGATTCCGCTTCCGAGTCCGTTCCGGCTAAGCCAAAGGACTCCGGTTCGGAGAAGAAAAAAGACTAAGCAATTCACTGGACTCAGCACAGACGGTGAATTGCGAGAGGCCCTGTGCTGAACTTGTTGCAGTTCTCAATGCAATAATCTCTCCAGATACCCGAGCAGTTTTTGTTTCTCTTCTTTCTCTTCAATTTCCGAATATCAATTTTTCCGCTTTCATTGACAGTGGTTCCACTCATTGTTTCATGGACAAGCATTTCGCGAAGTCCAATGATTTTCCTATTTTTCCGATTACCCCTATGATTCTCCGTCTTATTGATGGCTCTTCTCCGGGCATGATCACACATGCTACCATTGTTTCCGTTCGTTTCTCTTGTGGTACCGTCCACAAAATCCGGTTTTTACTAACCAAGCTGGATTCTGATTTTCCTGCTGTACTCGGGCTTGACTGGCTCACCCAACATAATCCATTGATTGACTGGGTCGATAGCAGTGTAACTTTCCGAGACCGTATAGTTATCCTTCCAGTTCCCGTTTCTGTTTCCGCCAGGGCACCCGTTCCGGTATCTGACATTACCATGTCCGATACGGTTTCCGCGAAGACAAAGGTTGAAATACCTTCTATTCCGGAACCTCTTCCTGATATTCCGTTTGTTCGAAAACCACTGACTGCTCCTAAAATTGCCTTAGTGTCTGCTGCAGCTTTCATGAGGTCTATTCGTTCCGAAGGAGCCCAATGCTTTTCCATTTCCGTTCATGATCTGGTCAAGGCTGCTAGCCGTTCCGCGACAGCCTCCTCCACATCTTCCAATTCCGACTTGGAGGGTGTTCCGGAAATATACCACGAATTCTCGGACGTCTTTTCAAAGGGTAAAGCCAACACCCTAGCGGCTCATCGAGAGTATGACTTAAAAATCGAAATCGATGAGTCCGCGAAGCCCCCTTTGGGTCCGATTTATCCGCTTTCCGAATCCGAGTTGGGTATGCTCCGAGAGTTCATTGATGAGCACCTAAACATGGGTTTCATCCGTCCATCAAAGTCTCCTTTCGGAGCACCCGTCCTGTTTATCAAGAAGAAGGACGGGTCTTTACGGCTTTGCATTGATTTCCGAAAGCTCAATGCCATCACTTGGAAAGACAAGTATCCTTTACCTCTTGTTTCCGATTTACTTGATGCTCCCCGCAAATCCGGGATCTTTACTAAAATTGACTTAAAGCATGCCTACCATCTCGTCTGCATTGCCGCCGGAGACGAATGGAAGACTGCTTTCCGTACCTGCTATGGCTCCTTCGAGTGGCTTGTCATGCCGTTTGGACTTACCAACGCCCCTGGCGGTTTTCAAAGATTCCTTAACACTATTTTTGCTGACCTTTTAGATGTGTTCGTAATCATCTATCTGGACGACATCCTCATTTTTTCCATCAACGAGAAAGATCACATCAAACATGTCTCCAAAGTCCTCTGACAGCTCCGAGATAATAATCTTTTCGCTAATGGTAAGAAATGTGTTTTCCACTCCGATTCCATCGAGTACCTGGGTCACATGATCGGTCCTGATGGCCTTTCTATGGATCTGGCGAAAGTCCAAGTCATTCAAGACTGGCCGGAACCTCGGAAAGTCAAAGATGTCCAATCCTTCCTTGGTTTTGCTAATTTTTACAGACGTTTCATCCACAACTATTCTGATATTGTGGTTCCGTTGACTCGTCTCACCCGGAAAAATATTCCGTGGGTTTTTGATGACAGTTGTCGCCTTGCTTTTAAAACTCTCAAGGAGGCTTTTATTTCCGCTCCGGTGTTAACACACTGGAAGCCTAACTGTCCTATCATTGTGGAAACTGACGCTTCCGACTACACTTTAGCAGCTATCCTTTCCATCCGTGATTCCGATGGAGAAATCCATCCCATCGCGTATCGTTCTCGTACCTTTTCTGGTGCAGAATTGAATTACGACGTTCACGACAAGGAGTTGCTCGCCATTTTTGAAGCTTTCAAAGCTTGGCGTCACTACCTTGAAGGTGCTAGTTTCCCGATTGATGTGGTTACTGACCATAAGAATCTAGAGTATTTCTCGACCACCAAAATCTTATCCCGGCGTCAAGCCCGGTGGTCGGAGTACCTTTCCGCTTTCAACATGGTTATCAGATTTTGCCCTGGCCGTTGGAATGTCGTGGGACGACCTTCCAACAGAATCACGTGACTGTTTGTGCATGTTTAGCATTACCCTTACATACAGAACTAGATACAGTAGGAAAGACAGGAATCATCATCGGCGTTTCGCCGTTTCATCGGATTACCCCGTTCCATCTGGTGATGAGAGTGGATTGAACTCATACCAAACGAAATAACGAGGATACAAGCCAAGGTCAAAGGCACAAGGAATACAAGTAATCAGGCACAAGACAAAATAGGCACGCTGGCACATACAACCAACGAAAAACAACCTCGAGATCCCTTAGGAAGATATATTTCGAGAAACAGAGCCTCAACCACCACAACGACAGGTTCATTAACGGGGAACATCACATCAATACCATCATACACAAATCCAACAAGCGCAGACTCCACCAGAGCATCGTCAAGGCTCTCCGGAAACTACGAGCTCATTGTACCCACATCGCAAGTCAATACACCAGTCTCAACAAGTCCAGAGAGATCCCCGCAACAGCAACCAACAAATACCCCAACTGAAACAAGCGATCCCACGACCTGGACAGAACTCGAAGAAATGTCGTCAGAAATAGTAACACCATTTCATGGAGACAAAGAAGATGAAAATCCTGAAGATTTCCTACGCGCCTTCTTTAGACGAATGGGTAACAGCAGTGACGATATCAAAAAAGCACAATTTCCAAACTACTTGCAAGCAGACGGAACCGCAGACGATTGGTTCATAGATCTTGACGATAACGAGAAAAAAACCTGGGCCGACATACAAGAGGCATTCCGGAAGCGGTGGCCAAGGAAAAAACAAGTAAAGAAGACAGTCGAAGAATACGAGGAGGAAATCTTAGGTCAGAAGATAGCCACAGAAGATTTAGCGAAGAAAGAAAAAATAGCAGGGAGAGAAGTATACTCACATATTGCATGGGCGGACAAAATAGCAAAGTCGGTTAAAGGCGCCAAGTTGGACAAAACAACCACCTATATCAGACAAGTCAGGAAAGATTTGCCCAATATATTGCGGGAGAAAATCGGAATGGGACATGAGGACTGGGATGTGTTCTTACAAGCAGTCCGAGACGTCGACATCGACCATATCCGAGACAGCATGGATATATGGAACAAGATGCAGGCAGAACAGAAAGCAATCGAAAGACGCATCCAAATTCTAGAAACCGTGTCGAAATCACCCACAGCTCCAATACGACAACAACTCTCTGCAGTCGCCATCTCTAGGCAATCCTCAGCGAATGCAACCAGTACAAACAATCCGTTCGAAAACAACGGTGGTGGCCAAGGCAACCTCAGATTTTCAACGAACCCTACTACACAGCACCAGAACAGACCAGCTTTCACCAACCCTAGAAACCCGCCAACGGCCGAACAGAAAGCGGAATTGCGAGCACTTCTGTCCACAATACCACATCACCCAGACACACAAGCAGGCCGTCAAGCGCATCAGGCACAACAAACTGAATGGGCGAGAACATATGGACCCAACACCAGGGTATCAGACAAAACACCATACCCCCTGCGACCTGGCATGGCACCAGTAAACTCAGGCGAGTGCTTCACATGCGGTCAAATCGGCCACTTAGGGTCAAGAAGCGGAGAAGACTGCCAAGCGCTGGGTTATCGAACGCTACACCCTAACGAACAACGATGGAGAAGCATTTGTGCGCGTATCCTCAAAGAACCACGAAATGCAGAACCACAAAACACAACCAATGTTCACTTACTAGCAATCGACGACTACGGTACCAGCTGGCAGGACATCCAGGGAAATGGGGAAGGGCCGTCAAAGTAGAAGCCCAACTGACGGCCCAAGCAGAGGGTGAGGACGAGATAGAAAGCAATAACGATGAATCGAGCACAACCCATGTACCAGTGGTAGAGTCTGGAATTCAAATATGTGACCTGTATGCTGTAGGACGGGAACCCAACCATACCACACAACCGTTTGTACACTGACTTCATATCCTAGCGCCAGGCGGAGAAGTTGTGAGAGTATGGGCCAACTTTGACGATGGTGCACTGGTAGACGCAATGTCAGCAACCAAGTTTAACAGTATCAAACACCGGTTAGGACATTACAAACCATCGTCTCGATGGTTACGCATGGCAAATGGAGTTATCGTAAAAGCAGAGGTGGTATGGGAAGGTGAGATAGAGATAGGAGGGGTTAAAACATATGGCTCCTTTGAAGTCCTCGAAAGTGGAGGCAACTGGGAATTCTTATTCGGGAAAACACTGCTTACAGCGTTCAACGCAGTCCATGACTACAAAAACGACATGGTGATAATAACAAATAGAGAAAATACATCAGTACTCACAAACCAAGTCGGCGTCGCAAAAGGACAAGGCAGAACAGAGCCAGAAGTGAATAAGAGGGAGGAGCAAAAGATTTCACGGGGGAACAAGGAAACGTTCCCCTCGAGGGAAGTCTCTACAAATTCACATGTCAAAAGAGAACCCACGATTAACACCGAAAATGTAGAAACTCCCAGAAACGGCGAAACATCGCCGATCTACATCACCACAGAAGAATCCGTGGAAAATACCTCAATAACAACCGAAATAGAGGTAGACAACCTTAAGGACAACAATAATGTATTCACACAACTTACGGACCCTTGGAAAAAGGAGAGAGTCGAAGAAATACTTAGACAAGTGATAATTGGACCAGACTTAAACGAAAAGGAGCATAAACAAGTGCTAACGTTCATATCTGAATGGGCTGACATTTTCGCACTATCAGTCAACGAAGTAAAACATGTGGAAGATGCAATACACCGGCTAGATATCACTCCGGAAGCGACCTTCTCAACAAAAGTCCACCAAAAGCTGCTAACGCCACCACAAAAACAATATCTATACAAAAGCATTGATGCAATGCTTGAAGCAGACGTCATCGAACAATGCTTACCGGACCAAGTAAAATGTGTATCACCAACAACGTTAGCTCAGAAGATGCACACCGGATCTGGACTAGCATTAGAAGAGTTACAACATCGCGTTAACGATGAGTGCATCTCTCACGGCTTTGAGCCAATTTTTAATCTGCCCCCCAGAACGGCACCAACGCCAGATGATGAGTCAAACACAAAAGAAACAAAATGGTGAATATGCCAAAACTTTTCCCAGATCAACAAAGTCACCAAAGTAGCACCTATGCCGCAAGGCGACATAAGAGCGAAACAGCAAAGACTGAGCGGTCACAGATGGGTAACTGGGTTCAACTTCGCAGCAGGGTTCTATGCTGTTGCAGTAGCCCCAGAATCACGTCCATACACGGCCTTTTATGTCGAAGGAAGAGGCTACTTCCAATACAAGAGAATGCCGTTTGGATTAACAGGCGCTCCCTCAACGTTCGCGCACATGACGGCAACCCGGATGCATGAACTCATCATCGATGGAACTATGGAGTTATTCGTAGATGATGGAGGAACAGCAGCAGATACGTTCGAAGAAATGATGAGCAAGTTGACGAAGATATTTACCTTAATCAGGAAATACGGCTTATCACTGTCAGCTAGTAAGTGCGAGTTCTTCATGACCACGATGGTGTTTGCTGGTGCATCCATAGGGCCGAAAGGAGTCCAGCCAGACCTCAGTAAGCTCACAGCAATCGTGAACTGGAAAACACCAGAAGATGGACTCGTACTAGCGGGGTTCTTGGGATTAACAGGTTGGTTCAGAGACCTGATACTCGGATACGCGAAAAAAGAACAACCCCTACGAGACCTTCTACGGAACGTAGACATGCCAGAAAAGTACACCAAAACAACCTACCGACGAGTCATGGCAAACCACAAGCTTAAAGACCATTGGAAAGACGAACATACCAGAGCATTCCTAGCCTTAAAAGCAGCCATGACGTTGGAGCCCGTACTGAAAGGACCAAAGTGGGACGGAACTCCATTCATCGTAACGACTGACGGTTGTAAAGATGCATTTGGAGCAGTTCTAACGCAAAGATTCGAAACAGTACTGCCTAGTGGGAAAGTAGTGAAACGACTACACCCAATCGTGTTCGCGTCGAAAAGAACATCTAAAACAGAAGAGAAGTATAAACGCTTCTTACTAGAGTTTGCAGCGCTGAAGTTTGGCCTAGATAAGTTTGCAGATACAATCTGGGGATTCCCAGTTGAAGTAGAAACCGACTGTCAGGCCCTTCGAGACCACCTAATGAATGACAAGCTAAGTGCCACTCACGCTCGCTGGAGAGATGGCATATTAGCTCATCAAATCATAGATGTCAGACATGTACCAGGACGTATCAATGTGGTAGCTGACGGACTAAGTTGGGCAAACGAAGGTCTGCCAAACGAAAAGGATGATGGAAGTCAGTGGACGGTGTCAGAAGACTGGGAAACGACGATAGGACTCACACACGACTTATTCCACATTGCAAGTTACACGTTACCAGAAATATTCCAACTACAGGAACGCTTCAAAGACGAACCAATCTTCAAAGAGGTAATTGAGGCAATACTCGAGCTGGATCAAGGCAAAAGTATAAGGCTTAGGAAACGAGTGCGACACAGAGCCTCAGAATACCTAATAGAAGAAGGGAAGCTATGGAAAATTGCTGGAGGACATCGTAACCGCGCCAGAACTAAGGTGGAATGTGTTACAAGAAGAGAAGCTACAGAGATGGCAGAAAGAGAACACGCAGAAAAAGGGCATTGGGGTAGAGATGCGGTCAAGAAGTCGCTAATGGACCATATCTGGAGCCCAAACTTAGACGCGTCAATCATCACAGGCATCTCTCAGTGTGGACGGTGCAAAAATTTTGGAGGAACACACATCCAGGCCCTACTAAACCCCATCACGAGAAGGCACCCCTTCGAACTACTAGTCGGAGACTACCTATCAATGCCAAACGGTAAAGGCGGGTACCACACTATAGGCCTATATTTAGACACATACTCTCAACATGTATGGGCGTTCAAATACAAGACAGCTGGAAGTGCAAAAACAACAATAGACGCGTTATCGAAGATATTCCAGAATTTCACCGCCGCAGAAACCTTCATGTCGGACGGAGGGAAACACTTTGATAACAACGAAGTACGTACAGCCTGCGATAAGTGGGGAACACACACTCACATTGTCCCCGCATATTCACCGTGGATCAATGGCTTGGTCGAAGGCACCAACAAGATCCTCCTCCACGTCTTGAAAAGACTCTGTGCGCCCAGCCTAGGGGAAGACGAACACGATGAAGCAGAGGCAGGGAACGTTCCAAAGACCTGGCCAGAGCATCTCGACGAGGCGATACAAATAATCAACTCTCGATTACTACCTGCATTCAAATTCTCACCCAAAGAACTATTATTGGGCCTAGTAGTCAATACAACCCCAACCGAAATGTCAGCTGCCACCGAACCGACAACGCCAGACGAAGTAGCAACTCAAATGGCCTATGTCGCACAGCAAAGACTAGACGGATATGCAGAGATGGTCAAACATGCAATCAGGCGAAAGGCTGCATTCGATAAACGAGTCTTAGCACATAAACCAGGTGAAGTTATATTCTCCAAAAATCAATTAGTCCAAATCTACAGAAGTGATCTAGATTTTACATTTAAAACGGACCGCAAACTACTTCCCAAATGGTCAACTCCACAAAGAATTGCATCGCGAAACATCAATTCGTATACCCTCAAAAAGCTCGATGGAACGCCCATCGCAGGCGTATTTAGCGCACGAAGATTAAGGAAGTTCATTCCAAAGGAAGGAACCAACTTGGCGAAGGAACAAGCGGAAATAGAAAGGAAGGAGGCCGAAGAAGGGAGGATACAAGATGAAGAGGACAGAATAACAGAGATAGAGGAAGAAGATGAAGGCGAAGGGGAAGAACAACTAAACAATGAGGAAGAGCGGAATAGCAACGCAGGCGAGGACTAAGAAGAAAAATATACAGACCAGCGGGTGGCGAGGACGCCACCACAAGAAAGGGGGGGCACATGGAATGTCGTGGGACGACCTTCCAACAGAATCACGTGACTGTTTGTGCATGTTTAGCATTACCCTTACATACAGAACTAGATACAGTAGGAAAGACAGGAATCATCATCAGCGTCTCGCCGTTTCATCGGATTACCCCGTTCCACCGTCTCGGAACAAAACCAGATGCACTGACTCGTCGTCCTGACCTCTATCTAAAGGAGGGAGGGAAAGATTACGGTGAAGTCAATCCACACAATTTTAAACCTATCTTTTCTTCCGAACAACTTTCTGCTTCTCTCCGAGCTACTTCACTACTTCCCACTGTACTCCGTGGTGTCTTTACCATGGATGTCGAAGAGCTCAACAAGGGGATTCTGTCCACTCTTTCTACGGATCCCCTTGCACAGTCCTACTTATCGGATCTAGACAATCCGAAGTATGCTAGATGGTCTAAGGACTCTTCCGGATTCATCTGGATTGATCAATGGATCTATGTTCCAGATTCCGGAGATCTTCATCTCTGTGTCCTTCGTTATTATCATGACTATCCTGTCTCCGGACATTTTGGTGTCAATAGGACTCTTGCGGTTATCCGTCGAGAGTATACTTGGCCCAGTGTTCGTGTTTTTGTCACTGACTATTGTAGGACTTGCACCACCTGTTCTCGGTCCAAAGCCAAGCGTCATAAACCATACGGCTTACTCCGACAACTTCCTGTTCCGTCCCGTCCTTGGGACTCCATTTCCATGGATTTCATTGAACACCTTCCGGACTCCAAAGGTTTCACTGCGGTCTTAGTCATAGTAGACCGTTTCACGAAACAATCCATTTTCATCCCCACATACGACACCATCACCTCCGCTCAACTTGCTGAACTATTTGTCATCCACGTGTTTTCCAAGCACGGTGTTCCGTCCCATGTAACCTCCGATTGCGGTTCCGAGTTTGTATCTCACTTCTTCAGATCCCTCGGAAAAGCCCTCGACATGAAGTTGCACTTCACCTCCGGATACCACCCAGAAGGTGATGGACAAACGGAACGCGTCAACCAAACCTTGGAACAATACATCCGCATTTACTGCAACTATCAGCAAGACAACTGGAGTTCACTTCTCCCCTTAGCGGAATTTTCCTACAACAATACTCCGAGTGCCACTACCGGTGTATCTCCGTTCTTCGCCAACAAAGGCTACAATCCGGCTATCACTATCCATCTGGAGTACGACCTCATCTTCTCCCGTGCTCACAAGTACGTTACGGACCTTAATGAACTCCACGAGGAACTCCGAAAAGCTATCCTTTCTTCCCAGGAACAATACCAACGTTCCATGGACAAGCGTCGGATTCCTCCTCCGGACTTCAAGGTTGGAGATCGAGCCTTTGTCAAAGCACAATTCTTCCGTACGACTAGACCTTCAAAGAAACTCTCCGAGAAGTATCTTGGTCCATATGAGATTATTGCTCAGGCAGGTCCTTTGTCCTGGACCCTTTGTCTTCCCGACAACATGCGCGCTGTCCATCCCGTCTTCCATGTTTCCATGCTAGAGCCCTCCGTTCCGAACACTATTCCGGATCGTACTCAACCTCCGCCTCCTCCAGTCGTCATTGATGGAGAGCAGGAATTCGAGGTCTCCGAGATTTTGGACTCTAAATTGGATAACAGACGTTGTGTATGCAAACTTCTGTACCTAGTCAAGTGGTCTGGCTATGAAGGTACCGACGAAGAAACTTCCTGGTTACCAGCTAATGAATTAAGACACGCGTCCGAACTTGTTGCTGATTTCCACCAGAGTTATCCGACTAAACCCGGACCTCTTCCGCTCTCTTGATTCCTTTTCCGTCTCTTTCCTTGTTTTTTCCGTTCCTTTCCATGTCTTTTTCCGTTCTATTCCTTTCTGTTATCTTACTCTTCTGTTTCAAAACAAAGTTCAAGAAAACAATTTTTTATAGACAAAACAAAAGAAAAAAAAACATAACAAGAAAAAAAAAATATAATTATATACAATTTATTTTCTATTCTACTCTTTTGTTTTTTCTACTCCTTCCATCCTTTCTTCCTCCGCTCCTTCCATCCTCTCTGTCTCCGCTCCCAACCCTCCTTCCACCTCTGACTCCTCCCCGTCATCCGTTTCCTCGTCCTCTGTCTCCTCTTGCATCTCCGTCTCCACCCCTTTCTCCGCTTTGGTCGCATCCCTCCGTTTTCTGTCCTCTTCTCTCCTTTCTTCTTCCCGTCTATCCTTTTCTATCTCCCTCCTCATCCGTACTTCCATCGCGTACTTGATCCCCTCTTGCGTCTCCACCATCTTCCTCAACAATCCCCCAATCATCTCTAACCCCTCTATCATCAAGTCCATTCTGTCCACCTCTGGCGCTATCTCCTTCCTTTTCCCCTTATCCACCTTTCCGCTCCGTTCCTCCGTCCGCTCCTTCGTCGTTCTCCGTTTGGCTCCCACCAAGCTGCAGGCGATCTTCCGTTGGTAGCAGCGCCAGCACCCTGGGCCGCTGCTCTTTTCGTAGCACACCTCATGTGCGTCTATGCACCGGCTACACGCCGGGTTCTTTTTTGTTTTGGTTTGGTAAACCTCCTATGTTTCTTTCTGTTAGTCCTTGTTCCGTTCCTATTTTTTAACCACTTACTTTTTCGTTCGTTTTCCTCTTCTTTGGGGCACTCGGCCCCGGCTCCATTGCGTTTCCTTCCTCTTCTTCTTCTTCATCATCATCATCATCAACCGCGATCGTTTCCGCTTTCCTCTTCCTCTGCTCCTCCTGCTGCCTCCATTGCAACTCCTCTCTCTTTCTCTCTTCCGCCTCTTCCCTCCGTTTCTCTGCCTCTACCCTCTGTCTCTCCGCTTCCACTCTCCGCCTCTCCTCCTCCTCCTCTAGCCTCCACGCTTCCTCAATCTCCGCCTCTTCCCGCCTCTCCTCCTCCTCCCGCTCTTTCCGCCGATGCTCTCGTGCTTCCTCAAGCCTTGCTCGTTGAGAAGCAGGAGGGCGGGAGGGACCAGCGTTGTTGTTGGTGTTCATAGTGCTTTTGTTATTGAGGATGGGGGTTTTTGGTAGTTATCCGAAGTGAAGAATCACATTTAGTTTCGGACAGTCTTTATACCATGGAAACCTCGCACGGACCATCACGTGGCCTCGAGGGTCTCGGCCTTGACAGGGAGGTACTGTTACATTCCGTCTTATGTTACTCCGGTCCAGCTCCATCGGAGCTGCCTCCGGTAGTCCGTACTCCGTACAGTGCCTTCCCTTATATCCCAATCTACTCTTCCTATGTTCAACTCCGAGACTTCTCCGTGTCATTCCGGTTTCTCCGTCTATACTCCAAACCCATTATCATCTTCGCCACTACCACTATTCTTTGTCATCATCCTTCCCATCATCAGTCAGCACACCCGCCATGGATGATTCACCCAAGAATGCAGGACCTTCCTGGGAGCAGAACGCAGCACTTATATTTATCTTTTATATTTCGGTTGCTATTCCTTTATTTTATTTAAGTACTCGAAACTTGTATGTTTTCCCTCAGTTCGAATATCAACTTAGTTTCCTCCTCTTGTTTTTCCTCTAAGTCACTGAGGGCTTCCGACTTGTTACTTTCTTCTTCCGTTCCGAAATCAGGACACCTTAGGAGCTGGGCGGCACAGCACACACGCTGAGGCCAACGTCCTTTCCGGGTTACTGTTCCGGTTCCGTTCCGGAGTAACTCCGACGTGACTTCCTCCTTTTGTTTCAAACTTAACAAGCCTGCAGACTCTGGTAAGACTTCCACTTCCACTCCTCCAAAACCTAATCTAGTCGGTAAGCTGGACTTGCGGGGTAGACTTACCCAGCAAGAAAGGCAATGCCGAATGGATAATAATCTCTGTCTTTTCTGTGGCAAGGCTGGTCATTGTGTTCCTGACTGTAACCTTGCCAAGGCAAGCTCCACTAAAGGCCAAGCCTCTACTGTTTCTGATTCCACTTCTGAGTCCATTCTGGCTAATCCAAAGGACTCTGGTTTGAAGAAGAAAAAAGACTAAGCAATTCACTGGACTCAGCACAGACAGTAAATTGCAAGGGCTCCTGTGCTGAACTTGTTGCAGTCCTAAATGCAATAATCTCTCCAGATACCCATGCAGTTTTTGTTTCTCTTCTTTGTCTTCAATTTTGGAATGTCAATTTTTCTGCTTTCATTGACAGTGGTTCCACTCACTGTTTCATGGACAAGCATTATGCGAATTCCAATGATTTTCCTATTTTTCTGATTTCTCTGATGATGCTCCGTCTTATTGATGGCTCATCTCTGGGTATGATTACCCATGCTACTGTTGTTTCCATTCAGTTCTCTTGTGGTTCCATCCACAAAATCCGGTTTTTATTAACCAAGCTGGATTCCGATTTTCCTGCTGTACTCAGGCTTGACTGGCTCACCCAACATAATCTGTTGATTGACTGGGTTAATAGCAGTGTAACTTTCTGAGACCGTATAGTTATCCTTCCGGTTCCTGTTTCCATTTCTGCCAAGGCACCCATTCCAGTATCTGACAATATTATGTCTGATATGGTTTCCGTGAAATCAAATGTTGAAATGCCTTCCGATATTATTCTGGAACCTCTTTCTGATATTCCATTTGTTCCAAAACCATTGACTGCTCCTAAAATTTCCTTAGTGTCTGCAGCAGCTGTCATGAGGTCCATTTGTTCCAAAGAAGCCCAATACTTTTCCATTTCCATTCATGATCCAGTCAAGGCTGCTAGCCGTTCCGCCACCTCCACCTCATCTTCCAATTCTGACTTGGAGGGTGTTCTGGAAATATACCACAAATTTTTGGATGTCTTTTCTAAGGGTAAAGCTAACACTCGAGCAGCTCATCAAGAGTATGACTTAAAAAAATCAAAATTGATGAGTCCACGAAACCCCCTTTGGGTTCAATTTATCCACTTTCCAAATCTGAGTTGGGTACACTCTGAGAGTTCATCAATGAGCACCTAAACATGGGTTTCATTTGGCCTTCAAAGTCTCCTTTCAAAACACCCGTCCTGTTTATTAAGAAGAAGGACAGGTCATTACAGCTTTGTGTTGACTTCCAAAAACTCAATGCCATCACTTGGAAAGACAAGTACCCTTTACCTCTTGTTTCCAATTTACTTGATGCTCCCCGCAAATCTGGGATTTTTACTAAGATTGACTTAAAGCATGCCTACCATCTTGTCTGGATTGCTGCCGGAGATGAGTAGAAGACTGCTTTCTATACCTGCTATGGCTCCTTCAAATGGCTTGTCATGCCATTCAGACTTACCAACGCCCCTGGCGGTTTTCAAAGGTTCCTTAACACTATTTTTGCTGACCTTTTAGATGTCTTTGTAATCATCTACTTGGACAACCATCCTCATTTTCTCCATTGATGAGAAAGATCACATCAAACATGTCTCTGAAGTCCTCCGACAACTTCAAGATAATAATCTCTTCGCTAATGGTAAGAAATGTGTTTTCCACTCCGATTCTGTTGAGTACATGGGTCACATGATTGGTCCTGATGGCCTTTCAATGGATCTGGCAAAAGTCCAAGTCATTCAAGACTGGCCAGAACCTTGGAAAGTCAAAGATGTCCAGTCCTTCCTTGGTTTTGCTAACTTTTACAGGCACTTCATCCACAACTATTCTGATATTGTTGTTTTATTGACTTGTCTTACCCAGAAAAATATTCTGTGGGTTTTTGATGACAGTTGCCACCTTGCTTTTAAGACTCTCAAGGAGGCTTTTATTTCAGCTCCAGTGTTGACACATTGGAAGCCTAACTGTCCTATCATTGTGGAGACTAATGCTTCCAATTATGCTTTAGCAGCTATCCTTTTCATCTGTGGTTCCGATGGAGAAATCCATCCCATTGCATGTCATTCCCACACCTTTTCCAGTGCAGAACTGAATTATGATGTTCACAATAAGGAACTCCTTGCCATGTTCAAAGCTTTCAGGGCTTGGCGTCACTACCTTGAAGGTGCTATTTTCCCACTTGATGTGGTTACTGATCATAAAAATCTAGAGTACTTTTCGACCACCAAAATCTTATCCTGGCATCAAGCCCAGTGGTTGGAGTACCTTTCTGCATTCAACATGGTTCTTATATTTTTCCCAGACCATCTCGGAACAAAACCAGACACACTAACTTGTCGTCCTGACCTCTATCTAGAGGAGGGAGGGGAAAGATTACGGTGAAGTCAATCCACACTTTTAAACCTATCTTTTCTTCTGAACAACTTTCCACTTCTCTCCGAGCTAAGGTAGGGGTCATTAGGAACCAGCTAACTTATGTAAGCCATTATATAAGCAGGAAAATGTTGGGTTTGAAAAAAAAAAAAGAGTAGGAGAAATGAACAGAAATGTGTTAAAATTTTATTTATTTATTTATTGATGTAGTATACTTTTGCTCATGCTCAGATTTGAGCTTTAGAGCCATGTCTGGGGGCAATATATGATGACCAAGTTGGCCCAAGCAGCTTCTAGACCAGTTAAACCTTGGCTGTAAGCACTGATGAACCAAGCAGCACGGTTTACATAACTCATCAATCAATTGATCAATAAGATTGCTCAGCCATGGCAACAAAAAAAAGAGCTCACTGTTGGATCTGAACATGAGGCACACCATTGAGGCATGCTTTTATGTCCTTTTCCATTTTCTTCACTTGTCTTTGGGCTTGTTCTGTACATCAGTTTCACAGCACCCAATATTGTTCAATAAAATTCAGCTTGCAGTGATATTTGGGATATATTTAAAAGGTGCTTTTGTTGTTCTGCTCATTTTTAATGCTTTCTGATGTGGTTTAGCTACACTTTGTTAGTTTTTTGGGGTGGTACCTTTCCCTGCTCCTTATATCATGTGACAGTATTATATAAGTGGCAAAAAGGGGGCCTCCAAAATATCTAAGATTTTATCTGAGTGTGTCAATATAGTTTCTAGTGCGTTTACAGCACTTTTCTCAAACTTTTTTTTTTGGTCAATAAAAGAGTCAATAATATATTTTCTTACAAACTAAAAACTGAGGATTGACTATCTACTTCCCCTCTATCATTCCCAGTTTTCAGAATACTGAAAAGTGGTCTGTGGCAGATGTTATTGAGCTCAGCATTGAAGGTATTTTCTGATTACATAAGTTAGCTGGTTCCTATGACCCCTACCTTACTTCCTTACTTCCCACTGTACTCCGTGGTATCTTTACCATGGATGTTGAAGAGCTCAACAAGGGGATCCCTTCTGCTCTTTCCACAGATCCCCTTGCACAGTCCTACTTATTGGATATCAATAATCTGAAGTATGTTAGATGGTCAAAGGACTCTTCCAGATTCGTCTGGATTGATCAACGGATCTATGTTCCAGATTCCGGAGATCTTTGTCTCTGTGTCCTTCATTATTATCATGAACATCCTGTCTCTGGACATTTTGGTGTCAATAGGACTCTGGCGGTTATCCGTCGAGAGTATACTTGGGCCAGTGTTCGTGCTTTTGTCACTGACTATTGTAGGACTTGTACCACCTGTTCTCGGTCCAAAGCCAAACATCATAAACCCTATGGCTTACTCCATCAACTCCCTGTTCCATCCTGTCCCTGGGACTCCATCTCCATGGATTTCATTGAACACCTTCCAGACTCCAAAGGTTTCACTGCTGTCTTAGTCATAGTAGACCGTTTCACGAAACAGTCCATTTTCATCCCCACATATGACACCATCACTTCTGCTCAACTTGCTGAATTATTTGTCATCCATGTGTTTTCCAAGCATGGTGTTCCATCCCATGTAACTTCTGATTGTGGTTCCAAGTTTGTATCTCACTTCTTCAGATCCCTCGGAAAAGCCCTCAACATGAAGTTGCACTTCACCTCCAGATACCACCTGGAAGGTGACAGACAAACAGAATGTGTCAACCAAACCTTGGAACAATACATCCACATCTACTGCAACTATCAGCAAGATAACTGGAGTTCACTTCTTCTGTTAGTGGAATTCTCCTACAACAATATATGAGCTTTTCACCTCACAAAGCCCACTACCATCTACCGGAGAGAACTACATTAACCCCACAAACTATGTAACTACTTGCAGTCTGTCCCCACCACAGGTACATCAGTACATATTTTCTATCTTTTTATTGTTCTACATAGCCTCATCCTTAGGGTATGAATACTGCTCCTTTATACCAGGATAGGTAGTTCTCCCCAATTCACTTCTTAACCCTCAACCAGTCATCTTCTTAATGGAATTCAGTGGAATTCCTTCCTCTAAGTTTGCTTTTCAGCCTATGTACTGTTACTGTCAACTACTATAGTCTTACTGTAAGAAGGGTAGTAGTTGTGAGTTTGTATCCCATGTATATCAAAAGAGATGCACAAAATAGGATTGAGTTAACTCAATCCTTAATGCAGTTTCTCTAACACTTTTCTCTTGTGCTTCTAACTTGATGATGTATCTTTAATAACAAGTTGGGCAGTTTGTATGGGTAAAGATGATGATATTTTCTATGATATTCTATTGTGTTTATATTACAGAGGGACAATATGGGCCACAGTCTAAGCAAGCCACAGTCTAAGCAGGTGTTACATTCCATTATATGTTACTCCAGTCTGGTCCACTGCTCTCTGTTGGTGTTATATAACAACACAAACAACAATTTATATCGGTTGCTATATCTTTTATGATTTAAGTACTCAAAACTTGTATGTTTTCCTCAGTTTGAATATCAACTTAGTTTCCCTCTCTTATTATTCTTCTTCTAAGTCCCTCCAACTTCTGGTTCCACTCTGTTCTGTTACTACTCCAAAATTAGGACACAACAGTTTAGGGTAGCACAGCATATATGCTGAGGCTGAAGTCCTTATATGTTCCGTGGTTCTGTTCCAGTCAAACTCTGTCCGTTACTCTGGAATAGAGTTCTTGAACTTAACAGCAGGCCACTTGTGGAGTCGCTTGCAAGTTACTAATTTGGGATGTGAAAAATAAGACCTGAGTCATGTGATGTTATGTTTGTAATCCATGTCTGTAAGTTCTTCATTCCTTAAATTACTGAAGACTTTTTCTCTTCCATCCTCCTCTCTTGTATCTCTCCCCTCAATCACCTTTCAAGTGTGCTATAAGTAAAGGTTACACCTTCCCCAAATGAACAACAGGAAGGCTTTCAACTTAAAGTCTGGTCCATTGCTCTCTGGTTATCTTAATTGTTAGAATAACCTTCTGGTATATTCACACTAACAATGGTTTATAGTGTGATTGACAGAGATATGCAAGATACACAACAAGTTAGGCTAAAGTGCTGAAAATGCTGCCCTAGAATTTGGCCTCAATGCAGAGTAGGAGCGAGTGAAAAAGCCAATTAGGAGCTTTCCTAGATCTTATGATAATTCTGATGCCATGATTAACATGGCCACCCAACAATGGTCTTCTTGGAGATTGTTGGTATAGAATTAATTGAGTAGGTGAATGAAACTTTGCAGTGTACTTTAACAGTATCCCAAGGTGTTGATGTATGTTGGCCATCCTTGATTGGCTGAGTTGGTGAAATGCCAGAAACCTTGTATTACAACTTCAAATGGTTCAGATGTCTCTGACCATAAACAGTCATATAAAGATTAGTTCTTTGTGATAATGAGCTCTGAATAATGCTAAGAGGTCATCTCAAGGTACTGTCTTTGAGAGTTTGAGAGAGGTTGAGAGTAAAGCAGATATAATTCTCAAGAACTAGCTAGAAAATACAGGTAAAGTAAATACTGTATTTAGAGGAATGAGATGAGTCACATAAAAGTATGAGTTGTCCTCATGTAAGAAGTGAGTCATACACATGTGTGTGAAACATAAAGTGAAAAAATGAAAAGAGTAAGGTAAACATGTGTAGATGAAAATGAAAAGAAGGTGTTGAACATATGTAAGTGAAACAACATTGTGTTCAATAGAGTTTGGAAGAGAAGAGAAAAGTTCATCAGACCTTGCCTTACTGAAGTCTCTTGTATTTAAGTAGAATCTCCAATGAAATATGTAACTAACTCACCAATACTGCTATACACCTACTTGCATAGAAGGAAGTTCATAGCAATTCTACATGCTGCCTCACTGATCAGGTAGAAACCATCAGGAAACAGTAATCTTGGCCTGGCTGGCCCTGAACATATTTGGCTATGTTTAAAAATCTGTTGAAAAAAAAGATTCACAGAAATATTTATAGTAGTGTTTGAAGGTCTGGTCTTTTGCCTTTTTTGGCAATTTTTTGAGCTAGAGCATTTCTGTAAAAATTCCCCATCATAATTTAGGGTTTAGAACACAAAATTTCAGGGCTAATCCAGTCTTTTTCTGGTTCTGGACTGGAAAAATTTCCTTTTTGGGCACCTTAGTTTCATTGGAGAATTTCAAGGAAAACATGCCAGCTGAAAATTTACCAAAAAGGCAAAAGACTGGACCTTCAAACACTAATTGAAATTGGGTGCTATAAATATTTCTGTGATTTTTTTTTTTTTCAGATTTTTAAACATAGCCAAAGATGTTCAGGGCTGGCCATGGCCAGGGCAGGGCCAGCCAGGCCAAGGTTACTGTTTCCTGATGACCTTACTGTTAGGGGACATCTACTGTAGTGACTAACTACTTGTTAGGGGACACCTGATTTCTGGCCCAACTACCAACTCCTGATCAGGCCTGAACCCTACCTTAGTCCCGATCCCAAACCAACTCCCAACTCCACTCCTAAATCTACATCCAACTGTGGCTCAGTACATTCCACCTTGCCAACAAAACTGACCTGAACCCAAACCAACCAATTCAACTCCCAAATCCCAATTGGTCCCAGTCCAACTCCCAAATCTCCATCAGTCCAACTCCTGATCCTAATTCAACTTCTTATTTTATCATTTTATTTTATCTTTACATGACACCATTTTTATTATCTTTATTATCATGCCATTTCTTTATGTATTTACATATCTCTGTTATGTCATTAGTACTTAAATACCTCATGCCCTTACACTACTGTGGACTTAGAGAAGAGGAGGTTGCCAGTAACCAAGTTTATACAAAGGTGTTGTCTATGGACAACACCTTCTACCATATATACAGGAGGACCAAGGTAACTATAATAATTGTATGTAAGTAAAGTAAAGATAAAAGGCACATTCATAAGAATGTGTGATAGAGATCTACTCAGAGATGCACATGAGTGCAGTACTAGGGAATGTTTGTATGTACTACTAGTAACTATTTGTGTACCATACTAGCAAGAGGGCAGGATAGAGTATGTAAGTGGTACAAGCAAAGATAAAGTACTGTCATTATATTGCACTCCATCATGGATTTCTGGACTGCAATGAGCATCTTGTTGATGCTCATAAAATTTTATTTAAAGTAATTGCTCAATTTAAGGATGAGGGAGGTGTTATTGATGACAGTAAGTCCTAAAATGCATTATATATATATACACTTATTATTGCATAAAGCTTATCAACCAGTGCATGAAATGGAGTGTTTGGTAAATTCAACATTGTCCCTTGAATGTCTATGAAATTTGACTTTAGTCTTTAAATCTTTAAGGAAGGAGCATCATTCTGTGGTAAGTTAAAGATGGGTAGCTCACCATGCAATTAAAAGAGCTTTTAGGGATGAGTTGGACCCACCAGACAAGTTTCAAAGCCAACATGACTTACAATATGTTGTTGAGCAAAACATAGGTGATCTCTTAGCAGGTAGTAAATTTCTTATGAATGGAAAGGATGATGTGGTAAGGACTATTTATTTTATTATTATCTCCTCCTAACAGCTTTTCATAGGGTTGAACAAACAATTTAGCGCATCCATGCATCTGTGACATCTGCATAAAGTTTTTTTACACTGGCAAAAATGTTCTAGCTCACACTTTTTCTGACAATTTTAGAAACAGTATTCCAGACCATGTTATGTACCTATGTAGTGTCCTCTTACACTTACCAAGGCATTCCAATGGCTGAAAGGCCTTGACATCTAGTAACACCTCAATCATCCACCAGTATTTTGTGGTCTCACTTATTTTAGAGCTGTACATCAGGCTGAAGTCCTGAACTGCCTCTTTGAGTGTGAACTCTCTTGTGGCTTTGTGGATAAACTCCTTTTTTTTAGCTGCTGTGGAAAGTGCCTGATGTTTCAAATTATTAAGAACACCCACAGTAACACAATCTACATCCTTGGAAGTATTGGTGATAGTAAAGAGTGTTTCAAAAACTGAGTTAATAGCTTCTAAATTTGAGTTGGCTGCTTGAGAACATTTTGATATGATGAGGGTTGTATCACCCACAACATCTGGTGCATTTGGTAAGCTGAACCCCTTTTACATCATTTTGTGACTTTATTTTCATCATGTAGGCTGCATTTTCAATATGTTGTCTTTGTTTAGTTCCTGATTTAAAATGCAAGTGTAGTGATAACTGTAAAGGTATCTGTGAGTATTGTTGTATACTGAAAAGTTGTCAAATCACAAGAATAATGTGTTTACAAACCTAGAAGTTGCCCAAGTTCTATCAGCAGTACCCTGGATACTTCTTTACCTTATTCTATCAAGCACTATGTGATGATGAGAAGAATTGGCTGAATTTTAAGCCTAAAGAACAATATGAGGTTCAGGTAATGCTATATTTCACATATTTATATGTAGAGGACCAATTTCTGATTGAGAAAGCATAGAGGGTCTAAAGACAGGAAACTATTAGCTATTCAGTCCCTAGAATCTCCTAACAAGGCAATTACTTATTACTTAAGGCCTATGTAGTGATAATATTTATAATTCTAGCCTTTGCTGACTATAATCATATAGCTGGAAAAAGAACTCTTATGGCTGTACACACTTGAGGGCCAGACTGTAAATTCCATTTTAGTATTCCAATGTATAAGTACTATACTGTATTTGGTTAAACTGCAGTTGTGATGTTATAACTATGCTAAATTCTCTAATATTATTTTAAAATTGTAGGTAAACCACCCAAGGTTATCACTACTAGCTAGTGACCATCATACATTACTTATTTATATTGTTGAAGTTGACATGCTATTTACTTGCCATATCTTTTGTTTGCATCATCTCTCTGGCAATATTGCCACAAATATTAGCAACATGCTTGGGTTCAAATTTGCAAAGTTTACCTAGGACTTTTAGGTGGTGTATTGTGCTGTGTCCTTGATGAATTTGAGTTTACCTGGTGATTTAGTTTTAGCTGCTTGGTAGTATTTTGATGATAGGTTATGCACAGGTCAGTTTATTTTTACTAGAGGCATTCAACCAAAGATTGTCACATTTTAAAACAGCAATTTACATTCAGAAAACATAATTATATTTGAGGAAAAAACAAATTCCATTAAAATGAATTAAAATTGTATTATTAACTTTTTTCTTTATAAACTATTTCACAAATACTTGTTCAACATAATATACTTCAAATTAATATTTTATTTTATATTATTAGTGATTAACAGGGGTAACCATGGGGTATCTCAATGCTGACCCATGCCCATACCCCTGAGACCCCTACCTGTTAAACCCATGGGTTTACCCATCAAAATGAGCCCAAAAACACCCAAAATGACCGAGAAATGAGCAAGATATGTGCTAAATGATATATTATATCATTTTGGCTACATCTCCACCAATTCTCATCCATTTTAAATGTTCTAGGGCTTGTTTTGTAGGTGGCGGGTACAGGAATCTGCACCCATACCTGTACTTGTCTTTACCCAGCCTGCTTACCCACAGGAATTCAAAAACCCGTGATGATCACTATATATTATTTTTTGTGAAATAAATTCTAACAAAATTCTTCAAAAAAGGAAAATTTTAGTAGTTCAAAACTTTGAATATTAATTTATATATACAGACTACTTGTTTAAATATAATATTACCCTCCTACATAAAATAATAAGCCTAGAATATGATGTCAATTTATATTTTTTACTCTTTAAAACAGTCTATATTATTTTTTTGGCAGTCTTTAGACTAGTCCTGGTCTTAACTAGTCTTCAACCAGTCTTCTGCTTACAGATATGTATTTTTGTATTATAAATGGATAAATGGTTGTTTAGTTAAATAATAGCTTCAAAATGAGCCTAAGAATGTTCAAGTCTGTTAAGATTTGGATTTTTTATAATAATATTAGTAAAATGTCTGATTTTTAGCAAATATTTTACAGTTTTATTTATTTCTCAGCCAGTTTTTATCTGCTTTTTTATAATCTTGGACTTGTTGGAGGGGGAAAAATTAGCACTACATTTCTGCTAATTGCATGCCAACTTTCCTTTAATGTACTTGGACCTTTGCTCAATACTCTTCACATTCTATCTTTCCTTCTTCTACATGCTTGTACAAATCTTTTATTCATCCTGTAGAATACCAACCAACTATCTTCAAGACCTGGAAAATCCACATATTTGCCACCTTCCACCACAACCATTTTATCTTTCAGGGTGTATTACACTGTCCTACCACTACTACACAACACAACACTTACTTGTGTGGTGTTCATTATGCATTTTGTAGCTCTAAAGTACTTTTACTCACAGCTTATGGTAGTACTTTGTATTCAATATATGGGGATGAACAATCCTCAGTGACGTCACAGACACGTGACATAGCGTGACATGGCCATTTGCGTCACAAACATTGAGACAACACAACTGCTCAAGCTCTTGATCATTTCCCTTGGTTTTTTTTGTATAATAGTCTTCCTTTAGCCTTGATACATCATATTACTGTTGTACTTAGTATATAAACTCAGAAATAATTGCTAAAAATGAACCAGAATGATGCAAGTTCAATATAATATACATGCTCTCAAATATAAGTGATAAATGCAATGTCTCTCAGTTGTCATCTTCCCAACCACTCTCATCCTCCTCCTCTGAATCATCACTATCTTCCTCTTTATCTGATTCAAGTAGCCATTTACCATCTTCATACAAATCAATTGCATCAGATAATGCCTTCCGGATGTCAGCAACCTTGGTTGGCAGCTTGGCAACCTCTTCTCACCGTTTTAGGACGACAACAGTTCTTCTAAGTACTTGAAAGTGGATGGGAAGGTGTAGAGGCTCTAGATGAAGAACATAAAAAATTTCCACGACGACTTCGGACCCTTGCGAAGTGGAGACTCAAACGGGGACCACCAGAATAACTACTCCGATGTTGACTCCTCTTTCTCGAACGTACCTACGGACGGTGGTTACTACACTTACTTCCACGAGAACCTAGTAAATCCGTAGAATACGCCATGGTTGGAGTCGAGTGTAACGAGTTAGTGTTACGTAATCGTTACAAAAAGGCGTTGTTGTGAGTTCGTAAATACCGACGTTTTAAGTGACTCCGTCACCTGATGGTTGTAGACGTGTTTGAACCTTCCCTCTTTCCTCTACTCTTTGTTTCTGCTTTCCTTTAACAACTTGTGGCACTATCCGCAGTCCGTCTCTTCTGTCGTGTTTTCCTCTTCGCACTTGTTTTCCGTTTCCTCTGTCGTCTAGCCTAACGTCGTTGTCCGTAGTAAGATCTGTTTCACTTCCGAAATCGTGAGTTCCCATGTGAAGATTTCCTAGTCAACTTTCATAAGTTCTTACGACCTCGAGGTTTAAACTACTGAG
>MU130078.1:133990-167778 GCA_015039465.1 Phlegmacium glaucopus | reverse complement strand
AGCGCACCACATTTGTTCAAACTCCACCTCTCCTCGCTTTCGACTTGTCCAACGGCTCCACCCTAACTTTAGACCCGGTTGTTCAGATATCATGTGACAACTCCCGCGTTCGTTATGTTCTTAGAGGTGTCATTTATTTTGACAATCAGCATTTCACTGAACGTGTGGTAACAAGCTCTGGTATGATCTGGTATCATGATGGGATATTCACGGGTCGCTCACTGGTATACGAATCTCAAGACTTAACATCGATCACTACAGAAAATGCTGTTATGGCGTTCTATATCCGTTCACCTTCCCTATTCTGAGCAACTTCAATAACGAACACCCATCATGGATCAAGGACTACGAATAGCATGAAAATCTTGACAAAACCATATACATTAAGTTCTGAAATATTGTACTATAAGTACTCCGACTTGGATAAGTACTCCGAAAAATATTTGGGGATGGGAATTTCCTCCCCTGACGTGAGGAACTCGGACATGCCGTGCGTAGCAGCGGCCCTCACAGGCCAAGTGCACAGACCTAACTTGGAAGAACCGTCTCGATTGAATACATAGAGAGTCATGTGGCAAAAGTAGGACCACGGTCCACCACGGTGAGTGGTCCGCGTGAATGCAACCTCGTTGAACCTCTAAACTAAACAGGTTTGGTTCATGAACTTTGCTCAAGGGTTCCGACTTCGGTTCAGAACCACTACGGCCCCCTGCGGCATCACTACTGGCCGATGAACTCCGTTGTGCAACTTAGCCTGTTAAACTTAAAGCCTGTTAAGCGATGCTCTCACACTCGTCCAGTATAAAAGGCCGTCGAATGCCTGATAGAATTTTCAAGCTGGTCTTCATCCCTCGTTCAGGTAACTTCATCATAATTATTATGGCAACAGATTTACTCACAAAAAGTTTCCAGATGCTTTTTATTCAATCTCTTGTGCTCATTGCATCTTTCCTTGCGGTCGGCGTGCTCGCTGTACCTGTGCCACTCAATGGTGGTGTATTGATTCTCGCCCGTGCCCCTTCATTGAATGACGAAGTTGGCCAAATGCTCGTCGCTCGTAACAAGGAATGTAAGTCAACATTGCTCGCTAGATTTTAGTGTGTCTGTTTGCTAACTATGCACCAGCTGCACCCCGGCTGACAGTGAAACTGCCGGACCCCCGCATATCATGGAGGCCGCCCATGAAGCCACCGACTTCACAGAGTCCACCGCCAACACCAATATCGCGGGGACCGGTAATACGGAAGGACTCCAGCTTTAAAGGTTTTGATACTCTGCCAGTGCATCCCGTGGAGCACTCACATAAAAAATAAGTCACATGCTGTTCCACGGCCTCGTTGAATTAGTTTTGCTGTAGTCTCACCTATAGACGCGTACATTGCGACGAACGTACCCGAGAGCTCTTCAAATGAAAAAATTCTTCTTCGGTTCTGCAGCAGGTCTCTGCCGAAAAATCCAATTCTCTAAGCTGCCTGTTTTTTTTTTGATTAATGACATGAACACCTGAGGAACCGAAAACTGCTGTTTTTTCAAATCCCGTGGCGACTCGGAGAAAGGCCGACTCTTTCTTGGGTCGTGGTGACACTCTAGTGATGTTCGGGAAGGCAAACGACATATCTTGACGATGGGGTCGACGTGTCAACGGAGATATTGATACTTAAGTCGCACTATGACTAGTTGATGTAATTGCTTCGTAGATTTCAGTTGGCAGAGATTGCGAAATTGAATCCACAACCGTGGCAGCATATTACTAAATAATCATTAACAATACCCAAGTGGTTGTATGATTTACGCATCTAGTTTGTGTGGTATATGAAAGTCTGATGTAATCCGAACTTTGGTCTATGTTTCGTAGCCAATAGGTATAATCGAAATAAAAAATGATGAATGTATGAGGTTCAAAAGAACGGAAGATAGTTTGGATTTAAAGGAAGGTCGTCACTTTTTACTAAAATATAAGCGTAAAAGTTGCGTGAAAGTCTCGTGATCGCTGAAGCATGCAGAGTAAAGGAAAGTTGTGATAAAATTTTTGACTCATCTATCCAAGAAACCCAATCCCCATGACACCTGTACCCGCCAAAAGGAAAGCTCCAAAAACTTTCACAACACCTCCAAAGTTCACAAGGTTCAAATCCAAGGCAAGCGCATTACTCGTCGGCCTGTTCGTCCCCAAATTGTTGTTGTTACCACCACCAGTGGCCACATTTGATGAATCAGAGGGCCTCGTTGCCTGCGTAGTGGAACTGGAGGAACCCGTCATGTTGCGAGCGAGGGTGGTAGTAGTTCCGGTGATATCTACAAGCGGGATCCGTTACCAAGTCAGATGGCCATCGTAGAAAGGAAATAGAATCACAACGAACATTGGCTAAACGTAGGCATGGTATAATTGGTTTCCGGGTATGGGTTGGTAATATTCTGAGACACGGCGACGGGAACGATATACTTTGTACCCAGAAATATTTTCAATCTTACATTACCAGGTACAAAGTAAATGTTAACGCACCTTGAAAGCTGCTTTGAGACGAGGATAGAACTTCATCGCCTCTTTCATCGTGAAATCATTAAGCTCGTGTGCGAGGACCATGGCGCCGGTCTAAAATCCTTCAAATAACTGTCTGCTGTACAAATAAAATAATACTCACCCTATCAAATAACCCTTTGCCGGCATCATCAATCAGCACCTGGTACATGGCATCCACTGACTCCGGAGTGACACCAGAGGTTTCTCCAACCTGCCAATCATTTGTGTCGTAATCCCAAAGTATGGTTCGGAGTCCCAACCCATCAGCAATGGCACGAATACGATCATCAACATCACCGAAAGGAGGCTGTGACCAAAAAAGGAAATTAATAAGTCATATATAGTAAAAAGTATTAAACATACCCTCCAGCAAGTGGGAGTTACACCAGAGACGAGTTTGACGGCTTGCATCTATGGTTCGTATGAATATGCAATCAAGCTCTCTGGATTTAAAAGGTACTTACACCTGGAGGCAGCGAAGAATTAGTAGCATGTGAGTAACATATTGGAATACTTGAGAAATACGCACTATAATAAAGCTCCGCAAACGCATCCTCATTCTGGAAGGACGTCACTGTGTAAATAAAAGATTTAAATGCTTTGTCTAATTATGCAAGAAATACAAAAACTTACTGTACCGGTGCGACCAGGAATCTTCGAGTAATTGTCAATACCTGGTCGTAATGGAAAATACAAAAAAAAACACTCACGAACGCAGATCTCGTGTCCTACCATTATTTTGAGCAATCAATTTTCTCAAAATTCGCTGTAAGATACTCACCATCTGTAACGGCTCTCTGAGCTTCCAGTGGCCAGTTCATCACGTTACTGCCGATGAAGAACATAGCTATTTCAACAAAGAATCAACATGGCTACTAGTCAAAATCAAAGAAAAGCGGCTTACTGGCTTTCTGATTCTGTTTAGAAAGATAATCATAGAATGCGTTATGCGAGCAATTCGGACCATCGTCGAACCCATAGCCAAGTGTATGAGGCTAGTCATTATGGGTGAGCGGGTGAGCGGATAGTCGCAGATAAATAAAATTTGGTAAAAACCTCGGGGACTGAGGAAATGTCAACAGGGATACCAGAATGCTTGGGTAAATTGCATTTAGAGTATGTCCACCAGCAATCGGGATCGCTGGAAGAGTATTCCAACCCACTAAAGTCTCCAGCTCCGGTGCCCTATAATAGTTCTAATTAATGAATAGAATGAATCAACAACGGAGTGTCCAAACCTTGGGAGAAATATCTGGGATTCCGGCTCTAATAGAGTCCCACTTGGCCTGAGCGTTGTTGTCGTCCGGAAGAATAGAAGCCGGTTGCCAGATTGTAGGAAATGAACCGAGGGCGTCTGCTACCGGGGCATATTTGTACGGAGTGCAACCTGTATCAGGGTCTGAACAATCGAGGGATGGTCATCAGTTTAAGATCGAAGCTAAAAAGTAACTGGACTGAGGCAAGATAACTCTCAGCTTGAGCCAAAAAAAAAAGAGTGCTCTGGCAAGGACAAATGTTGGGCGGGGTCTTAGGTATCAATGGCAGCACCAATGACACACCGCTACCCTTGACTAATAATTGTATGCTCGAGCAAATACACAAAACAAAACGCTTAACCACGTTCTAGAGGGCGGTGAACTAACCTTTAACAGCGGAATCGCCCACTTGTGTAGGCTGAGGCGTTTGTGCGTGAGTGCCTGAGAGAGCCAACACGCCTAGAGCGAAAATAGTGCTAAAGGTAGGAGAACGTTGCATAGTTGCTATAGTATGAGGCGAGATCTAGTTCTTTGGTTGGAGGCTGACAATAGTACCGCTGGAGATGTTGCGACTAGAGTGATATGAAAAATGGTATCGCCAAAGGAGGAAAGGAGAAGAAACGCGTTGCGCGTTGCTTCCAGAAGTAAATTATGCTTGACCTTGATGGAAAGGAAAAAAAGTGGATCGGGTTGTTGAAGTATGTGGGTAAGGAAAGAAAACGGGGCAAACCAGATTTCTACCTTTGCCTTCCGTTTCTATTTTTATCAGACTCGTGCCGACGTACGGCAAGTCTCAGTTATTAAAGGCTGGAGTCTGGACATTGGACCTGACTATCGTAGGCATTCTCTGAGCTACAGAAAGGAATACTCACAAAACGTGAGTCCAGTATAAACTGTTGATTGATGTTACACAAAAACCCTCTGGTCGGGGTCGAAACCGCGAATCCTTCTATGCCGTTCTTTGATCCTGGGGACGAAATATGGCTTGGTCATTTGCAAGTAAGTACTGGTCCAATAAAAACAACAGATACTTACAGAAATTGTAGATGGGTGGCAGGAGACCGGAAGGGCTAGCTGGTGCAGGTGGGTTTGGTCAGGGTAAATCAGTGCAGGTCCATGAAAAATAGAAGGTCCATCTGTGATGGTGCGATAGGGCACAGAAAACTATCAGGTCGCAAAGCCTTCGCTTCTCTCTCGCAAGAGTTCATGCATGATCAGGGATGATTAATGATTAGCGGTCCCAAATAAAAAATAAGTATCTAATTTTGAATATATCTATTTCTTGGCAGCTGGAAGAGTTTTTCGATATTCATCCTCGAGTTCCTTTTGCACATTTGGAAGAACTGGCATGTGGTGCTGAAACAAAAAGTTGTTGGCATAAAACAAAATTGATATGGATAGTAAGATATACCTTATATTCCATGCTAAATTCTCCTTTTCCTTGGGTAGACCCGCGTAGTTGATTTGAATAGCCAAACATGTCATTCAACGCGACCTCAGCGATAGCGGTAAACTCATCATCGCGAACTTCGCTGTCCACAATGGTACCTCGCCTTGTATTTAATCCGCCAATGACCTGACCTGGAGTAGGAAAAGGAAAGGGCAATTAGATGGAAGACAAGATGCCCATTTCAGATGAAAATCATACTTTGGAAGTCAACGGGAGCGACAACCTCAACCGTCATAATGGGCTCCAGGATGACAGGACGGGCAGCTCTGTAAACCTCACGGAAGGCACCGATGGTAGCTAGACGGAAGGCTAGTTCTGAGGAATCTACAGCGTGGAAGGCTCCATCCTTCAAAACCATGCGACAGCCCGATACGACATTTCCAGACAGAGATCCCTTCTCCAATGCTTCGAGAAAACCCTGAAATGAGAAATCAGGATCCGAAACATCCGAAACACAAATAAAAAGAACCTTCTCAATGGCAGGGATGAAGTTACTCGGAACATTCCCACCCATCACCACCGACTCGAACCCAACATCCTTTCCAGTTTCTGGGTCCAATTCCATCGGCTCAATGAAACCCATAACTTTGGCATATTGGCCCGCTCCTCCCGTTTGCTTCTTGTGTGTAAAGGAAAAATCGGCACGTTGGGTGATAGTCTCTCGGAAGGCAACCCGGGGCTTTCCAGTAATACAGTCCGTATTGTATTCTCGCCGCATTCGTTCAACGTAGATCTCGAGATGTAATTCACCCATACCAGATATAATCGTCTTTCGGATAATGGGTAAGACAAATCATAGGAATACGCAGGCGGGTGACATACCTCTTTGCTTTCGTGATCGACATGAACTTTGAAAGTGGGATCTTCTTTTTGGAATCGATTGAGAGCTCGGGAAAAATTTGGCGTTTCGATACCTTTCGGCTTAAGCGAAAGTGAGATGACGGGTTCGGGCACATACATGGATGTCTATGAATTAACATAAGCACACGAAGCTAGAAGGCTGAGTTAAGATATCTACCATTGAAAAGCTTGTCGACCCATCCGTGAAGGTATCACCTGATGAACACTCCACACCAAAGATAGCGCAAATTTCTCCAGGACCAATAGATTCAATATCCTGTCAGCAATTCGCCGAGTTTAGCCATCAATAACAGCAAACTCTAAATTGCTCACCTCCATTTCATTACTATGCATCCGCACCAACCGCGGAACCTTGACTTTCTTTCCAGTACGGGCATTGAAAATCTGCATCCCTTTCTTTAGGCTTCCTTGATACATACGCATGTATGTCAACTGCCCAAAGCGCCCTTCTTCCAACTTGAATGCCAGACCAACCATGGGTGCCTCGGCAGCGGGACTCAGTTGAACCTGGGGGGCAGTTGTCGGCAGGTTTGTATCATGTGCCCACACCTCCGATTCGGAAGGATCGGGAAGATATTGGCATACACCGTCTAGAAGAGGTTGAATCGCTGTGTTTTTGATTGCTGAACCAAGGAAGACTGGGGAGAACTTGAGACCAACAGTGGCCCGTCGGATAGCAGCTGCAATATCGACATTGTTTGGCGTTTCGTCGTTGAGGATGATTTCACCAATAGTATCATCGACTTCAGCAAGTTGTTCGATGAGTTCAGTACGCTTTGCCGTTGCGAGCTCTAATACCGATTCCGGGATATCTTTTGAGATAACAACGTCATTTCTATGAAAAGGCATCATAGACGCAGATGGACATTAAAAGCATAGGCCACCTACCCTTTTACACCCTCATTGTAGATAGCTCTCCAATGCACAAGATCGACGACGCCTCTAAATTCATCCTCGGTACCGATAGGAACTTGCACAGCAGCCGCTGGCATTCGCAACTTTGTCCGAATCTGGTTCACAATCCGCCAGGGATTTGCGCCAGGTCTAAATGAAATTAGAAAGAGATAAGTTTGTAATGGAAGCCAGTGTACCTGTCCATTTTATTAACAAAGGATATCCGAGGAACGTTATACCGTCGCATCTGTCTATCTACAGTGGTAGTTTGACTCTGTTCAAAACGTGAGTAGCGGCTACACAAAAGTGTATCCATTGTAACGTACCTGTACCCCGGCAACTGCACAAAGAACGAGAACTGCACCATCTAATACACGCAAGGCACGCTCAACCTCAATGGTAAAGTCAACGTGGCCTGAACCATATATATTTGAGTTACAACTTGATTGAGGATGTTACATTCATTGCATACCTGGAGTATCAATAATATTGATTGCATATTTTTGTTTCGTGCAATCAATGGGGTCGGTGGACTCCCAATCGCAGAACGTGGCGGCGCTTTGAATAGTAATACCCTTCTCTCTTTCTAGGTCCATGCTGTCCATTTTGGCACCTACGGAGTCCCGTCCACGAACCTAAGGGAGGGGTAATGTTGTTAGTAGGCAAAGATTCGGACGTATTCCAAGATCGAAAGAAAGGGTAACGTAGAACGAAGCCCTTTCGATCTTGGAATCCGTCCGAATGGTTTCTCACTCAACCTTCCTTTCTTGCCAAAGAGGAACGCTAACCTCATGAATCTCCCGAATACGCCCGGTGTAGTATAAGATACGTTCCGTCAGTGTCGTCTTTCCCGAATCAATATGAGCAGAGACTCCAATATTTCGTTGGAATGAAAGTTTTCTGCGGTCCTGTTCCGTTAAAGTGGCTGGTATGGGTTCATTGTATTCAGGCGTGGGTTTCAAGGCTGCTGCTGCAGATGCTGAACGCCAACCGCATTTTAGCCAATCAGATAGAAGAAAAGACCGTGGTGGACACGACAACGCCCACGATCGGGCCAACAACATGACAGCCCGTATTATGCGTAGAAGGGGAAGAGGCAAAATCCTGTCATGTCACGTGCTGTCCCAGCGAAATACAATAACGTGACAGCGAAATCTTTCATCAGTTATCGTCTCTAAGCAATTTCGGGGAAGGGGATCTTGCAGGCAAGCTTGCCGGAGTCATAAGGAACCGACGAGCCGAGGGCTGCAGTGGCGCGCCTTCGGAGACTGGCTTACGGGACAGCCAATCATTCAAGTTAATGACCTCCAAGAGACTCAAAATATTTGGTCAATTTGAACGCTCAGGTTCACAACGACATCTTCAAGAGAGCATGTACTAGAGTATTATTGCATATGTTTTACAAAGGGAAAAAATATAATTATGGTATATTGACATAAAAGAAAAAAAATAAAGGACGTGAAAAAGCCTGTGGCACTAGATGTAAAACTAGTTTGTCCTCCAAATCCGAAGTCCATTTAGAGTTCGATACCTGTCCATCGCTACGGGTCCATCCGCTATCAAAACCAAGAAGTCTCCGAAAACTTCACCTTCAACTGTAAGCCTTCATCTGCAAGCTTGCTTAACCTCGGCTTGACGCTCGGGGTAGAGGTAAAAGGATATGTTTCCTCTGTAATAACCTCAAACACTTTGAGCGGTGAGACAAGTAGGTTTCCTGAACATCGTTTCGAATGTTCCAGCCGCTTCTCAATCAACGCGGTCAAGTTATCGTCGTAGTTACTGTTTGTGGCATGGATGGGCCCAGAGAACTTGAAAATCTGCAAATTGGGAAGAAAGGTAGTATCGTCATCGGAGGGAGAAGAATTAGGTGAATTAGGTTCGGTAAGTTCAAGGATATGGTGGAGTAGCTCGGTGATGGGAGGACTGGATTGCATGTCAATATCAAGTTCTTCGAGGGAAGGAATGCTTCGAAGATATCGGACAAATTCAGATTCTTCGCAGACGAATGACCACTCACTCAGTCTCAGTCGTTTGAGGAGGCATTTCGGGTCGCAGATAAAGGACACAGGTAGTTCGACTGGTTCTCTGTCAATCCGCGGGGCAGATATTTTCAGAGTATCGAGTAATGGGACTGTCATTTTACTGAGGAGGCGGGAGATGTCAGCCCAGGAAGCGCTGTGTATGACAAGTTCTTGAAGAAGTGGGAGCTCAATCGAATGTTCTGTGATATTTCGATTGACGTCGTTTATGAGAACCGTATATATACGGCAATATGTGAGATTAGGGGTCTTCACAAGGGCATAAAAACATTCGTCGAGGTAAACGTGCTGTAAAGTGAACCGGTCAAGTTGCTCCCATGGGACATCCACATCGGAAAGATAGTAACCGTTGACATGAACATCTCGAAGTAGAGGGGCAAATTCGAAGAGGTTGAGTCGTTTGCGTTTCGAAGGGGTGAGGCCACAATCTGCCCACAACGGTTGGGAAACAACAGTGACGAGAAGGGGGAGACTGTGTTTCAGCTCGGCCAAGAGAGAGTACCATGACTCTGGTAGTACGAGATTGATAGCCCGCCATCGATTTGCACTAGCCAGGAGTAGTTGGATTAGCTCAGTGGGTATAATATCCGTCCAATCGTTTTCGCAATCGAATATTAAATTGATCGTTAGGGGGCATACACCGGAGCGCGTCAGCCAAACTGACAGCAATTTGATCTGTGTTTCGTATCTTGGAGTAGACAGACTCAAGGATATGTGGCTCCAGATATAAGGCGTGGACCAGGTGATCGCCCGCCACTGGCCACAAACCTTCCCAAGGATAAGTGGTGTCGTTCGCTTGCGTCTATTCCCGTCGTTTGAGAACGTATATGAGTCGGCATGGCAAGTGGTGGCAAATATCTCGGCCATGAGTTCATTGGGGAGTGAGCCAATGTTCTGTGATGTTGACCAGGTGGGGGGTGTTGACGATGCTTTAGTAGCGCCATCTGTTAATGTCAAAGTTTGGAAGGCATCTTCCAAGTCAGGCTTCGGGACGGTTGGAAATGAGAGAGCTTGAGGGTCTGTAGAGTCCGCGGTCGTACTCGAATTCGGATCGCACATTTGAGTTAAGAGGGTTCTTATGACAGTAAACATCCGAGGTAGGTAACTGCAAAGTACGTTAGTAAATAATTTATTCGGTAGTAACATGTAAACGTACCTGTTGGCTGCTTCCTAGCGCATTGCGAACTTACTTGAGTGCTAACTGGCTTATAGCTAATCTGGGTCTCCTGGAGAACTTCGGGACCTTCAAATCGTGGTGACGCCAGTGAGTCAATATGAACCCACTTGCCTTCTGACCCTGGCATGAAGGTTCTTCCGCGCGTCTGTTTGCACTGCCACTGGCAGAAGTGCATAGTTGTTTGGTTTCGCTTCCGATCCTGCCCGTTTTCAAGATGATATGAACCGGTTTCTTCGCCGTTGTCTTCATCAATCGCCCCACATGTCGCAAGCATACAGGACAGAGGAACAAGTAGCGGTCACCGCCGTGCGCAGGGCATGTCATCTGACCTCCTCAGTATTTAATAAACTAGTCAAAAACGAGACTCTCACCAAGGGAGATAAATCTCCAGTAACTGGTGCGATCACGCCAGTCATTTTATCTTTGTAGAACTAATGTTCTCTCTCTCTCCTTTTTATATTTAGTTGGTGATTTTGCCGCACAAGCCGTCATCAGTTCGATACTGCATCGTGCTTTCCCTGATGATTCTATCGTAGGAGAGGAGGATGCTTCAGATCTCCGTGCTGAGTCTGGGAAGGAGATGAAAGACAGAATCGTCGAGCTAGCTAATGAGGCTCTGACATCTGAGCTAGGGCTGGGTGATAACAGTAGCTGGGGAATCGGCCCTGGAGAGCAAAAGAGCGATGCCGAGCTCCTGGATGCGATTGACCGGGGCAACTATGAAGGCGGAAGGATTGGACGTAAGTTATCGACATTTGTTATTCATTGATATAAAAAAAAACTCATCATTACCTGTACATTGGTCAGGTATGTGGACTATCGATCCTATAGATGGAACAAAAGGTTTTCTTCGTGGCGAACAGTACGCCGTCTGCCTCTCCCTCATCGTGGACTCAATAGTGCAAGTGGGCGTTATCGGATGCCCAAATCTTCCCGTCAACCCCCAAAGTTCTGAGCAAGGCACTGGCTGCATTTTTGTGGCCGTCCGAGGCCAAGGAGCGCGACAGGTAAAGCCGCACCCGCTTCCATCTTGTACAAGTTTGTTAAACAGTTGTACCACAGTTGACTCTTAATGGCTCTGACCCTACCCCACTAATCATCTCTCCTAGTACGCCCTCATCGCTAAACTTCCTTGAATCTGTCGAAGCTGCTCATTCTTCTCATTCGTTCAATGATCGAGTGTCTACTTTACTCAATATCACACGACCTCCCACTCGCATGGATAGCCAAGCCAAGTACTGCTGCCTCGTCAGAGGAGAGGGAAAGGCTTACCTCCGTATGCCAACAGGGGTTGGATACCGTGAAAAAATCTGGGTAAGCTTATAACCATCCTTACTACTTGGTATGCGTTCGAGGTGAAAGTATATTGTGCTGAATTTCATCCTTTTATTTACAGGACCACGCACCTGGCCAGATCCTTGTGGAAGAAGCCGGTGGTGTAGTTACAGATTCCAGAGACCAGCCTTTGGACTTTGGACTAGGTCGGACACTCGGAGAAAATTTCGGTGTAATCGCTGCGGGTAAGGATGTACATCCTCAGGTTCTACAAGCCGTCCAAAAAGCTTTGTTGGAAACAAAAGCCAAAGTCTGAACTGATGTATTTTACAAGCCCACGGTACGCTTCCTTCAATGATTTATTTAAGTGTATTTATAAAATAAATGCAATGAAACCTATTAGATAAGAGCTGTAGAAACGAATATACCACCATAAATTTTTAGGAAGCTGTACGTATACACTACTGTCCGAAGCTTGAAGCAGCATTTAAAGACATAACAATAGCGTTATGGGACGAGGAAGATGCGGAGCCACTTGCACCTGCAGCCGCCGTAGCACCAGCCAGGTGAGGATTCTTCATCGGGTATGTATTTGGAGTAACTTTGACGGAGGTGAAGTGCCGAGGAAGATTTTCTTAGCCTAATATATAATTTAAAAAATCGGCACAAGACGCGAAGATAAGCCCAAAGCTCATTGCGACACCTGGGCGAAACTATTACGGTCTATATCTCCATCAAAGTAAGGGTTATCACCGCATTGGTCATAGCCGTAAGAACAAAAGTCATTGAATCAGTCAAAGTTATATCTCCAGATTATTTCAACGGTCGACGAGGTGATAGAAAGATTTCAAAAGGTGAATCGCTGATAAAAGACGGGTTTTTTTGTCTTTGCTTGGTCGTATATATGATTGACGCGTTTTACACTGTCCTTTTCTTGTGAATAAGCCTGAGTGTGCATCGGACGAGGGACCACTTACGCCTATTCACTCATTCTCGTTCTCCCCCCTTTTTTCTTCCTCTTCCTCCTTTTCTCTCTCTTCATTAGGACGGTGCCCGTCACTATCGTCAAATAGTTTCCGCAACAATATGATATATTCCGGCGGGGTCTTGGTCTCCTCCTGGTTTGAGTTCCATAGCATGTTTATTTCTTGCCGCAGAGACCGCAAGAATCGTCGACTGGCGGTCTTGAAATGCTCAGACTTTCCGTTGTCACTGATTTCTTGTAACGTAGCCATAATTATTTGTTCCGAGTGGTGTGTCATCGATTTCTCACCAAGCGACCTGAAGGTTGCGAAGAACATCTCGATCATGAATCCAACTCCTCCATACTCGCTTATGTCTTGGAACCGCCAGATTTGATTTTTATATGGACCTGGTGGTTTAAGTCTACTTGCCTTGCACGGTAGTTCAAGGCCACTTGTCCCGTCTGCTAGTTGAGTGTCAAAAAGCCGATGCAACTCGGGATTGTTCAGCAATCTATCCAGACCTACTACGTCGATTCGGGACGTCAAACTATCAAAGTTGGGTCGTCGTCTGGGATCGGCACAAACGAGAAGGTGACAAATTAACAGGCGGGGTGGTATTAAATGCGGTATGAACCACTCCAAAGGATCCCGGTCAGGAGGTGTCGCCCCCCAATTTATTCCTTCGCACATTGCTGGTAGATTCATCCTTGATGGCCATTCGTAGAAAATCCCTTCCAAATGATCAACAGCTGTCAATCGGCAAAGGTAGGAATTAAGGTTTATCATATCTGAGTCGATGAAAGGCGCTCGCTGGTCCAAGGCAGACAGGGACTCTTCCATTGCATCAATGTGGTCCCTCCAATGCGGAACCAATTCCTTCAGCCTATCTTCCGTCAACTGCTCCTTCGGTTTATCGCGCAGCTCTGAATAAAGTTGCCCAGCTGCTCTCCATGCCTTCAACAATTCATCATCTACCAGATAGGGCCTATCAGAGTGTCTCGGAACAAAAGCCCAACGGTCCGATTGTAAGATTTTTCTCATCCCAATCAGCTTCAAACACTTCCATTTTATTTCGAGCGATGTATCCATCACTTGGTTGCCTGACAATTGACCTAGGTTCATGGCTGAACCAAATGAAGTCGCAGTTTCCTGCAATACTCGTTTATCCCGTCTCTTTTTCTCATCACCAAAAAAACGAAGAACATGGTTCATGAGGTCACAATCGATGCCAAGCTCCAACTCAGCCCTAAAGCCTAGAGTGAGAGATGCCACAGCATCGATACAAACACATGCACGCGTGAATCCAGTTTGCTGGTCAGAGAAGGTTGAAACGGAACGTAGGAGACTCTCGATACGAATCTTGAGTGTTTGCACAGCATTCGAAGCCATTGCAGTGTTATAAGGTGTCAATTGCATGTTTTCTCCAAAGACACTCTTCCAGATATCCTCTCCCCATGGAGTGACCAACGATCCTCCAATACCAGCAGCGAATGGCTCGAACTCGGTGTCTTCCGTGATTTTGCTGATCACCCAGCGTATTGCCTCCGTATCGCGTTTTATGCGATTATCAGAGTGACTCATAGCAAGTTGGAAACGGCCCTTAGCCATGTCGGAGCTCACAGGCACAACTTTGCCTTCTGTATTTCTATCACTGTGCTTGCGAGGGCCAATGAGTTGTCCCATTCTCCAGAAAACGCTAGACAATGGGGTATGGAAAGGAGTTTGGGGATAGAGTACAGGGGAAATTGACCACCCGATGTAGAAGACAGCACTGAGACCCATGATAGTAGCTGTTGTGATAGCGACGGCGCGGTTGGTGGCAAACAGGTTTTCAGCGAGACCAATAAAGAAGAGGAAGAAGGAAATATGGATGAATGCAGGAATGCCTTCGACCATTAGCGACATGTGATTGCTGGATACTCCATGGAATAGATATTGCCGCATTCTTGAGCGCTCCAAAGAACCGCTGAGCCTTTGAAAAACTTGTAGGTAATCGCGGACCCACTGCTGTACAAAGGTCGCCGCACTCGCAGCGGTGATGCTGAAACCTAGACTCGTATACCAAAAAATGTTGGCCCGGAGGTCGGAAGGATTCAATTTAAACGGTTCGAGTGGCTGGAGTGGTGATATGATAGTCTGAGAGCCATTAGGTCCGAGTTGTTGTGAGATCTGGGTGAGGAGAACCACGGTTTGGCTCAGCAATGCATTTGTCTGCTCTGTAGGATCTGGTTTGAGATTCTTGGATGCATCGACAAGGAAGGCGGTCAAAACGGCAGAAAAGAGACCAGCCTAGAAGTTAAAGCAGGATGAGAAGAAATCTGGATTGGTGGAATGTAAACACACGAAGATGATGATGCTATCCATGTCGTCTCTCCAAGTCTCCATGAGGGCTCTGTCGTAACTTTCTGCCTCCTTGTTGTATATCGACCATAATTTGTCTGCGCGACTGTCGAAATCCTGTTGATTATCGGTAGACATCCCACCGGCGTAGAACGATTAGCTGAGGATGTTCCTTCCATCACCCCAGGTAAAACTGCATGTCAGCTTAGGAAATGAAGTTGATGTTACGGCATGTTCACCCTCATAAGTAGCCTCTGCCTTATTGCAGGTCCAAAGCCAAAGCCAAAGCCAGACCCAGGATCGGTAATCGAAGAAGTAAATTGTAAAAAATTGATCATGAAGCTGGGGCTGTCCGAAATATATATCCAAGGAAACAACTTATCTGAGAGAGAGGGAGAAGGAGAGTTCCAACACTGCTTTATGTAATGTTACTGCTAAAATTCGATCTAACACTATAATAAGTGCCTGAACACCTCGAATTTCCATCATCTTCCCAGGTATACCTCTCATTCTCTTGCACACTCGCCAACGATACAACATCGCTGTTGCTACCACTACTGCCATCGCCCAATTCGCTGGACACCGCAGCCTCAGTGTCTGATCTCCAGAAGGTACAATTGTAGCTGTCGAACTCGTATTTGAGACTAACGAAGTGACGGAAGGTCTATATCGCTGATATTGGCTTCGTTATTGCTGCCGCCGTTCCTGCTGCTGCAAGTGTTTCTCCCTCGCAGATTCGAACTCCCTCAACTTCCGTTGAAACGCCATCCTAACTGAATATGGGGTAAAGGAAACGCATTAGCCAATGGAGTAGGCAATGCTGACGAAGATTCAGAAGGGATAGGTGATGGTGACTGAGGTGAAGGTGAGATTGATCGCCTGTTACATGATGGTACGGCCGTGTTCAAATTACTTCTTGAAAAAAATAGATTAACTTAAGCAGCTTGCTATAAACCGATGTTTGGAAGCTGACGCATTCGAAAAGAACCTGGTAATAAGTTCGTTTGCAACTACAGACAGGGCCAAACTGAACCGTTCGACGGTCGACCAAAGAGGAGCACAGAAGTATCGGCTAGTGCCTGAGCGGTTTCCAAACTTAATTGACTCCTCCAATTGCAATAGACCGGGATACGCTGAGACATTACGAAGACATTACGGACGAAGGTGAATATGAATATTGGGGGTCGGCCTCATGCGTAGCTATCCTCGTCTGCTAGTTAAGGCGGAAAGCCGAAAAGATTCATGGAAGATAGTGACATTTATTATTTTGTGGAAAGGTTTCCTTCAACTATTCATATCACTAACACATTCCCAAACGCCTTTCAAGTTCTCCTTCCAGAGGGTAACCTTCCCATCTCCGCAGCTTACGGCCAACAAATTGCCAGCCAAGCTCCATGAGACACGCCAAACGACGTCAGGGAACTTGCCTGCAGGCGGGGGCGGGCCAGACCCCATCGTTGCAGCAGTTGAGGAAGGGTCTAAGGCAGTTTTGACCCAAGGCGAGGTAGGGGTGTCTTTCGTCCAAATAATCACACTTTTATCTTGAGAAGCTGTGGCGATATAACTGCGGGGCAACCCAATATTGGGTGCCCAAGCCACATCTCTAACCCAGTCAGTGTGACCTTCTAGTGTATCTTCTTCAACCCATGATTGCGTCTCTTCACGATAACCCCATATCTTAACAAGGTTATCGCACCCTGCACTAGCGAATCGTTTAACAGAGAAAGTTTGAGATACTGACGTCGGAGGTTGGCCCGGAGGAGAAACGGTAGCTGGAGCTTGTTGAGGTGTTATAAGGGATCCTGGGAGAATAGCTGGTGCCCATGATACCGCGTTACAGCCAATGGCGTGTGCAGTAAATATGTCGGCGTCCCATTGACCGTCATCTGAAAACAACATGAAATGTTAAAATTACTGTTCCATTTGAGAAAGTAAGATCAACAGACTTTTGAATGTCAAAACCGAAACTTTCCCATCTGAAGACGCACAGGCAAGGATGGCTCCAAGTTCGTGGGACGCCCATGAAACGGAGTTAACTGGCGAGAAAAGGCGTGATAAGGTGAAGCCATTGTGGAAACATGATGGATTCGGGTACCTGATGCAGTATGAAGAGTGTGCTCTTTAATCTTGATCCAACCGCCCACGGCACTACCCTGCCCTTGTTGTTCTTTCCAGATCAAAACCTTTCCATCATACGAGCATGACGCCAGGATATGCCCATACTTCGGGTGAGCCCAGGCAACTTGCCACACGGGGCCTGTGTGACTGTTTTTTTTTTGAATCCATTAGCCCAAAAAAACATCTCGCAACAGTAGAGATACGCGCACCCTTTGAGAGTATGTCCTGCACCAGACGATCGTTGCGGCTCCCCATCCACCACGTCAAACACTTTGACCGTTCGATCTGAGGAGCAAGTTGCAAGTCGTTTACCGTAATAGTCCAGTTGAGCATCGTGCTGCGGGTTATATTCATGTTAAGTACACGTATTCCAAGATTAGGGACAGGCCGTACGATCATATCCTCATGAGCTGTCTCGATAGGGACGGAGTCCGACACTGTTGCGGACGCCTGTAATAGGTTTTCATTATTCACGAAGCTCAAGCATAAATATTCGAAAAACTTACCATTTTGCGTTTTAACGAGTTCAAAATTTGAAGCGACCAACGACGAGGTTTACAGTCGACGTGGATGTTACGTGTCACATATGTAACAAATCACGTTATTCACTACAGTCACGTGTGCTCGCCGCTCTAAGTTAGCGTTGGGTAAAAGAAAATTCCCTCAAAGAGTCTAGGTAAATTACTGGTAAATTACCAGTAATTTGTTGGAATTATTTAGTCATAGTTCATACTAATTAGTAATTGTGTGATATTGCATCATTGCAACATAGTTGGCATAGATGTATATCATATGTACAGCCACCATTGCAGGACTCCTCATTGGTTTGCACCAATACTAGTGCATACCCCTGCCCTCATCTATAAGCCTAACTTTAAGAGCTTGTTCAGATGATGTGTGTGGCCATGTGTGGGTCCGGTTTCAGACCTTGTTTCCAATTCGGCCATCAGCGGAGGCTGAATTTTTCTCCTTGCCTGCAGGCATCCGATAATCTGAATACTTGTATAATTATAATGGATCTGGCAACCCTTGCACACCGACAACAACTCTGGGCTCAAGGGATCATCATCACCACTCTTTGTGCCCAGTACACTGCTTTTCTCATGGCATCTTCTCATGAAAAGGCCCAGTGGAGTGACTGGGAGATTACTGGCTTGGTGGACTATCTGTATGAACACAAGTCAGAGATGGGTGACACTGGGATGTTCAAGATGTCAACATTCAATGCTGTGGCAGACAGTATATCTGACCTTCTCACTGATGGGCCACCAAAGACAGGAAAGATGTGCAAAACAAAATGGCAATCAGTAAGTGATGCTGCTTCCATCTTGCAGTGCTGATGTCCTCTGTCATCAGCTCAAAGCCACCTACAGCACTATTCAAAAATACCAGGAAACATCAGGAGTGCATTGGGATAATGCAACTGGTGCAAGTATTCAAACCAATGCAGAGGCTAATGTCTGGAAGGAGCATATAAAAATTAAGGTGTGCTATCAATTTGTATTATGATATTTTATTTGCACATGTTACGGTGGAAATATATGTAGACCTTATTGTGATGAGCTCAGGATGAGTTGGCTGGCAGATGTCTTGAAAAGTATGTAGTTGAATCTTCATATCATTTAGTTTTCCTGTATCTGTATATTGTACATTGTTGTGAATACTACTTGTTGTCTGTACCGGTACTACAATCAATTATCAGTCTGATTCTTCATCAAGGTCATCATCTTCACTAGGGATTGTCATGGGTTTTTCAACCCCTGCGGGTTGGTGGGTAGGGTGCAGGCAGGTATGGGTATGGGTATGGATATCTGTACCTGCCACCTACAGAACAAGCCCAAGATCACTCAAAACAGATAATAATTGAAGGAGATATGACCAAAATGATAGTAACTATCATTTAGCACATATCTCTCTTATTTCTGGGCCGTTTTGGGTGTTTTTGGGCTTGTTTTGATGGGTAAACCCATGGGGTCAGCAGGTATGGGTCCCTGCAGGTGGGGTACGGGTTGCTGCCAAGTTACCTGTTGGTTACCCACAACAATCCCTAATCTTCACTGGCAATTGGCCCATCCATATCTATACCTCTTTCCTTGCATACATTCACATAGTCTTCCCACATAGCTTGTGCAATTTGATCACGTTGTGCATCAATTTCTTCATCCTCAGGTATGGCTGGTGCAGGTTGCAGGATTTCACCAAAACAGTCATGAACTGAGTGATCTTCATCTGCCTCCAAAGGCCCCTCCTTGGGATCATGTAGACAGATAAAATTATGGATTGCAGCTAATGCTGATGGTATGCAGGCTTGAATCTCAAGGCTGTACTCTGGTGCCAAAAGCAGTATCCTGAAACAGTGCTTTAAGACACCAAATATTTGCTCAATGACATCTCGTGCTGAAGAATGATGAAGATTGAACAGCTCTTCTTTATTTATTGGTCTATAATTACCATACTATAAGTTGACTATGAAATAAAAAAAAGATACTATGATGAAACATACCTTACACATGCATGGCCCCACTCTGCAAGATGATACCTTGGACCACGGTAGGGAATGAGGAGTTCCTTGCTTGATGGAAATCCAGCATCAGCAAGATAATATTTCCCTTCAGGGATGACCAAATCCTGCAAACAAGCATCTTCATATACTCAGGCATCTGAAGCAGATCCTTCCCATCCTGTCAAGGAATATACAAACAGAAGACTGAATGAGCATGCAAAAAGGCAATTCTGAGAAATGAAACCTTTGCAGTTTTGGTAGAATGCACATTCAGATGCAGGAGGTGAGCAATGAATATGGCTGCCATCAATTGCTCCCAGTGCATCCTTGAAGAAGGGCCAGAATTTGGGATTCTGGAGGATTTTAGGTGAGCTTGGGTCACTTGCGCAAGGTAGATGAACATAGTTATTATAAAATGGTGGTGAGGAAATTATGAAAAGCATCTTGTGGAAATAACTAAAGACTAAAGTATATTGACCCATATATTATTATTAATGTATTTCACCTACCAAGAAATAGTTTCATTGGATCTTTGAAATTGTTCACCTAGGTGTCTGACTGTTTGACCAGTCACACAAGCATGAAGGAATATCACAAGTTGTTCTTCAAGGGACACATATTTGGAATTGCCATGTCCCATTTCATGCAGGACTGCAATGAGAGCTACAAATACTTCATGATGTACTCCAAGCTTGCAGTGGATACATTTTTCATGACCAGCAAGGAGTTCCATCACCCATGCTTCACATGTGAGGACAGACATATGATATGGTTCCCTGGTAAACATTGACTGAAGTAAGGCAGCAGTGGCTGTTAGAATAATGCTGGTGAAAAGGGCTGCATACTGATGCAGCCATCATTGAATGAGTATCCTTGCCAATAGCTCATCCTCATCTGATAGTTGGTCCATTGATGAGATTGCTTATTGTCTAATTACAGTATTGGATATACTTTAAATTATCTCAGAGATTAGATGTCAGCCATTCCCATATATGGACAGACATCTTATCTCAGAGATTAGATAGATAAGGAAAATTGAGCCTCCGCTGATGGCCAAATTAACAAGGTCTGAAACCAGACCCACGCACGGCCATGCACATCATCCAAACAAGCTCTAAGTAAGGATTATCCTCACTTCAGTAGTGATGCCGCAGTCCGGTTCTGAACCAAAGTTCAAAGTTCAGGGCACAGCTGAACCGAACCTGTTTTGAGGTTCAATGAGGCGTAATTTGCCCGAACACTTGCCTTATATGGTAATTAGTTCGGTTCAGGGTTCACCAAAAATGGCAGAGAACCAGACTGAACCAGACTTCGGCATCACTACACTTCAGCCTTTAGTTCTGCAAACCTGACACCAAATTTCAACATAATTTACCTGTCACATGCTTAAACATGTGGTCAAAAACTGCCAAGAACTGAGAACTATTTTTTTTGGTCATTGGCCCCAGCCCCTTGCACATGATATAGGTAATTTACCTCAAAAATTTTCAACCTTTCCAGGGAGGTAAATGTTGGAATTTGTTGGAATTTTAGTAATCATGCAAGCTAAACATGTCATATATGGACCAGAGTAGATAGCTAGGAATATTAACCAATAGCAGTAAGGACTTGTAAATATGTAGATAAGCATAGCCACAGTCCAAATTGTATAAGTAGTAGACCTTTGAGGATGAAATTGTTAGGGGATACTCATTGTATCCACCCCTAGGTAAAATTAGCATCATTATCACTTTCACTTTACTCTATGATCATATTACATGCCGCGTTCCCTATCCTACCCTTTATGAACATCCCCTTATTGTTGTAGTAGTTGACCCTTTGCTGATGACATCATACAGATGTCAGTTCTATTCTTGGTATCTACCTCACCCTACCTTCTATTATGTACTAGCCATATGTAGTCATATTAGCTCCCATGCTTGTAGTATATAGGTGTAAGGTGCTTATTGAAGATAAGCACCTTGAGAATTCAACTTGATTCCCGGGTTCTTACCTCCTCTAACAGAAATTCCTCATTGGTTTAAACCAATACAGTGTATATTCCCCCTCCAGCTTAAGCTCCACATTGTTAGTGCTCTCATCTGGTATCTGTACTTTAAACCAACATCTGAATTTCCAACAGTAAATGATGGAATTTATTGAACTCAGTGATGAAGCAGGTGATAATATGATTCATGTTTGGCCAGCATGGGTCTAGCACCTTGCAAACAAGTGAGTAAAACAGTACAGTATGCTACTACTCATATCCTACTTGTGCTTACTAATCATTCCTAATCCGGAAGAGCTTTTCTAATGCTTGAAAATATTCAACAGTAAATTACCAGTAAAAAACTTCATGGTAAAAAACTTGAGGTTGTTTACCCAACACTACTGCTCTCCAGTCTGTTACATTCTGTTATACATGACTCCAGTCCAGCTCCGTCGGAGTTGTCTCCAGTACTCCGTACTCCGTTCCAGTACCTTCTCTTGTATCCAGATCTACTCTTCCTTCATCCAACTCTGAGACTTCTCTGTATCATTCTGGCTCTTCCCATGATACTCTGAGCCCATTACCACATCTTCACCATAACAACTATTTCTTTGTCATCACTTTCCCATTATCAGTCAGCACACCCGCTATGGATTATTCACCCAAGAATGCAGGACTTTCCAGGAGCAGAACACAGCACTTTATATTTATCTTTTATATTTCGGTTGCTATTCCTTTTATTATTTAAGTACTCAAAACTTGTATGTATTCCTCAGTTCAAATATCAACTTAGTTTCCTCCTCTTGTTTGTCCTCTAAGTCACTGAGGTCTTCCATCTTATCCCATTCTCTTCCAGTTCCAAAATCAGGACACTATAGGAGCTGGACGGCACAGCACATACGCTGAGGCCAAAGTCCTTTCCGTTACTTGTTCTGGTTCCGTTCCGGAGTCACTCCGATGTTATCCCTTTGTCTAAACTTAACACAGTCTGAGTCTAGTTCTGAGGTTGTTCTTGGGTCATTCAGAAAATATGGGTTCTGCTTGGTGAGGAGAACTGCATCCTGTAGTCTTAGAGAGGACATTGCTGAGTATTCAAGTCTACAGATGGCTACCACCTCCGTCAACATCCTAGTTACACAAATGGCTGTAACATGATACTAACATTTATATTGTAACTTGTTTTATTTTTATACCATTGACCTATCTTGGAGTTTGTTTTAATTAAACCTAATGGCATAATTAATTAAATTACATCTACCACTCTTAAAAAGTCTACAGTCATGATTCATGAGCAACCATGATATGGCCCTACAATGTCAATATCATTCAGATATAAGCACAGAACTATGTAAACTATTATTAGTAGTTCATGGCCTGAATATTTACTGTGCTTTTAGATATTCATTTATACTTATAATTTGAATATTAGAGTTCAAAGGAAGTGTTGGAATTCTGGAGCTTGTTGCAAGCATGCATTGCCATGTGCAATGTGCTAAGCTTTCCATTGTAAGTGCTTTTATTGTTTTCTTCATAGTTTACCCCACTTTATCTCTCTGTGTATATAAACTAGTAGTTATTGTTGTACTTACCCATATATTTGCCTCATGAGCCTACTGAGGTCAAACAATATGCATTGCTTGCTATTTTGATCTTGACAGGAAGACTATGTTCTGTTTCTGCTTCTTTAAATTTTGGCTTAGATCTGGAATTTAATTTTTATCATAATACAATTGAGAGTAAGTAAGGTAGAGTACAAACACTTTTATACTTTGATGATTGGCCCACTTCAATCTCTACCTATTCCCTTCTTGATATTCATGAGTTCAACCTGCAGCTGCTCTGCCTCAATCTGCCTTCCCTGATCACTGTATGTGATTGCTAGATTTTCCATACTAATGAGGGTGTCTGGATGTTCTACACCAAGCAGCTTCTTCCTCATGTCCATAACTTGAACCTGTAGTTGTTCTGCCTCATTCCACCTTCCCTGATCCCTGTATGTGATTGCTAGATTTGCCATACTAATGAGGGTGTCTGGATGTTTTACACCAAGCAACTTCTTCATCATGTCCATGACTTGAACATTCAGTTGCCCTGCCTCATTCCATCTTCCCTGATCTCTGTATATGGTTGCTAGATTTGCCATACTCTTGAGGGTGTTTGGATGTTCTACACCGAGCAGATTCTTCCTCATGTCCAAAACTTGAACCTGCAGCTGTTCTGCCTCATTCAACCTTCCCTGATCCCTGTATGCGATTGCTAGATTTGCCATACTAATGAGGGTGTCTGGATGTTCTGCACCAAGCAGCTTCCTCATCATGTCTATAACTTGAACCTTCAGCTGCTCTGCCTCATTCCATCTTCCCTGACCTCTGTATATGCTTGCTAGATTTGACATACTATTGAGGGTGTCTGGATGTTCTACACCAAGCAGCTTCTTCCTCATGTCCATAACTTGAACCAGCAGCTGTTCTGCCTCATTCCACCTGCCCTGACCACTGTATGTGCATGCTAGGTTTGCCATACTCTTGATGGTCTCTGGATGTTCTACACCAAGCAGCTTCTTGCTCCTGTCCATAACTTGAACCTGCAGTTGTTCTGCCTCATTCCATCTTCCCTGATCACTGTATGTGATTGCTAGATTTGCCATACTTATGAGGGTGTCTGGATGTTCTGCACCAAGCAGCTTCTTCCTCATGTCCATAACTTGAACCTGCAGCTGTTCTGCCTCATTCCATCTTCCCTGATCACTGTATGTGATTGCTAGATTTGCCATACTCTTGAGGGTGTCTGGATGTTCTGCACCAAGCAGCTTCTTCATCATGTCCATGACTTGAATCTTCAGCTGCTCTGCCTCATTCCATCTTCCCTGATTACTGTATATGGTTGCTAGATTTGCCATACTGATGAGGGTGCCTGGATGTTCTGTACCAAGCAGCTCCTTCCTCATATCCATAATTTGGACTGCCAGCTGCTCTGCATTGTCCCAGTCCCCATTTTCCACCATTACTAGTGAAAAATTGCTCCATTTATCATCATAGTACTGCTTGATAAGTCCTATCTGCCTTCTATGTAACTCATTTGCTTTGATATGTGGAAACATATACCGTCGCAGTGCATAATCCTGACTTTCAAATCTCCATGGAATTGCACAGGATAAGATTATGCTTCCTATGTCACACATTTTTTGCTGCTCACATTTTGACATTCTCTCCCGACTCCAGGAGTGCACCAGAGGATGGACAGACAACATTTTAGATGATTGTGATCTTTTCATCAAGGAGAAAGAGAGAAGGACACTAATCCCTTGTCCAAATATGAACTCATCCCAGTGACCATCACTGTCCAAGCCAAGCAGAGTATGATCCAGTAAAGTGACTGCCTGAGGTAACTTTTGAGCTATGTCACTATCAACAACATGTTGCATGCTCTCCTCTGCAGCAGATTGGAATATATCTTTAGAAATATTACTATGATGATAGAAAGCACATATTTGAAGAATTAGGATTGCAGCCTGGGCTGCTTGTGCATCTGCAGCAGTGGAATGTCCACCAGCCCTTCTTTCTATTCCTCTGAAAGAAAGATCCCAAGTCCCATACACTGTTTTATCATACTTTGATGCTCCTGTAAATGTAGCATCTGACATAAGAGCCTGACGATGTAATGAGAATTGCCTCAGATATTGATCAATATCACATTTCCCAACTTCAATGTAAGCACCAGCATGATCAATAGCAAGAGGAATGCAGCCAAGTTCAGTCACAATCTTTTTGGCAGCCTGTAGATGCTCAGGCAATGGATCTAAACAGCTAGCCTTGAGAAGTAGAGCTATAGCATCTGGCTCCTCCATTACATGGATCTCAATTTTGTTCTCAAATGATACAATCCTTCCCATGAACTGGTTTCTGCTAGTAATCAGAATATTACCTCTGTTACCTGGAGGAATGAACTTGGCCACCACCTCTGGAGGAGGATCATCAGTATTATCAAATACAATCAACCATTCTTCTTGGAGAAAAGATATCCACTGGAGGACAGACTCAATTGAGCCATCCACACCAGAATCTTGTGCAGCAGGAAGGCTAGATATGCCCTTGAGAGACATTTCCATGCTCTCCTGAGATGAGGCATCAACCCAGAAGACATGTGAAAAACTATCAAGAAATGAATCCAGTGTTGTGAATGGCAGAGTAAGAACCCTTACTTGTCAGACATTTCTTCTATGAATTTGAGACAAATTTGGGTCTTTCCGACCCCTCCCAATCCCCAGAGGAGACAGGAACACCTTGACATTAGTCTACTAGTAGCATGATGAACAAAAATCTTCCCAAGTTTATCAAGTACATCCCGACGTCCAGTAAAGATTGGGCTGGAGTTGGGTTTTTGAGTTACAGGGATATTTATCTGCTTATTGCTAGTATTGGCAGGGAGCATATTGACATTGTTCTGTATGTACCATTAGTGCCAAATCATATACACAACTTACGAGGACGACTTACGAAATTGCCACCACTGATGAGGATATTCTGGGCATTCGCAAAGAGACCCAAGACAGATTGTTGAGCCTGCTGGTCATGAGCGAAAGCCGAGAACACATGGTGTAAGCAACTCACCGAATGGTTTTGTTCCGAGTCCATGGGTCCCAAGTTCGAAACGGAGACTTGCAGTTCATGGGTAGTCTGATCGACAATGATTATTGAGTAATTATGGATGTGATGGGCTAAGTTGAACACTCACATTAACACCAGTGTCCGGAACGCTTACAGGATTGGTCGCCAGAGCGGGAACCGGAGTAGAGACTCGGAGGTCATGGGCAGTCTGATGGATGATGATGGTTAAACACTTAAGGACGCGATGGGCGAAGTTGAACGCTCACGGTAGCGCCAGCGACTTGAATGACTTGTGCGCTTGCAGTCGCAGCACTAGCGGGAACGGATGGCATGGGATCAGCGGTGCTTGTTTTGATTGTCGGTGTTGAAGTTGCTGGTTCAGAACTTGAATCTAGAGCATCATTGATGATCATAGATGAATATTTTTGTTTCTTGGACTTCACAAATTTCTTAAAAAAGGGCTTCATATTGTGAGTTGTGGTGAGCGATCAAGGTGATGAGAGTCTGAGCGATCAAGGGTGGGAGTCAATAAGAAAGATGCATTCGATTACATAAACAGTGATCCTACACTCTTGCTACAACTTTGGTTATTCGTCAATTTTCTATAGTTTTCTATCCGGTGTTTCCTCTCATTCTCCAATCGTAATGGAACAACATCACTATAAAACACTAGCTAGTGCCTTGGCCGTTGCATGAACATCGTCACCTCTAAAATTTTCTGCCTCTCCACTCCCAGTGCAAAACCTCCCTCTCGTGGTCCCTCGCCTTTCTCAGCGGTACGTAAATTAATAAAATTTTGATCCTTGACTGAGTATCCTCCATTGAATTCGTAGCTTGCACTCGATAATCAAGAACTCGCGTTCTAGAAGCCTGACCAGTAGATCACGCCGAAACTCATGCAAGCGTAATATTTCTTTCCCAAAGCTTCAGGCCAATCTCAGAAAACTCCAAGACGAGATCACCTGGTGCTAATCGCAAACCACAATCAAATACAACCGTCACCACTCGCCTTATTGACGTATAACAGCAGCTAGAAATAGCCGAGTTATATATGGAAGTTGTGGGAGAGGCGGCGTGGTGACTGGTCGCACAAAGCGGAGGAGGGTTAATTGTATGAATTACTGTAGAATTTATAGAAGGAGGATAATTATTCATTACTAGCACTATATATTGACTATATACTTATTGAAACCCGAGACTCCCCAGACCGTCAATGTGTCGAGATGTGTCGGCAACTATGTCATTTGTTGGGCAGTATATAGATGAGTTCAGGCCTCTATGATCCTCTATGCCTTAAACCCGGGCAATTTTGGCAATCCCGGTCCCCCCTTGGATAGGGAGATGGGACTGATCGGGAATTTCAGATGTCCTCATTTCGTTTGGTTATAATCAAATTAGATATTGAATTCATAGCACAGCCAATTATGAATCTCATTGTCGTGTTTGATTTGAGCATATGATTGACATGACATTGGATAGACCTGGAAATATATCCTTCGCCGAAATGTACTGTGCATCACCCTTCATGATTCTATGCATCTGGATCTTAGAACTGGCACTGGGCCCTTTCTGTCTGGAAATTAACTTGCTAGAACGTCTCCTAATATGTACTAGTCGCTACATATATACATGAATAAATGAATTAACAATACTGTGCACACGACCACCTAAAAAAAACAAGTCAAGTAACAAAGATCTACGAAATATTTACACAGCAGCACTGTGATTTCTCCTGCAGGACCGCTCAAGAAATGTGGGTTCAGGGCAGAAGTCAACAAAGGGTCGGGAGAGCTGAAACAGGCGACCGTGAGCGATTGGAGGAGCCATCATTTCCTTGACCTAAATATTCCCTTCTTCTTTTTTCCATCGCTCGTTGAGTTGGCCGACTCTGAAGAAGCTCGTTCCAATTTTGGAGGGGTTTGTGATGAATCGGTCGTAGTGTTTTCGGCTTTGCGAAATGAGGACGCACCCACGGCTCTGACGATGCCCCTAACAAGGTTGGGAAAGAGATATAGAGTGAGTGTGGATTATAGAAGAGAGTGGAAGAGAGGACACACCTATGCGTCGCATCCAGGTAGTCTTCACGGTCGAACCGTCTAGACGTTTTAACAGAAACTCCCTTTTTGGATACATCCAACCCTTTCGTCTTGAGACTGTGACAAAGATGTTTCAGGCGACATCGACATCGTGAATAAAGCCAAGTAACATACGCCTGTTTCGTGGATGCCCAACCATCCTCGATTACATGTATAACATAGATGACACCATAAATTATTCCGCCTATGACCCCGATTGTCTAAAGTCCCGTTGTAACTTTGAGTAAGTTGGGGTAAGAAGGGTGAAAACATGGAGACAGACTGCAGTCAGTGATAGAAAGTCAATCCTTGATAACAGTTGATGGTTAGACTCCGGCCACTGGGGAATTGTCTCGAATGGAACGCACCACCCGGCCATAATGAACTCCTTCAATTAACAATATTCAGACGTTTAGGTGGAGACAGTGGTTGGTTAAAGACGGGAAGGGGCTTTCTTGGTAGACTGTAGGGAACACAAGCAAGAGACTCTGGCTATATTTTATAGACCGATTGTCATTTGTTTATTTATGAAGTCACGGCGGTCGGGGCTATGCAAATAGCCGTGGGAAAGTTAGTATGTCAACACCTGTTCAACACAATCACGGTATCAGGTACGAGGTATCACCAAGGTATCACACAGCTAGAACCTTTCTCATAGGCTCCGTCTTGAAATCAAGCGTTTCGGTAGTGCCATCTACAGCCTACCACAAGTGTTCCAACCCTCCGTTCACAACGACAATAATAGCAACTGTCACCATGGATTAGTAAAATATGCCGCCCAACTTCTCATTAACTTCAATCTGTGTAAAAAAATTTCCCAACTTTGGGCGTGCCGGGGAAACATACCGTTTGCCTTGACATCAGGAATGACATGTCATGACAGCTGAAATTGAAAATTGATATTCTTATCGATGCACGAGGTCCCAGGGTCCAAAGCGCGGAATCATCGAGAACCTGAGGAGTTATGGCCTTGCTTGGGCTATGAGAGAACAAGACTTTGCGCCTCATTTCCTCTGATGGTCTCAGTGCCTATAAAGGTTCAAACGCTCATTCATCACTTTCCCCTGTCGACCTTCACTAAGGGAGTAGAGTGGCTATCACCAGGAGAGAACAAGGCAAGTTCTGTGCGGAAAGTTGGCCACGACATCTCAAGGCAGAAGCAGATGCGTTAAACCGAAGGATTGGATGCGATTCATGCATAAGGCCTGTCACCGGTGCGGAGGAGCGCCGGATCCGCGGGACAGTGGTCAACACATCCGGTTTTGGAGAAGTTGAATATAATCTTGTCAAGTAAAATATTGATATCACTACAAGCTGTGAGATTGGCTGGGGAGCAATCGGACTGACTCTCTCCAATGATTGTCCAAACCATAGTCAAATTACTACCAGAAGGATCAGCATCGACGAGCACCACCTCGAACAGGGCCCCAGTGGAAAAGACACTTGTCTCCTACGTTTGTAAAAGGAAGCCGCACTGTACGACCGCCAAAAGTGGACCTATCATCCAAATACTGGAAATCGCGAGCATGTAAATTGAGTCCCAGAAGGACAGATATTACAGGTGATAATAAGAGGATACTAAGGATCCACCATTGAACGATAGTGCGACGATTTCTGGTCTCCTGGTTTTCGTCGCCACAACATATAAAGGGTTTGATCTCTGTCTGAGTTGGATGCAAAGATCTTGGTGAGCTAGGTAGGGCTTGTGGGTAGAAGTGAAGTCGTCCATCTTTCAGCTGAGCGACTGAGTCCCGATGGCGCATTTATACTCCATGAACATTTCAATGAACGCGTAAAGAGAAGTCGCCAAATCAGAGTGGAATTATTGTAAAGTGCCGCATCAGAACTATGATTTAGATATTGCAATAAAAACCATATCATTGCCCACTTGAGCTTTTCCTGCATGCTGAGAAGGCAGCGAAGATCATCAGCGGTCAGTAAATTCCACTCTGCTGTGCCCGGTGCTTCCACTCCTTCAGAGCTTCGAGTCATGTCGTCAATAATTGGAAGTCGGGACAGCTGGTAAAAAGCAGCGGGAAGGATGGATGTGATATTATGTTCGCGAGCCAATCGAATGGCTGACACTGGTTCAGGCAGCGCGTCTTCGGGATAGGGTGGGTCTACGCTTGGTCCATTGTCAAGCACCCCTGTGGAAATTCGGATATCAGCCAAGATGTTCATCTCCATTTTGTCTCATTATCGCAGTGTGAGTGGCCAGTCGCGTTCGATTTGGTCGACAATGTTTGTCCGCAGGTAATCTATCGCATATTTGTTGGCTAATGCTAGTATATGCCGTAGCGAAGGTAATGTGCGTGGATTCAGTCTTTCGAATGGCGGATTTCTTTCATGACAATATAAACAGCGCTAACACCATGTCCAACTGTTGACGGACGTACATGCCAGAGTAAACCAACCGAAAAAGACATTCAAGTGCGTCTGCTCCATCCATCATGTAAATCAGCGGCACTCCATCAAAGATCTCCTGATTGTCAATGACGGGCACCATGAAGAGGCCTTCAAAGACCGGAGATATCAGTGACAGCCTTGAACGATGTAGTCGAAATGCGACATAGTGATTCGGTGATTGATCATGAGGCGTAATTAAGGCAATATTTCCATCACAGAAATATAAAGAATCGTGTTTCCTGATAGCCTCAACCATAGGGATTGATATTGGTTGAAAATGAGATCTCCGACGCACTTTACAGTATAGGTCAAAAACGCGTCCTGTCACACTGATGTCACAACATTCCTCAGTTAAGCTTATATAGTGCCTTTGAAACTTGATCCACTTACGGAATAAAGCCGAAAGAATGGGTCGCTCAAATGCTCGTGCTGGTCCCTCTCAATCCCAAAGGCGTTCACAGACGCAAAGAACACGCACAGGTCGTTCTCAAGTAGAAGAAATACCAGAGGAGGAAGAGGATGAGGAAAACAACGATGATGACGATAACGATGAAGAAGAGGGAGGAAGGGCGGCTATGGATGTAGATGATGATGCTGACTCGGTACGTATGAAAGAAAATTAGTGTATAAGGAACATACCCATCGAGATTGTGATAGGAACTCACTCGCCGAGCTAACGATCTCGTCCGTTTAGCACTTTTCACTGAACATAAAAGGACTGTTTTGCGACGAGACGAGATAAATAAGAAAGGTAACGCGTCTTCTTCCACTTCCATTCGAAAAAAAAGAAAGATAAAGAACTGATGAATTTGATGTGATTTTTATCAGTTATGGGCACCAATACGCGTGCATTCAATCATGTTTTTGAACTTGCTCAACAAAAGCTGCGAGACACGTTCGGTATGGAACTTGCTGAGCTATCTTCTCGTGCTGGCTTAGAACGAGAGAATAATGACGAGGAGGAAAATGAAGCTCGTAAAGCTACTGGAGTTAGGAAAAAAGGTTGGTATTTTGATGTAAGATTTATATCGACAAAATAACTGAATATTTCTTTTAGCCAGTGCCACTGGAACTAAAACATATATCCTTCGGTCGAGCTTAGATCCCATCCTAGTCGAACACGCAGCTCAGACGGAACCAAATATTCTTGAAGAAGAGGCTGGCGATCAATCTGTTTTATTTCCTTCGTTGTTCAACTCTGATGATGAAGGTGACTTTGAAGATGATGAAGACGATGACGCAGAACGCGTTCCGAAATATTATGGAAGTCTGATTTCATGGACTAAGGGAGACCAGTTAGGGGCGATTGGTGTATTGTACGTGATTTTGGCGCTTGTCTTAGTCAATGGACGCGTTATGACGGACAGTGAGTGATTTTCTTGAAAAAAGAAAGGAATTTCTTCTTAAAAACCTTGTTTAGTGGACTTGAGAAGACATCTCAAGGCCCTCCATCTACCCAGCAATCCTAATGTTCGTCCGATTCGATACACAGCGTCTTCTACGACGCGTTCTCAGAACATTGATGGGTACCTCTCTCAACTACTCAAACAAGGCTACTTGGACCGTCAACAAGTCGGTGGAGATACTGGCGCCAAAACGGGAAAGAAACCTGGAGGAGGATCAAAGCGGCTGAGAACTCAAGCTGAAGATCTTGAAGGGCGAACTTATGAGTGGCGATGGGGTGTAAGAGCATTTTCTGAAGTCGGAGAAGAAAACATTGGTAAATTTATTGCTGAATTTATGGTGAGCACAGACGTCAACCAGGAGGAAGAGGGGAGAGGAGCTGCAGCAGCAAGAACGAAGGAAGAGGCCCTTGTTAAAAAGATGTATACTGGTGTGGAAAAGGCTGCTGGTGGAAAATTGATGGAGTTGAAGTGACAGAAGGGTGTCACGTGTAACGTTTACTAGTGGGGATGAACAATCCTTGATATGTGTGACACATGTCACATCAATGTGACATGATGTGACACCGCCCATTTTGTGAGACATTGAGTTTCTACTTGCTACAACAGTGAACTGTTAAATATTCTACTGTATATACCTCAATAACATCATTTTCCATCGAACGTTAACCTAACACTGAAAAGGTTGAAACTGGCACAGAACACCTCAACACTCCTGGTGACACAGTAACTTAGTCTATTAAGGGGAACCTCCAGGAGTAATCGGAGGTATTCATTCCGTTATCGGAAAAGACGTAGGAACCTTAGGAAGTTTTCTACTCGTCTTAGTAAACAGAGTCGGAAAAATTCCTACCGTTGGGCGAGACAGTCGACACGTTGAAACAGAACAGGTGCAAAACACCAGACTGCGACGTATACCTCGAATACTATACATAGAAACACGAAACTGAGGGTGTATCTCTCTAGTCGACGTTCGACTCTCGTGAAGAATAACCTGAATAGTTCGAGTTGAACGTTAACAAACGTGAGTCTCGAAAAGACCTATTGGAGTTCGAGTTCGAGTCATTATGCGTTAAAACGTCTGACGTTCCTCGAGGTCTCTAATAGGTCTCGTCTAAGTCTTCTATGAACCCGAACGAAAAGTCGGAATTAACGAGACGGGAAACGATTTAAGAGTCAATCAACGAGATAAACCTCCGTACGATTCTCTAAACCCCTACCCGGACTAACCAAATTTTCAACAATCTATCTAGACAGTCGAATATTTCTTAAATATGAATTATCAATACGTGATAAAGATTAATTTGTTTTATTTGTTGGACTTTATACCTCGAAAATAACAAAATAAATCAATCGATAAGAATTTTCTCAAATAAATTGAGTATGGACCAACAAAATCGTCAAAGAATCGTTTTTGATACATCTTTACCACTTTATATCCCACAATACTCGAGACATCACCTCCACATCCACATTCTTACACGTACGTCGTCGACGTACCTGAGGTACCCGAGCAAAACCGTACTCTAGTCACCGACACGGACGGTTTATACCCACGATTTGTCACGAGTCCGACATTGAAACGTTGTTCTCGTGAAACCCTGATCAAAACGTCTGGTTTTAACGAAATTAAAAAGGACATTTCTCCCGATATTCTCATCTTAAAAATAAAAAACAGTATATTCATGTATTTGACGTACAAAATGTGTGGATAGACCACTATCCCCCGTATAAAATTTTTAGGCGAGAATATCGAGCTAAATATAATTTTAATATTCGTCTTTCGTAGGTTTTTACTTCGGTTATGTACCTCAGGAAGTATTCTATACCGGGTTTGTGAAACCTCCGAGTATAAACCGACCACAAACGTACACTGACGTGTAAAAGGCCTGTTTATAACGTGTTAATTTTTTTACCGAGAATATCCCA
>MU130078.1:59876-132140 GCA_015039465.1 Phlegmacium glaucopus | reverse complement strand
AGGTGCTCTTGGATCATTTAGGCATCTTATGCGGTACCAACCTCAGCTCACATTGCTCAATCACAATGCATTAGCAATGTTTTTCCGCAACAATACTCAAGCATTTATGGCTGCAAAATTCACTGAGGCAGTGGACTACCAACATCTGCACAAACTTGGAAGGGAGAAAGGAGATGAGAAACAAAGACGAAAGGAAATTGTTGAACACCGTGATAGGCGTCAGGCAGAGAAGACAGCACGAAAGGAGAAGCGTGAACAAAAGGCAAAGGAGACAGCAGATCAGATTGCAGCAACAGGCATCATTCTAGACAAAGTGAAGGCTTTAGCACTCAAGGGTACACTTCTAAAGGATCAATTGAAACAATGAAAGTATTCGAGAATGCTGGAGCTCCAAATTTGATGACTGCCAAGCTGCCAACCAAGGTTGCTGACATCTGGAAGGCATTATCTGATGCAATTGATTTGTATGAAGATGGTAAATGGCTACTTGAATCAGATACAGAGGAAGGTAGTGATGATTCAGAGGAGGAGGATGAGAGTGGTTGGGAAGATGACAACTGAGAGACATTGCATTTATCACTTATATTTGAGAGCATGTATATTATATTGAACTTGCATCATTCTGGTTCATTTTTAGCAATTATTTCTGAGTTTATATACTAAGTACAACAGTAATATGATGTATCAAGGCTAAAGGAAGAGTATTATACAAAAAAAACCAAGGGAAATGATCAAGAGCTTGAGCAGTTGTGTTGTCTCAATGTTTGTGACGCAAATGGCCGTGTCACGCTATGTCACGCGTCCGTGACGTCACTGAGGATTGTTCATCCCCACGTTTAGTACCTTAAACACGTGATCTCAGAAGCTGATTCACCCTGAGCAACAAATCTGTTTTACATCATGGCATCACAGAAGCAGTCAACGCCTTTTGTCTTCGAGATCCACACTAACCACAATGTCCTCCCACCAAGCGACGAAGAAGAACATGGAAAAGTAAGACTTGGTCCCGATATCTTGCAATGTATCCTGGACCAAAACGAAGTAAGTAAAGTATTTATGGTTATGCAACACCTTGTATAACCAATTCCTCAGTCCGTGGAGACTTTACTTCGACGACCCGTCGTAAAACCAGATCCAGTGGATGATACACTGCCTTTGACTGATTATTTCGTGTCGTACGTTTGTATCTCTCCCAACTTATACTACATAACTTATACTCTTACACTCAGGTCTTCACACAACACTTATCTCCTGTCGAGACAGGTCGCAGGACGAGCTTCAGCAGATTCTTACACACATGTCCTCAATCATCACGGACGCTGTGTTGGTGCGCTCCTTTCGGCCCATCATCTAACATTTCTTCTCTAACATTAAATACAACAGAGATCGACGTTTGGTCCTCGAAGAATGGTTTAATTGTAACCCATGGATACACTTTCAGCAAAGGCGTATCATTCTCTTCTGTATGTGAAGCTATCGGAGAGGCGATTACTCCAGGATGTTGGCCGGTTCTTGTCAGTCTAGAATGTCACGTTGACGTTGTGGGTCAGAAAGAGTTGGTCAAGCAGATGCTTGAAATATGGGGCGATAAACTGGTTCAAGGCAATCTGGAGAATGTGACGGAGGACGATGAGTCGACAACCCCTGAACGATTGAAAGGTAGAATTGTACTCATGGTAGGTGGGATTTTCGTTTTTCATTCAGACGGGTTGAAATTGTTGTATGCAGGTTGAGTATTATCCTACCGATGTGACTGGGACGGGAGAAGTTGATGATGCCTCCGATGATGAGAGGGAGGCGGAGCGGAGAGAGAAGGTGGGTGAAGACGAAGGTGAAGGTGAAGGCCAAGATGTCTTGCGTGGAGGGCCACATAAACCTGCGCATATATCTGAGGAACTCGCTGCTCTGGGATACTATGCCCGCAGCATGAAACCTCGCAAGGGTTGGCTTTCAGAACGTGAGTGCTTCTATAAATATCCTTTTCGAGATCCCTGCCTTCAACCCCCCTCTTACTCTAGATATCTTCGGCCCCGCAAACATCCTCATCAACATTTCCGAATCTACCTGCCTCTCTCTGGTCCCTGCATCCCTAGTGCAGTTAATCTCGCACGGTTCGCATCATCTCAGGCGTATCTTCCCGAAAGGAACTCGGATTGGGTCGAGTAACTTTGATCCTCTAGTGTTTTGGAGGAATGGAAGTCATGTTGCGAGTTTGAATTGGCAGGTATATGATCTAGGCATGCAAGTGAACGAGGCTATGTTTGTGGGGAGTCCCGGATGGATTGAGAAACCTTTACATATGAGGAAAGGCTCTGAATATCTGCCAAAGGGAGGGAGGGAGAAGCTCGTTGGGGAGGTGGTTGGAGTTAGTTCATGTTGGTGTTTTTTTTTCTTTTTCGTTCTCAGTCTGGTTAACTCTGTGTTTAGTGCCAGCTCCTAATGGGCGCTCCGGTGAAGCCTTTTCCACGTACCTGCGTGCACAGTTGTTCCACGCCGGTGGTGATCTGGAATGGCGCTCAAAGACAGTGAAGACACGACACACAGTCGGACAAGGCGCAGATGTAGTGTGGCAATCTCAATTCGAATGGGAGTATGACATTGATGATATGGCTTTCTTGAGGTTGGTTTATCCTGAATCTGTACATCTTTTCATGATCAATTGACCATTTTTGAAAGGTTTGTCATAATGCAAGAAGAATTTGGGAAGGATGATAGTATTGTTGTGTTTTGTGCGCGTTTAAATCATCTTGTCAAGAATCGATGGGTGTTGGTGAGGATGATGGATATGAAAGGAAGAAACTCGGGAGCGACTGTGCTGGTTCGATTTGGACTACACTCGTTTACGTAATCACACCATCGGTGACCACTGTGGATGACAATGACATCACTTCAAGTTTCCAAATCACTTATATAGGGAGGCTAGCTTCAGGCCACCTCTTTTAAATCATGCCTCTCTTTTATATGTGAGTTTACTATTTCGTTATCACTAGTCATCTTAACATTTCAACCTAAACAGGCATGGTATGCCCATCGGGGCCGTGGCGATTATGCTGGCCCTCGTCGCCAGTATGGGTGGCTTCATTTTTGGCTACGACACCGGTCAGATCAGCGATATCCTCGTCATGGAAGATTTCAAGCTTCGTTTCGCAACTTGTTCAAATCCAGTAGATCATAATAGCTGCACGTTCTCAACTGTCCGTGCAGGACTTATCGTTTCTTTGCTCTCTATCGGTACCCTTGCTGGTGCTCTTCTAGGTGCTCCGTGAGTTCCTAGCCAACAGCTTTATTGAAAGACTGATCCTTTCATTCAGAATTGCCGACAGGATAGGCAGACGTTACGCTATGGTTTCCGAGTGTTGCATTTTTGCTATAGGCGTCATCGTACAGCTCACTACATCTACTGTATGGCAGCAATTCGCTGTCGGTCGTCTTATCTCAGGTTTGGCAGTCGGAGCATTGAGTGCAGCCGTACCTATGGTATGGTTATGAACGTTGTCCAAGACTTAGATCATTTAACCAAGATCAAACGTAGTATCAAGCCGAAACAGCACCAAGACAAATTCGAGGGACTTTAACTGCCACATATCAATTGTTTATCACATTTGGTATCCTCGTCGCCTGTATTTACATTTTTCATTACCATCCCCCTTTCTCTTTTTTTATATATACCTAACATGTCCACTTTACTAGACTGTATTGGCATTGGTACGCGAGGGCTTCCGGGCGCGCAATCTTGGCGTACTCTCGTCGGTATCGGTCTCATCTGGCCGGTCATGCTCAGCGTCGGTATCCTCTTCATGCCAGAATCACCAAGGTTTGTCTCGCTTTTCATATTCTCTTTTTCTTTCTTAACCTGGATCTCCCTCCTGCTAGGTGGCTGGCTGCTCACGGGCGTCTCAAAGAAGCCGAACGCTCTATCGCACGCGCCCACGGAATTAAAGAACAGGATGAATCAGGAAACAAATTTGTACAAGTAACGGTCGACGAAATTGCTCACCAAATCGAAGTGGAAAGCCGTCTCGCGTCAGGTTGGATCAGTTGTTTCAAACCCGCGAATAAAACATTGTACAGGACATTGTTAGCAATGTCATTGCAGAGTTTTCAGCAATTGACGGGAGCGAATTATTTCTTTTATTATGGTGCCACTATTTTCCAGAGTGTGGGCATTCAAGATAGTTTTGTGACGCAGATTATTCTTGGAACTGTCAATTTTGTTTGCACGTTTGGAGGGTTGTATGTTATGGAACGGGTGGGTTGCTTTTGTCTTTCTGATTTTTTCTTTCTGATTTTTTTAAAAAAAAAAGTTTGGGCGAAGATTACCTCTGATAGTAGGCGGTATTTGGCAGTCGATGTGGTTATTTGTCTTTGCAGCCGCTGGAACTGCCAAAGATCCTACTTCGAATCCAGGTATTGGAAATTGTACGTGTGCATTCCTTACAACCATCCTTCATACCCTTATTGATGTGGTTCTCGTTACTTTTTTTGTAGTGATGATCGTCAGCGCTTGTATGTTTATTCTAGGATACGCTATGACTTGGGCACCAGGAGTATGGATTCTCATTGGGGAAACTTTCCCGACGCGTACGAGGGCAAAACAAGGCGCGTTGGCTACAAGCGCTAACTGGTGCGTCGTTTATTATGTTTCTGGTCGTATGCTAACGCTAATCTTTCTCATTCCTGCTAGGTTGTGGAATTTCCTACTAGCCTTTTTCACGCCCTTTATCGTATCGGCTATTCATTTCAAATACGGGTTTATCTTTGCCGGTTCGTTTCGCCATCATAGAAAGTTATCACGAATCTAATTTGTTCTTTTTCGATCGGTAGCGTGCAATCTGGCGGGTGCCGTCGTAGTTTATTTCTTCTTGTACGAGAGCTCTGATCTTTCATTAGAGAGCGTGGATGATGTGTGTATTTCTCTTGTTCCTTGACGATCTTGACCAAGTGAACAACCTTAGATGTACAACGACCCCAACTGCAAGCCATGGACTTCTAGATCATGGGCACCGACTGGATACAGCTCACGTTATGATCTTGTAGAACAAACGAAAGCTGCTGAAGCGAGGAAACCATTTGCTAGTGGAGCCATTGACGAGGAACAAATCGAGAATCTGGGGGGCAAATCAGGTGGGGTTAATGGTGCAGGTACTTTTGGGAATGAGAAGAGTGGAATGGAGAACGGTATTGGGATTCCTGCCGCTGCTGGTGGTGTGGGTGCTGGTATTGCTGCGGGCGGTCAACGGGGTGATTATAGTACTGCCGAGAACGGTTACAATTCTGGAACGACTGGAGCCCAAGGTCAACGCTTATCAACTGCCGGGGCTGGCGCTGCGGTTTCTCAGCCTGTGACAGGTGTTAATGAGAAGGGAGATGGAAACAGTGATCAAGGTCAACAGCCGGCTACCACAACGACAAGTTCGACTTCAGATGATCGTGATTCTGGAACGGCTGTAGAAAAGTCGAGCGTGATTGAATCATTGAGTAACACGAAGGGTCTTGAAGAGATTGGGAATGAAGAGAGGAGGAACAATGGAAGTGGTCGAGTGGATTAGAACAAGCTATCTCTGTCTAGAGACCTCGATCGGTTGGAGGCAGAGAGCTAGTGGTTAGTGGGACGGAGAGATACACCCGGAAAGACGACGGCCATCGACAGTCGTGTTCTTAGTAATAACCTACGTTTATGGATGGAGAGGATGGAAATGGATTGGAACTGAATAGTCTGGGTAAGGTAATGAGGCGGCTGTCTTCTAGCGATGTTGGGGTAATGGACCTTTAAATGTACTAAAATGCTTGATTTGGAGCTTACGAGATTTATTTCTTTAATCAACGACTATCGTCCGTAGACCTGTGATAGGTCCTAGGATATGTATTATAATAATGTAAAGCCACGATACTGGAACTTGTAAAGCGGGACTGGCCAGGCACTATAATCGAAAGTGGGCATCACCGACACTAGAGCCGCGACGGAATGTCGACGACGGTCGCTCTTTTATTCCTCTCATCGTTTGACATAATGCTTCAAAATTCAGCTTTGAAAGTTAAACTTTCTAAACAACAAGAAAATGTGCCTTTACACCCACCAAAGACTCTGCAGAGCAGTTTCGGATGGATTGAAGCATCTTGTCAAGGGTTGGCAAAGAATCCAGGATCTCGTTGAGAAATGATCAAAATTATCCATGGTATACAATTGACAGAAAGATATTACATATCGGAGTAAGAAAGAAAGAGTAATGAATCTAAGTTCTCGAGGCGTGACTGCCAAAACATACTACAAGCAGCTGGCGTATTGCGTCTCACAATCAGAATCCAATTTCAGAAACAACAAGTATAGATATTGTGGGCCGGGAGAGGAGAGACCACATTGGCATTCAACAAATTGATGATATCGACAGATGACAAGGTGTACTACTACTAGTAGCACTAATGATGATGCCGTGCCAGTTCCAAGGGCAGAGGCTAGATAGAAAGGAAACCGACTTGTTGATAACGGTCAGAGATACTGGATATCGCCCAATAGCTATTCAAACTTACTCACAGATCGTCGTACCCAAGTTCTCGACCAGGTTGCGAAAGAGTATGTTCGAGGTCTGCATAATGAACGGTACGTACCTTTGTTATTATCTACACCAACGGAATCAACTTCCGCGTCCTTCACTCCGTCATCATTATCGAATATCTGTGGAGACTGAGTGATGTAAACCGAGTCGTGAAGGGATTGCTGCAGTAACATCGAAACAGACAATACTAAGTCTTCAACTGTGCACTCTATCTTTTTTGACCGAAAACTTACCTTTTTGACCCAAACGCTGCCTTCTAATAACTGGCAATTAAATAACTCGCTACCAGCGTTATAAATTCCAACCTCCAACACCGACTCGCCTTTGCATGGGAGATCCATCTGGGTTTTCAGTGCACAAGACTTCGGCAGGGAATATTCCCTAATGCTATTAGTAATACTGTATAGATTTCTCACAGACCCTTGACCTGTCATGACCCCGTCAATCAAAGTCAGATCACTCGACGACGGGTCGGGGTTTGACCTCGTCAGACCCAGGTCATGACAACGCTGACCTTGAGCATCATATGGGTCCGATGTGTAATCAGCGGTAGCAGAGGAGGGATCCGGACTGGGATTACAGATGTCGAGGCCCGTGGATTGTGGTTGACTCGAAGGAAGAGGGGTGCCGCTTTGGGCTTTGATGCAGTAATCCAGTAGACACTGAAAGTAGAATCAATAGGATTATAGGTAAAGATCCTCGAGACTACCACCGACCCCAACACCAAAAAAAAGGCAGCAGAAGCAGAAGCCCATCCACGTACGCAAAGTGTGCAAAAGTCGCCAGCATAGCCTCAGGATCAACAGCGGCTGGATCTCCCTTTGATCAAGTCTGGAAATGTCGTCTAATATCGTTGCTAATTCGATGGAGCAGCAGACACACAAGAACCGTGATCGCTGATAGTGGAGACGGATCTAGGCAATGGTTGCTAATAGCGTAAGTACCCAGAGTATAAAATGTAGTGATCTTTCCCAGATGCTGTGCATTCAAGTTGGCGTATCAGCCTAATAGATCACAAAGTTCTCTCAGTCTAGATGAGATCAATGCTAGGACTCGTGCATAAAGCAAGATGCCAATGATGTAGACGCCAACAAGGGCTTTCATCACACTAGAACCCACGCAACATCATGTTAGTTAAACGTCTGCGCTTCATTGGAATGGTCCTCGAAGGCTTTTTCTATGGTAAGACCCTTTTGTTCTCCTGTGATACATGCCTCTGGAAGCTGAACCGTCTGACATTATTCCTGTCCAGGACTCTACTCTGCCATATTTTTCATATATATACAACACCAGACATCAAAAGAAGGTATCGACAAGACAAGAAACATCCTTTTCTATCCTCTCTCTATTCTTTATATACTATCCACCGCTACATTTGTTCTCGATATGACATTCATCCTGGTGATTCAAAAAAAGTCCATCCACAACAATTTCTCTATTTACACTGCTATCTTGACAGGGTTCGACTCTGAGTCTACTCCACGCTGGCTGGGTAATAATTGGCTTATGTGACTTCATTTCTCAGGCAATCTTAGTATGCATAAACCTCCAACCATTTCTATCACTTGCTTTATTCATCCCAATCTTCGAAGATCTATCGATGCTGGATCATATGGGGTTGCAATGTCCGCGTCATAGTTATTCCTTCAATCTTATCACTCGCATTCTTGGGTCAGTCAATACTATATTACATAGTATAGTTCGCTAGCTGACTTTAAGTTATTGTCTCCAGCTACATGGTCGGCCGTTAATGGCACATTCAACATTGTACCAGATGAACATAGGAATGTGACTTATTCGGGGTATGCGGTGACTTTAACAAGTCTTGCTATCTCTATGGTTGTGAATGGTATTGTCACGGGCTTAATTGTGCTCAGGATCTTCAAGGTGTATTGGGAGATTAGGCCTACTTTCGAGGATCAAACTTTGGGTATTGGTACCAAGGACAAAATTCGGTCCATCATATCTATAATAATTGAATCGGGCATGGCAATGTTCACAATCCAAACAATTACGGTTGTGGTTTGCGTTCTCCGGCTTGATGCTCTAGTTTTTATCATTCCTGTCACCCAAATGTTCTACGTGATTACCAGATCAATCATTTCTACTTTTTCACTTTTACTGAAATTGATTTTTAGGGAATAGCATCCACCATCATCCTTGTGCGACTTTCACTGGGATTGTCTTTCCATGATGAGAAATCTATGGTAGAAACTGCTGCGAGCTGGCGCTTTGCGTCTCCCAATCAGAATCCAATTCCGGAGATGGCAAGTATAGATATTGCGGGCCAGGAGAGTCGAGAGTTGAGAGACCAGATTGGTGTTCAACAAATTGATGATATCGAAATTGCAAACAGATAATAAGTGTACTACTAGTAATAGTACTAGTGACGATGCCGTTCCAAGGGAGACCATCCTGTCATATCCACGGCTGTATTATTTACCATATTGAATTTGTTCAAGTTAATCTATTATTCCATCAGGCTAATCACCAGACTGATCGTGAATATCTGTTCCACGTCCCATAAGGTGTAACAAAAATTCCGCTACCTCTTGTGAAACAAGTAGACGCGTAAACACAAACTTGACAAAGCGGAGTGGCAGCAGGATTATTTGACTGAAGGTTGGTTGCATCTCCTGATATCATGCTCCCAATTTCATGAGATGTATCCAGCTGCTGGACTGAAACTTGAATGCCAAGCGCCTGTAAGTACTAATGCCTCAAGGTTGGGAAGAAATTCTCGGGAATTGCACTCTGGGCTGAATGAATTTTTACAAGCAGCGAAGACTTCAACGAAAAGTTTAGCTTCTTCAGCGACTGTATTGTGCTCAGAAGGTCAACCCATCTTGTCAAATCCCGGATATTAGCTTCAAGAACTGGAAGTTTTTGTATTTGTTGGAGCGTTGGATGAACGAACAGGGGGCCATTATCATGCTTGGATATCCAATCATAAACCAGAGAGGGACAATTTATGTTGTCCAGCATGGTAGTCATTGACATATCAGGATCTCGAAGATAAATAGGTGGGTCCCAAATTTTGAGAGTTTTGAGCGAAGTAAGGATGGGTGTACTCGACATTGATCTGGACTGGGAGTCATCGATCGGCAAGTCCTTCGAGTGTCGGTGATGCCCGAAAGCCCAACTTTCGATCATACCGCGACTGGACCAGTTTGCCAGTTCCGCGATGAGCAAGCCCGAGGTAGCTTCTTCATCTGTAAATTACACATACAAATATGAAAAGATTTGCTTGCGATTACGAACGTCTTTCCTCATCGCATTGGACCTGGTTCTGACGCGGGGAAAAAGATTTTATCCATCCTCAGAACAATTTTTCGACCCACCCTCCATCCCCTTCAGCGTCCGGTACAGCTGGTTGATTTCGGCACTTGTTCGCCACAATCGAGCTCACCAGACGCTCAGGTCTTGCTCGGACTCCTCTTCAGATCATTTCTGAACCCTTTTGGATCAATCGATTGGGCCGCTATCTCAGGCCAATCTAATCTCTCCCGAAAGACCACAGGCTCTGGCAAAATCTTCGGGCGCGATTGGGACCACGTGCAGGCTAATCCCTTTCGCCTTTTGAGATCCAAATTTCGAGGAGCCCGGGCAAGCCCTAGGCACAAACAAGATATTCGTATCCACGGATCTCTTGAATATTCATCCCATCATAAACTTAATACTACACCCCCACCTTCATTTACTCAAGACGCTATAGTTATCTTGTTGAGGTTTTTCGATCCTCCTATCAGGACTGGTCAGGAGTCTATATCGTCTTCATTGTTCTCTGAATTTCTCAGATCTGGAAAATTAATAAGAGACGAAACACACAGCGCCTCCTCTTTTGGACCTTGGCAACCACAAATCTCTGAGCCACTCCCCTCCACAAGTCATTGTTCTCAGGTTTTTGTTGTTTTCGACCAGGCCATCGAGAATTTGAAACAATAAGTATATAAAATGTTAAATAATATGGGTGCTGTTCGTTCCTTCCACCTCCTACCACCCACATAAATGTCTGATCTTTTACCACCATGACCCCGTCAATCAAAGTCAGGTCACTCGACGACGGGTCGGGGTTTGACCTCGTCAGACCCGGGTCATGACAACGCTGACCTTGAGCATCATATGGGTTCGATGTGTAATCAGCGGTAGCAGAGGAGGGATCCGGACTGGATTACAGATGTCGAGGCCCGTGGATTGTGGTTGACTCGAAGGAAGAGGGGTGCCGCTTTGGGCTTTGATGCAGTAATCCTCGAGACCACTGACCCCAACACCAAAAAAAAGTCAGCAGAAGCGGAAGCCCATCCACGTACGCAAAGTGTGCAAAAGTCGCCAGCATAGCCTCAGGATCAACAGCGGCTGGATCTCCCTTTGATCAAGTCTGGAAATGTCGTCTAATATCGTTGCTAATTCGATGGAGCAGCAGACACACAAGAACCGTGATCGCTGATAGTGGAGACGGATCTAGGCAATGGTTGCTAATAGCGTAAGTACCCAGAGTATAAAATGTAGTGATCTTTCCCAGATGCTGTGCATTCAAGTTGGCGTATCAGCCTAATAGATCACAAAGTTCTCTCAGTCTAGATGAGATCAATGCTAGGACTCGTGCATAAAGCAAGATGCCAATGATGTAGACGCCAACAAGGGCTTTCATCACACTAGAACCCACGCAACATCATGTTAGTTAAACGTCTGCGCTTCATTGGAATGGTCCTCGAAGGCTTTTTCTATGGTAAGACCCTTTTGTTCTCCTGTGATACATGCCTCTGGAAGCTGAACCGTCTGACATTATTCCTGTCCAGGACTCTACTCTGCCATATTTTTCATATATATACAACACCAGACATCAAAAGAAGGTATCGACAAGACAAGAAACATCCTTTTCTATCCTCTCTCTATTCTTTATATACTATCCACCGCTACATTTGTTCTCGATATAACATTCATCCTGGTGATTCAAGAAAAGTCCATCCACAACAATTTCTCTATTTACACTGCTATCTTGACAGGGTTCCACTCCGAGTCTACTAGTACTCCACGCTGGCTGGACAATAATTGGCTTGTGTGACTTCATTTCTCAGGCAATCTTAGTATGCATGAACCTCCAACCATTTCTATCATTTGCTTTATTCATCCCAGTCTTCGAAGATCTATCGATGTTGGATCATATGGGGTTGCAACATCCGCGTCATAGTTATTCCTTCAATCTTATCACTCACATTCTTGGGTCAGTCAATATATTACATAGTATAGTTTGCTAGCTGACTTTAAGTTATTGTCTCTAGCCACATGGTCGGCCGTTAGTGGCGCATTCAGCATTGTGCCACATGAACATGGGGATGTGGATTATTCGGGGTATGCTTATGCAGTGACTTTAACAAGTCTTACCATCTCTTTGGCTGTGAACGGTGTTGTCACGGGCTTAATTGTGCTCAGGATCTTCAAGGTGTATTGGGAGATTAGGCCTACTTTCGAGGATCAAACTTTGGGTATTGGTACCAAGGACAAAATTCGGTCCATCATATCTATAATAATTGAATCGGGCATGGCAATGTTCACAATCCAAATAATTGCGGTTGTGGTTTGCGCTCTCGGGCTTACGGATGCTCTAATTATTATCATTCCTTTCACCCAAATGTTCTACGTGATTACCAGATCAATAATTTCTACTTTTTCACTTTTACTGAAATTGATTTTTAGGGAATAGCACCCACCATCATCTTTGTGCGACTTTCACTGGGATTGTCTTTCCATGATGAGAAATCTATGGTAGAAACTGCTGCGAGCTGGCGCTTTGCGTCTCCCGATCAGGATCCAATTTCGGAGATGGCATGTACAGATATTGCGGGCCAGGACGTTCAACAAATTGATGATATCGAAATTGTAAATAGATAAGAAGGTGTACTAATAGTACTAGTGACGATGCCGTTCCAAGGGACACATCCTGTCATATCCACGGCTGTATTATTTACCATATATTTTGAACTTGAATTTATTCAAGTTAATCTATTATTCCATCAGGCTAAAGGAAGTAGGGCACTCGGAGAACGGCGGTGACATTTCATTAGGTTGACCTATGATTGGACGTGAGACTCCAACAATTGTGTGAGGTCACCAGACTGATCGTGAATATCTATTCCATGTCCCATAAGGTGTAACAAAAATTCTGCTACCTCTTGTGAAACAAGTAGACGCGTAAACACAAACTTGAAAAAGCGGAGTGGCAGTCGGCGTGCAGGATTATTTGACAGAAGATTGGTTGCATCTCCTGATATCATGCTCCCAATTTCATGAGATGTATCCAGCTGCTGGACTGAAATGCCAAGCGCCTGTAAGTACTAATGCCTCAAGGTTGGGAAGAAATTCTCGTGGGGGAATCGCACTCTGCGCTGAATGAAATTTTGCAATTTTGCAAGTCGTCTAGCAGCGAAGACTTCCGACTCAACGAAAATTTTAGCTTCTTCAGCGGCTGAATTGTGCTCAGAAGGTCAACCCATCTTGTCAAATCCCGGATATTAGCTTCAAGTTGGAGCTTTGGATGAACGAACAAGGGGCCATTATCATGCTTGGATATCCAATCGTAAACGAGTTCTACCAGAGAGGGACAATTTATATTGTCCAGCATGGTAGTCACTGACATATCAGGATCTCGAAGATAAATAGGTGGGTCCCAAATTTTGAGAATTTTGAGCGAAGTAAGGATGGGTGTACTCGGCATTGGATATTAGTCATTGATCGGCAAGTTATATCATCAATATTAATAATATTACAACAACCTTCCTATTTAGGGTCTTTCGAGTGTCGGTGATGCCCGAAAGCCCAATTTTCAATCATAGCGCGACTGGACCAGTTTTCTAGTCGAGGGTTTTTCGATTCTCCTATCAGGATTGGTCACGAGTCTATATCATCTTCATTGTTCTCTAAATTTCTGGCAAAAGGTCCCAGATCTGGAAAATTAGTAAGGGACGAAACACACAGCGCTTCCTCTTTTGGACCTTGGTAACCACAAGTTCAAATCTCTGAGCCACTCCCCTCCACAAGTCATTGTTCTCAGGTTTTTGTTGTTTTCGACCAGGCCATCTGGAATTTGAAACAATAAGTATATAAAATGTTAAATAATATGGGTGCTGTTCGTTCCTTCCACCTCCTACCACCCTTATAAATGTCTGATCTTTTACCACCTGGGCATAAATTGGAACCGATTGTCATCGTTCTATCTGAGGACGAAACTGAGACGATCTCCCCACATACTTTTTCTTGCTCGACCATTGATATTCAACGCGACTATGCTGAGGTAAGTTCATCCGTCTTTGATGCTATTGAAAAGTCAGTTGAATCAATGCCTCTTTAGTTATGTGAAATTCCAAATGCATCTTCGATACCTTCCGAAGAGATCTTGAGATTACTTGTGTCTCAAAACTTGGCGATACCTCTTCACCCTGAACATGTTCTGATCAACGGCGCGTTAGGCCAACAAGTCGTTAGGCGCACAGACGTCGTCGAATCCCCTGAGCCACAACAACTCGAACGAGATGTGGCGGAAGTTCGATCAAGCCCGGTTCAGGACACTGCTCATGGACATGTTCACGTAGCGCGCCTGCCTACTCCTGACGACGGTGACCCTGAGGGAGAGGGACCCGTCCCAGAGAGACAGGAGTCCCCAATCAGCCCACCTCATAGGGAACCTTCAATCCCGCCTCTTCAAGATCGTGTTGACGGAGACGACCATCTAGAGATCTACCCCCCCTTTCAAAGCATGTTTAAACAACTTCGTGATCAACACAATGACCTACGCACTCGAATCCATCAGACGAAATCAGCTGCAAGAGATACTGCCGCCGATGTCTTGGAGGTGAGCGCTCTGATCAAAGCTGAAGAAGGCAAGTTACAAGAGGTCTTGAAGAAAGTCCGAAATATTGTGGGGCCACGTGTCGCTAAAGGGATTGACGAGGATGTGGCAGCGTCTGTGGCAGCGGGCAAATTAGTTTGCAGAGATCTTTCCGTGCTAGATGCAGAATTTAACCATTCCAACGATGAAGATGCTGACTCGTCGAAGTCAAAGCGTGGTGGCGCTGAGGGACACGATAAAGGCACTGGCCAAATACATAGCGATCCCAAGGGAAAAGGAAAAGCAAAGGACAACACCCAATCATATGGTTCTGACGATTCCAGTGATGAAGGTAGAACTGGAGGCAATACAAAATCTTCGTACGTTACCCCCTCATTCCTCGTTCCTCATGATATTTAATTTAATTTTCCCAGTGGACCCCGAACTCCAAATAAGCGTAAACGCTCTGCAGAGAGCCTGTCCGATGAAAATATAGGCCATCAAAAACGATCCAGGATTTCGTCCACGGTCTCCGCTAGATCTCCTTCTAGCCCACCCCCTTCTCTGATCGAAAAGCCGAGCTCACCCCTTAAGCGCGCTCGCGAGGAATTCGAAGATGGGGACGACGGCAGTGAGAACGAAGTTGAGAAATCAATCACCATACAGAGGAGCTTCGCCTCCTCCGTCCTCGAATATTTGGGTCCTGTATCCAAGAAGGCTCGGCGCGAGGGAAGTCATATCAGTGATATTGCCGGCCCGTCACTCAGTGGTTCCTTTACTTCTCCGGGGACTAAATCTCACGGACACAGTCGGACTGGCACAACTGACAATCACGCCGGGCCATCCACTAGCTCTCACCCCCCTCAGCCCACCATCCGTCATCTCTTCCCCCCATCACAATTTCCTCGATTTCGACCTCCTGAACCCCCAAAACAACCAGACGAACCCAGAGCTAAACCACTCCAACGTGACACCTTCCGTGTGCGAGCGAATGCCGTTACTGGCGATTGCGAGATCTTCGACTACGAATTAACACAAGAATATAAGGATCGGTTAACCCAAGATCATTATAATATTTTTTTACAGAAGCCGGTATGCGATTTCAAGGCTGATCTTCAGACGATGTCGGAGCTTGATGTCCCTCGCTTCATGTTTGACCAACATGAGTGGAGGAATTTGGAAGATCACACGATTAAGTAGATGCCCCTAAGCTTGGGCCTACTATGAGCGAGTAATTTTGACTACGTCTTGAGATACATAATAGTTTTATCTACATTAGTTGCCTAATTCGATCACATGATGGAATGTATAGTCAAAAGTTCCCCTCCTTTCTCCCATATCACAAAACAAAGCGCATAAACATAAAAAAGTTCATACTTTTGAAAAGTCACATGTATCAACGTAGCAGGCGTTTGATATTATTATAACTGGCGATATGATTGAACCAAAACGAAACCGCACGACCCCTACAGTTGCTGTCCCAGTGCGACTATGAGATTTCGTATGACTCAAACGGCCACTGCTGGAGATGCGACCAATTTCACCCGCCAAATCATTCCCAGTCGCTGGAAGAACGAGAACAATGATCCCGCCGGGACATAACCTGCATATGTCGACTGCCACCAGGCGGCAAAGGTTCCTACAAGCAAACGACACATTAGCATAGTATTCCCCTGGCACATATAAACATACCTTCAATGGGACCGAGCTCCCCAAAGCCAATCGCCCCAATCGCCCACGGCGCTAAAATCACGAGTATCCCCAACGCAACGACAGCGCAGAACACTGGATGTTTCTTTGCAAACCCAAAGATGTCCGCAACGATCTGCGTTGCTTTCTCATGGGCGTCTTTCATCGCCTGGCCCATGGGTGCCTCTGCCTTGAGCGCGTTCTCCAACCCAGTGAGGACTGCAGCGGCGAGATGATCGTACCACCCTGTCTCGTGGACGATGCCTTGTAGACGCTGATTGAGATGTTTGTCGTTGGCATGAGCAGCATAGAGTGTAGATAGAATGTCTGCTGCTTGGGATTCGGTGTTTTGTGGGTGCTTTTCGTGAGTGAAGTTGAAGGAAGGCTGTTCTTCTAGGACGTCGTAGTGGGCAGCAGTACGTCCCATGCAAAGGCAGCCGACGATTTCGTTGATAAAGGAATGCATCGAAGAGATGGTGCAACGGATTTGTGGCAGTTGGCGTGTGTCTGTTGTGACTGTGAGTGAAGACGAGTACAGTACTGACACAGAGGTGTTGGAATATGGGAATCCGGCGAGCATGTGCAATGACTCATGGCATGATTTGCACGTAGATAATCACCATCTACAGATCAACACAGCCGGCGAAACCGCACACTCCGGGACCTTGCGCTTGCTTGGGAGTTTTCAAAATGTTGACCAAATCGTGAATAGGAAAACATCGACAGCAACTTTCGCCAATCGGACTTTGGTATTCGACGTGATAATATATGGACCAGCCCTTGAAGCTTTGAAGTCTGAAGTGTCTGGTATAAGGTACTGTAGGTCGGAAGAAAGCCGAGTGTGCACATCCCAAAAAGTAAACTTTGTCACGAATTTCGGAATAGTCACACTGACTTATCCGATTGAGGCAACGTGACGAGTGGACATCAAGCTCTGTATCTCCCCTCCTGTCGCTCTGAATGCCCTAAAATTTCGTATAAGTAATCACATGCGTATATAATATCTCGAAAGCTACGCAGTACTTACTTTGGTAATGCGGGACTGTTTTAACCAGATTTTGAGTCTTACCCTGTAATATTGGTGCAAGCAAAATGGAATTTCTTGCTTTATTTTTTGATCTATAATTGAGTAGTCTGTGTGTGATATATCCAAGCAAATATCAGAGTTGGTTGCTGCAGCGATCCCTTAAAAAACTAGTCTCCCATGGCCAGACTTCGATGTGACACTGATGATAAGTCGATCAGGATTCAGCTTCACATAACACGTGATAGTACAGGTTATATGTCCCGTGATGTGACTGGCTGGGCCGTTACCGTGGATTGTTCAACCCCATTATTGACCACTCTACACCACAACCAGAGCAACGTGCCACAATAACTAGTCCACCCGTTCAGCAAGAGTTCGATGAACAAAAGGACAACCAGGAAGAGCAAGAAATTTTGCAAGAAATGATGACGGAATCCATAAATGAGATTAAGGAACCAGAGCTGGATACGCCTGAAGAGCGTGAAAAATTCTATCAAGAGGTATGTATATCGTTGTGCCTCCAATCTTAAAAGTATCAACTCACTTTTTCATAAGTTGGTCAAAGCCAGAGCTACTGAGCGTAAGAAAGCTATTGCCGAAGGCAAAATGGACGACCCTTTAGTACCCAAACGATTAGAGGATGCCATAACTATTGTTGGGACATGCATGGACATGTGTCCGCGATTCGAGAGATATAGACGTGAAAGAGAAAACAACTTATTTGAATGGGAAACGGTCTGTAAATTTTCATTTTTCTGTCATTAAGAAATCTACGCCGACATCTTTGAAGATCCCTGGAACAAAACGAGTCAATCACAATCGCGCTGTAAAAATGTATGAGCGTGCTGCAGGCGATAAAACCCTGCCATCGGACCTGCGACCGCCTCACGTTCTCAAAGTTAGCTAATAGCCTTCGATTAACGCCTCTTGGTGCTCATTTCCTCCACTTAGCGAACACTGGACTACCTCTTTCATGACCTACTTCCACGAGGTGGACTCGTTCAAACATGCAATTTCATTCGTGACCGTTCCCGAGCAGTCCGTAATGACTTCACTATGCAACATATTACAGGTCCTCTCGCCATCGCGTGCCATGACCGCTGTGCTCGGTTCCACATCCTAACTTTGCATATGGTACGGGATTTGGAACAAAACCAAGTCGGGTTTGTCCAAATGGAAGAACAACAGCTCATGAATAGTAAGCTCGTGTGGCTTTGGAAACGAGGATTCATCTGATTTTTTTTGCTTGCAGCACTGCAAAGTCTTAAGGAATTTTATGAAGACCAGCGCGGCCGCTATGAATCTCCAACAGAGCTGGAAATGCGCGTTTATCACCGACTTATCCATATCCGTGACCAGAAAGAACGCCACGAAGATATTCCTGACCATATCACCTCCCATCCCGTGTTCAAACTTACTACCGACTTTCGGCGACATGTCCAGCAAAAAAGTACTCCAATAAGTAAAACTTCTCCCTTGGTTGTTGACGCAGACTCTATGGCTATCTTTGGCCAGTTAGCTGCCGTGTTGGCTGAACAGGGTAGCATTGTGATGATATACCTGGTCGCATGTATTTTGGAGAGACTATTTGGGAAAGGGACGGTCGAGGATATAGAAGCCATTCGGGGAGATTTGACTATCTCTGATATCATTGATGGCATATCTACTAAAGCGGACGATACGGAGGTTGATGAAACAGATGAGATGGAAGCCGAGGATTGGCAGGAAGACGAGACTGAACTCCAGCAAGTTTCAGCCCCGAGTCCACTTAAACCGAGCTCGAATGGTTGGTTATCGTCCAGCTTCACCTCACAACCGCCGACGTCTACTCCAGCATCCACTGCACCTTCTGTGGCTACATCTGCCTTTGCCGGATTGGTCTCTACTCCTAATGTCTTTGGCACGCCATCGATATTTGGAGGTTCTGCATTCTCCAACTTGAACCAGCCTCCAACGCCCCCGGCATCTGATCCTCGACTCCAAGCTGATTTCGGAGGCCCAGCTGCCTCCACTTCGATATCAATGGCATCTACCCCCCTGGTGGCTGCTGTCAACCCTACCCCTTTCTCAAATGGATCAACATCGAGTCCATCAATTCCTAACTTCTTTGGTAAATGATTTTTGGTTTTGATTTTGGTGCAATTGATTGAGTTATCTCATCATCTCTCTCCAGGCTCAAAAGGAGTGCAAAATCCACTAGTACTTACCTCTGGCACATCCCAGCCGGAACCTCCCAAGAGCATCTTTAATGGTCTCAGCGGTTCTCAACCAGGCCAGGAAAAAATACAATTCTTCTCAATCCCTGCACCACCAAATTCGGCACCGCCTTCATTAAATCCACAAGCGCAACCATTCACTCCTCAGGTATTACTCCCAGCACCCACAACTCAGCGAAAAGCATCATCCTCATCATTGCTTTTCCCATCACCATCCCCAACCCCTGCTGACAATATCCAAACTATTTCAACAAACCTACCCAGTTTTTCATCATTACCCACTCCTACAACGAACGGAACACCCGCTTCTACTCCGTCATCGTCTTCCCCCGCACCCCCATCCTTCTTCAACTCTGACAGACCAAGTGCAACACCCCCACTACCAAGTTCGCTTCCAACGACATTTGTTAGTGGTCGGCTTACCGCCCCGCCCCTCCTTAAGATTAACACGAATACTTCAATAAGTTCAAGTTCCACATCTTCCTCGATAGGATCTCCGCAGCTCCCTCCACCTCTTCCCAAGCCAAAACCGATACCTCTTCCTTCGACCCCTTCAACCTCTATTCATCTACTAAATCCATTGTTAGATCATCTTCGCAGCACCTTGGACAGCCCGGGTACGCCAAGGACTCCCGAAGCACTAAGTCCCCTCGTTATTGGGACGCCTACTGCGTCGGGATCGAAAACACTACACAATTTCTCACCATTTCATACGACAAGCTCAACAAAGCAAGATACATTACTAACAACCAATGGAAAGGGCAAAGCGCCTCAAACTCCCAAGTATGACGAAAATCAAGTAGAAGAAATGAAGAACAAGGCTTTGGCATTCGCTCAAAGAAGTCTGCTGGTGAAAAACTGCTTCAAACGATGGCTCAAAGTTGCGGTTGATAAAGCAGCGTGGCTTGAAGCATGTCAACACGGCGACGCTTATCGCGAAAAGCTGCATAATCGAAGTCTGCCAGCCCCTCAACTTTCTCTAACTAATGGGAAGAGACGAATGTCAGACACAGGCATCGCATCAGGTGAAGTCAATAGCCCTCCTGCGCAAAGGAAACGAGCACGTCGACGGATTTCAAGTCAGTATCATCCACCACGGACAGATGAGGAACTCGCAAAACGATTCAAAGAGGTGCAGACTGTTCTTGTTGCCTACTTTCTGCCATTTTCAATGGACCTGACGGATTTACTTTTTTTCCCCTCCTTGTTTTCTGGCCTTCTTTCGATCTTGTTCGCATACATATCCAACTTTTCCAGAATCATGAAGAACATGAGCTGCGCTGGGCTCAGGGGTCTTTCCTTCAAGTCGTAAGAAAACACGTCAATACGCGCTGGGCGGCCACGTCGCAACTTCCATGGCAGATATGGTTGTCAATGAATCCAGAAAGTGATGCGACGGCTATTTGGCTGGAACGCAAGTTTGACATCCCGGTTTCTGGTTCTTGGGCGTCGGATTCGATATTTACGATCCCTTTATCATCTGAGGTATCGAATGGATCTACAGCATCAGGCTCTCCTGGCATGATTGTGTTTGAATGTACTCCATTGGGTGATGTGGCCGATAACCTTGAGAAGTATGTCGTTGTATCTCGGATGCTTGTTGAAATCATTTTCTGATGAACGCGGTCTTCCAGGAAATATCGCATCTTGGATGATTGCTCTCGGCTGCGAGATATCGTCAAAGCTTTGCCTGCCAAACGTCGATATATTCCTTCGTTGTTCATTATTTGTTGGACGGAGGGAGAAGAGATTCGTGCTGCATCCGACTTTTTCGACATGGTGAGTATTTTTACCGAGTTCAGAAGAAGGAGAAAGTACATAAAATTATATTCTATCAGGTGAAAAAGCTCGTTGCAGATTCGGTACTTCAAAGTTATCAGATTTTCGCTATGACTGCTGTCACAAAAGACCTCGACAACAAATTTGATACGGCATTGCAGTCGCTTGACCTGGATTTGGAGGGGAAACTCGTTCAAACATTGTCGCTGAGAGGCGTCTTCAAGATATTTGAAACAACATTTAGCTCGTTTTTGAGTGAATGGATTGAAAATTGCAGCACAAATGGATCCTGTGAGTGACTCTATAACTTCAATCAAGTATTGCTCTCATCTTGAATCCCTAGTCAACTGGTGCCTGTACGCTCAACTAGTTCAAGTCTGCGTGACATTGTTTAACACCATGTCGTTACTGGTGCAATCACTGCTGGAGGCACAAGGGCAACAAGAACCATTACCTGCTTTCGACTGTACTCAACTTGAAGACAGCGAGTACGTATCTTTTTTTTTGCTCCAGTGTTTCAAACGTTTTCAACAACCACGCCAAAAGGTCAACTTTTGATGATGTTAACGAGTGGCTCTCACATTGGAACTCCCAAGACGATGCGAGAATGGTCGCGATGGATTTGCAATCGCATAGAAATATTGGACAAGGTTCGTGGAACAACATGCTTTTCCAACCCATTGCTCACCCTCAGTCCTCTTCATCGAATAGATTTTCCTACACGAATCTTCATCGAACATCTTTTCGAAATCACGCGAACCCGATTCCAGCGACTACATTCAAAATTTTCCAATAACCAATTTATTGTTCCTACGTCGAGTATCACCTCCTCCATCGACTCTTTTAAAGAGACCATGCGGCATCAACAGATGAAACTACTGCAAATTCTTAACTTTAGCGTCCGTCGCTCACCCAAACGGAGATTGAATTCAGTTGCTCCGAGTGAGCAGGACAGGTAAGCTTTTGCGTTCTTAGGTTCTTTGTCCCAGGAAGCACTTTCTGACCCTGGTTTATTTGACAAAAAGTCCCGAAACCAAGCGACCTCGGTTTTCTGCATCCATTGCATCCACCAATGACGATCATAGTATACCTTCAACACCTTTAGTGAATGGAAGAGATTCTGCATCGCCAACGAACAGTATACTGTCGTTGGCCCCAATGGAAGAACAACCTACGATCACTGTAGCTATGTTACGTGCTCTGACGAGGGACATGAAGAGGAAATATGTTGGCTCATAGTATTAATAATCATCTTTATCTTGTTTTATTCAACCTACGTACTTGTATCTTATTGTGACTCATGCTTGTGAAATCAGCATGGCTTTTCATCGTGTTTATAGCTCAATCCACTACACGGTCGGTCCCTTTGTCCTATCATTAAAGTTACTCTTATCGATGCTGTCAGGTCATCGGACCGTCCTCGTTAACTTGCAAGCCTCAAACTTGCAAGCTTCGTCCACCGTGTTCTATGTCCGCTTCGAATCCCATTCTCGAGCGATGACCATGTGGATTACATATCTATGACAGCCCAAGCTGACTTTAATTTGAGGACTTCATAGATCTTGTCTCTTCCTAAATGGCATTGGAATGACTTCAAACCTATCCATTATCCGGACCTTGGCAGGATGCTTGCTGTTCTTGAGTGAAATAATCCAAACCTTGACAGGCCCCTACACGACTCTGATTCACATCCCGTTATGCCACTACGATATATGATTTTTCAACTTCTAGCGTGATTCTAGAGTCAAGAACTTAGGCCTTAGGTGTCATCATGATACATCCAGTCAATATATGGTGACTTCTCCTTATACCGGATCCAAGCATCGATACCTGGTCTCTCTCTCAGGACAGTCACTATTTTGCACCCATGACTAGAATCCTTGGTTGCATCAGGCAACATTGATCCAGTTTCCGCGAATGTTTGACACGGCGGCGTTTACCACCCTGGCGGCGATATCTCAACTATCAAGTATAATCGACGTACTGTGACAGATATCCCCACACTAATCACGGTGTAGCAATACCGAGTTTTACGCTGAACGAATTTCAATATTTTCAATCATTTGAATAAATACATCGTAGTAACCTACTCCTACAAACCACCGAGAAAAGAAAATGGAACGAAGAGAAAAGGCTACATATACCGTTACATTCATACTCGTACATACAGTGGTGTCCATAATAACACCTTGACTTGAAGGCTTCCTCTGATTGTTCATCAACTCAAGATCAGTGAGGTCGCTTAACTGAAGGCTAACGCGGACCAAGTGACCACAGCACCAATGGTCACTGCGGTAGCTGTTTGAGCCAAGACAGAGGCAATTCGCCTTGCACGTTTCCGAGGGGGGGGTACATCGAGCTGACGATGGGTAGCAGCCGTCCCCGGTGCAGCTGCCAAGATATCAAGTTTGGTGGAAGGAACTTCTTCATCCATCACCACATCCTTGTCTTGGTTAGCTAGATGGAATGAACATTCAACATGGGCAAAATCGACGTCTTGTTGAATGTCATCAACCTCCTCGTTCTCGTCCGTATCATCTCGCTTTCGCTTCAACGACAGTAGAACGGGAGTCTGAGAATTGTCAAGGGGGGTGAAACAATGTTCAATCACAACCTTAGATGTTTTAGTGCATACCTGGCTGGCCTTGGCAGCCCTGACTTGTGCTTCGGCAATATCAGCCATCGCTGTTTCTCGCATGACCTTAATGGCTTCAATCTCAGCAGCCATTTGTACTCGACTCGTCTCTTGGAGAATTTGCATTTCTAGAAACAAGGATGTTAAAAGACGCTCAAGGCCGACCCAAATAAACATACCGTCAACTAAGGACTGAAGAGCCTGAATGTTGGCTTTCACATCTTCTCTTTCATGCAAAACAGGTTGAGGTGTGCATTCTCTGGGGTCGGGAGTAGAGAAGGGGTCGGGAAGGTCATCCACCCGCTCCTGGAGGGCCCCAAGCTGAGTTTGAAGATCAGGAATATCAACGTGATGAATAGTGTCGACTTGGTCAAACAGCATTGTATATTCCGCATCGACTTCTGCAAGACGATCATCGAACTGGGCAAGCTTGCCCGAGATCACTTCCACATTAGAGTTGAATCGAGCTTTATATTTGCGCCGGTGATTGTGCAATTTAGACACATCGAACTGAAATCTTGTGATTAGTCTCAAAAACTCATATAGGAAGGTCGCACAAATTCACCTGAAGTTTCTCTAACAGCTCTTCAAACTTCTTCATTTGTGCAGATGTAGAGGCGCTATCTCTGGTTCCTACCATATCAGATGGAGGTAGAGCATCGCTGGGAAGCGCCGAGGCGGCTTCACCGCCATCGGCACTGCCTTCAATGACAGCATTTTCAGATGCCACAGCATTATTTTCAAAGGAACTCGAAGAAGATGGGCCATCTAAAGCAAGATTCGGAACATCAAGCTGTTTCGTCAAGGTTATAAGTTGAGGGGGTTGAATAGACGTCAGAGGAATGACTTCGCGAGGTGGAGATGGACTGGCGAGGTCCATGGGCGAATGCGATCTCGACTTGGACGCAACATGATCTGAAATCTCGTAGATGTCATGTTGGGATGCATCAAAGCCAACGGGGAGGAAGTCAGATCCCGTGAAAGCCAATGGTGATGTGGAACGTTCCAAGTCATGTATGGGCGGTAAAGGACTGAAATTGCATACGTTTGGGGATGTAGGTACGGATTCTGGCCCAAAGGCACTCAAGAACATAGAGACATGAGCTAGTGGCCTTTCGACTATTTCCGACAAGGAGGGAAGGAAGTCCCTGCGTGGGGCGCCTGGGGAATGAGAAGGAGGCAGCAGCCGTTTCAAGAATGAACTTGTGCTGCAGGGCGGGTTCTGAGATGTAACTGCCTTTGAACTTGAAGTGGTCGGCGCAGGAATCTCCTCGATATCCGAGTACATCCCTGAGTTGAAAGAAGACTCGTCTGAAGATGAAGAAGTGTCATTGACTCCGAAGCGTCCAGAATTAGATTTAACACTCGATTTCTCCGATGATGAGGAGGAATTGCAAGGTACGACAAGGGGTTTAATGGGAGAGGTAGAATGGGTACCGTTATGACCACTGAAGAGGAGTTCGATTCGGGCGACGACGGGTTTAACACACTCCTCATTCTTGCCCACAGACTTGCCAAAGGTCACAATATCGCCATCAGCGAGAAGGCTGGGAGTTTCTGGCTTCAAAGGTCTAGAAAACCTCTCTCCAGGTTTACGGATATGAGTTCCGTGATGCGAGCCGAGATCAATAAGGTAGGCCTAGGCGATGAGACAGCGATCAGTGAACAGACAATGAGAATAAAAGATGAATCGTACGAGGCCACTATCTGAGAAAGCGATTTTGGCATGTTTTCTGCTAACGACGGCACATCGGAACATGGCATTACCCAGTTCAGCATCTTCTGATCTTCTGTCTGAGTCAAACCCTGAGCGACGACCAATGTGAACGACCGATGTGTTAGTTCTCCTGAAAAGCATGCCATATGCCTCTATCCCGCCCGATTTCTCAATGTGTAATGCTATGCCTAGAGGAAAGAAAGATCAGTTGTACCTCATATATGGGTCTGAGGGATTAACAATCTCACCCGTTACTGGGCGTTGAGGGGAGCGACCTGGTGGTGTTGAAGCATTATTTCTTGTGCCCAAGTACACGATATCATCGTCTAACATATCAGAAACGTTGAATCCGACGGTGAGTGTATTGGGATGACAGAAAAATGAGTGGATAAAAGGAAAGACGCAGTGTGACCTGCTGCTTGCCTCCTTTTATCTAGCCGGGCTTCCGGCCCCGCTCCGGCAGACCAAATATTTGTGACGCCCGTACAAATGACTCAGAAAAAGATTACCCTATACATATTTATTGCATATGCACACTGAAGATGTAATTTCAGGTACGAGTAGGCGAGCTTCAGCCAGTCTGCCAGCAGTTCAGCTCCATTCAGCCAGGTGTGATGGAATATTGAATTTTTGGCAATGATAAACTGCATTTGAATTTGAGTCTGACTTAGGACGAAAGTTATGCTATGCCCGGTAATTAAAGCTTAGTTAGGGACTTGCCTCAAGCCACACAGACATCAAATGTCCAGACGAAGAACCCAAAATGAGTCGGCATCGTTGCGTGCGGGAGGAGTTCAAGACGCTCAACCATCTGGCTCTAGGTAAGTTCAAGTTACCATAGTCATCTGTAGTTGCTGATGCTTATCTGCGTCGTTGTCTCAAAGTACCTTCCTCAGTGGAGCTCGCAACGTGGTTATAAGTGATGGAGAGTTCAACAATGTTCAAGGCACTCATACTAATCTCGTGATAAATTTGAACCGTGAGTAGGAGCTCTGTTTCTCAAATCGTTAATCAATTTCATTATCTTGAGTAGAAAGCCCCCCTACTCAGGTATACTATATCTTGTGCGACGAATGCATGGCTCAGGTTTATGACCGATCCGACACAGGGCCCATTTCGGAACAGAATCACCTCCAATGACCCGTCCGTATCGTCCCATAGGAATACTCGTAAGTGGCCTTTTATTGGCTGGAGTCCTTGTGAAAATAACTCATTTCGAAGCCAATCCCGTCCGAGAAGCGCGACCAAGAGTCCCAGAGTCAGAGGTACGTGCAGTCGACGTCAAATTACTAATGTGCATGCTAAAGTATTTCAGAATTTCGCTTCGAATCAACTGCCGGAAGTTCAACAGAGCAACATTATCTACCAGCGACATCTCGAACTCAAAGGACATGGATTTCCACTATGGATTCCTCCACCCAATCAAAATCTTCCTATACAATACCGAAGGACTGGTGTATGTATCGGTGACGTAGGGATCATCACTCCCAATGGGGGATTTTCGTATCTTTTCAATATATGTCTTCCGCATGATGACCCCGTTAATCGACGGCTGCCAGAAAATTTTTCACCAATCTCTGAGGCTACCGATATCGACAAATTTCCAGTATTTGATGACGATAGTCATCTTGCCTCTGCCTCAATAGTCAAAGCACTTCCGGATTCCCCGTCCTCGTAGGTCTACCCAAATTTGGATTTCTGATATTGTAACATAATCTCTAATAGGGGGGTTCAATTCGAATCGTCTGCATCCGAGGGCGCTATCTTAACTATGCCCCTTGGAGCAACCTCAGAAAGGCTCGGAAACTTTGCGAGTTTCAGGCGATATGCGGCTTCCAACATGATTGACTGGTACAAATTTGTCAATGGTGTCCTTGGTCGTGAAGCGAAGAATGGCGACATTCGCCTTGTCGTTGGCTGTGTTAAGACAAGTACTTGGGGTATTGCGACTTTCGCCAACCAATCACGCCAGAGCAGTTGCCGCCTGAGTTTCTGTCCTCTGGAAGTACCATCATCAGATTCAATCTCCTCCGATAGTTCTCGGTATGTCTGGGAATACTCTGGCACTGCCGACGTTAGGACTGGCCCTTCTTCAGGCGAAAGAAATGGACTGAAGCAGGCTGATGATCCTGGCGATGTTGTTTTTGAGAACCAATGCTTATTCCTGTGTACGCTAAATGCAACTCTACCTGACAAAACTTGGTCGGAGATACACCGCGATCTAGACCCCAGTAATCTACAACTACGGGGTGATTTGCATCCTGCCAGTGCCAAGGATTCAGTTTCTACGAGATATCCAATCAATCCTTCTTCAGCTACAAAGAATACGCCCAGCACTCTGTCTTCTCATAAATTAGGGAAGCGTAGAAGTCCCGATCTTCATTCTGAACTGCAGAACGATATTATCGCTTTTGGCGATAAACCAGCTGTGCTTGATTCCGATCCACTTCCGACTCCTGTGGGTTCAAGATTAAATCATTCCAAACTTCACTATCTCACTCTCACCGATAGATTAGCCACCCATCGGGTGGCCTGAATGGTGTCCTCATGACCATGGAAAGTGACTTTCCAAGTCAATTATCTTCTCATTAACGACCTAGCTATCGTATTTAGGTTCCTGCAGCTCGTATGGTTATTACACACGATGATGATTGGTCTTCCGTTGCTTCCAAGGCAAGTCCAAACAAGTGAGATTGGGCTTAGTAGCTCACTTAGAACAGTATGATACATTCCCAGATCCACATAAACTCCTTGAACATATTTTGGTCTCTCACCACATTTGCGAGGAAGACGGTCAGATTATGTCTACTTTGACTTGTGCCTATCTCGAGTTTGATGCTAACCGTACGCCTCATTAAGGCATCATATTCCTGGATCGACGGGAGGCAAGTGAAAGTGGTATCTCGAATATCCAAGAAGACCTAGTAAACTCGAGAGCTTCAAGTTCGAAGGTAAGAATGCCACCTCTGGTGACACTTCACTACTACTACTCATTGCTTGAATTCCCCCCTCTACTTGCTTCCGTTCTAATAACAGATAACTTATAAGACACTGAATATGTCACAGACCCAACTCCCCCATAATATCCCCACTGTCACTTCAAGCCCGAGCGTACCTGACAACGGTAACAATCTCCGACGTCATCAGTTTATCATTCTAACACTGATGCTTTTCCTTAGTCTCGAAATACGATTCGATGCGGAGCATTTTCGTCAAGTTGTTACCATCTTCGACTGAAAGATCTGGCGACTGGCAGGCCATTGAGATTTCTGGTATGTCTAACTCATCTCTTATTCTTTCATGCGACCATGGCGCTGCTGCGTCCATTACGTAGATATTACCATCAAGTCCCCAACAGATATCGCCTCGATCACACTGTCGATTGATAGCCTAACTCGGCACACGATTTTCGACTCGGCCGAAGACAAATCAAAGGAGGTAACACTAATACTAGCGCCGGCCACGTAAGCAGTCTTCTAAGTACTCTTCAATACCCGAAACTTACACGGATGTAGGCCTATTCTAGGACAACTCTTTGTTAGCGTGAAGCAAGAGGGTCTTTTTCAGAGATCTAAGGATATCACGATCCGGAAACACGACCTTCTGTACAAAGCCCGTTCTGTCAACACTGATGCCAATGAGCGAGGTCCGTATAAACAGTTATAAGAGTTTATACTAGGGACTCATGCACTACTACATATAGAGTACCGGAGGATGACCGTTGATGGGATTGAAATAGTTGCCAGGTTCATACATCAGAGGTCAAAGGTAGGTTCCCTTTTTTCTTCGTCCGTCGCTGGGAATAATTAATTTGGCTGGTTACAAGGATAAGAAAGCCCGCAAAGATCGACCGCTTTTTACCAAACCCCCTCGTGGAGAGCTCAATAAAACGGCTTCACGGGCAAAGGCTCATGATGTTAAGACTCGTCCGAAGTTATATAGAGAGGATAGTGTGACATGGGGATTGGGAAATTAGCTGCTACATTCTAGTACATGATCAAGATATGGTAGTGATTATATAAAATAGGCTCGCTTGAATACAGGACACTGTCGCTTTGTACGACCAGAGAAGGATTCGCTGACATCCAACAAATACTTAGTGTGACATCTCATGTCTCCAAGAGCCATGGTGTGCTAAATTAGCGTCCACAAGTTTGTAATGTCACAGGGGTTTGTAATACTCAATTTCCTCCCTCCTGCCACAAGTTAACTTCTTCAAAAATTTCAGTCATTCTCAAGCCCTATAGAAACAAGGATTGTCAGGGCTTTGGGGGAGGGGGAGCCTTTTGAACGAGAGCAGGAAAGGTGTATGCCCTTCTACTTGGTCAGATCAAAATAAAAAAAACCTGGGGACTGTTGGTGTGTGCTCTCAGGTGTTCAATTCCCTCCAAAACGTGTTATGGAACTTGGAAGGCGAGAAGTGTTGGCGGAAAGTTATGCTTCTGCTTACATACGCATGTGGTGAAATGAAGCGGCAACCACAACACTACCACAGCTAACGAGAAATTAAAAACACTAGACGGACAAGGAGGGGTGGCTATGTGGAACCGGAGGGGAAAATTCGGGTACAGGCGCCGAAGGTGGTGACCACGTGCGGTCAGCAGGAAACTGGGCAAAATGCTCGGCTGGGGTACCAAGATGCACTAAATGGAAAGATCAGTTATTTGACCAGTAACCCCGCGAACAACTAGAGGTTACCTGGAGGACCGTAAGGAGTATCAGGGTTCTTGGGAACATCGCCCTTCTTGGGAATATCTACTCTCACTACATTCCAAGCGTTTGGTTAAAAGCCGTGAGAGATGTCAAACAAACGTACGGTGTTCCCCCGTCGGAGGGTAGACCTGGGGATGGGCAGCAGGCGGACGAACAGCGTTAACTTTCGCTATTATCCAGCGTTTTGTCAAAAGCCGTCAGGGATTTCAAATAAACGTACATTTGTCAGGCTTGTTAAGGTTGACGAGCGACTGGGGACGCGCGCTTTTCTTAATTTTAATAGGGAGGCGGGTACGAGCGAAGAGCATTGGGCTAGCTTCATCTTCCATTGAGGGGGCAGGGGCATGGATCGATAGACCATTACTGAATGGGACAGGTACAGCGAGCACGGTTACTTGTGCAAAGAAAGATACAACGAGCACGAGAGATGGGATAACAAGCATCTGGAAACTTTTTGTGAGCGAGTGCCATGATAAGCATGAAGAAGATACCTGAACGGAGGATTGAAGACCAGCTAGAAAAATTTATCAGGCGTTCGACGTCCTTTTAATAGGCTTTTATCATCAGCCCGTCAGTGTTGTAGCAATGTGGCCTGAGTCACTTGTTACCGCCGTTATCTAGCCGTTACCACTCGAGTGGCCTTTCAATTCCGAGCCTTCAGTTTCAGCCATTCGGAGGTGAAGGGGCTAGCTAGCGTCAGTGTCGAGGTATCGAGTCTTTAAGTTGTGATCAAAAGTTCGTTGATATTATTGGACGTGAACTCACATCTTCTCGTTGGCGTTGGTGTTGCTTCCGGTATTAGCATCGAGCGAGAGTTTCGTGCGCTAGGGTGATCTCACCTTTTCAGCTCACGTCATCACCATCGCTGCCATCATCCACGAGCACGTCAATACGTCGAGGGATGGCGCAACGCCATGGGGACGACGAGACCTAAGCACCCCTCCCGACCCTAATTGTCTTTGGCTTCCGGACCTTTTGGCCCTCTCCTCCTTCTCTTCTCGCAAGTGGTGGTCCTGTTGGCTGGAGAGATAGAACAGTGAAATTTCTAGTCTCTTGTGATAGACCTTATAAATATCGATTGAAATCTTGTGCTGATTTGATACTGTAATTATCTCAATAAGATATCCATCTACAAAGTCAAAGATGTGAATGTGGATCATTAAGCATTATTGCTTTACCTTCTTCGTCCAGTGCCACATCAGTGCGGCGTCGCAATCAACATCTACCACCGTTTCCCCTTTCCAGCACGGGCCCGGGGTAACGAACTCTGCTCCCAAAACATAAACCTTTCTTCGTTTCTTCCTGAGGAAAATGGCAGAAGCAGTATGCGGAGTTTTGACCACTGTGTGCCTCGACATATGTGCTGGAATTTGTCTCGATTTTGCTTCAACCCGTAAGTTTTTTTACTTCATTATAACATATATACACCGTACACTGATACGCGACAGGCCACGGATGTACAGAATACCTTTGTTCTTGCACTTGCTGTAGGTGCATGGGCCAGAAAGATGCTCTCGAGCGACAACCTTTGATTGATGCCACTGAAACTCGGAGGCCACAACCTGAGTCCCACCCCGTAATGCAAGTCCCTATTAATCGATGAGGATTTTTTTTCAATCTACTGTAAAACTGGTATGTGCGAGGTTGACTGTAAACAAAAACAGCCCCATGGGCCCTAATCCTGTTGTTGCAGACTTTTGTAACTTATGTGTATGAACATCTGCAATCCAGCTGTCTGCCGTCTCAGCCTTGGTTTTCTCTGAGTTGTAACATCCAAGAAGTCGCAGTTTTGATCCAACAAACTAGAATTCTTTACTATCTCCGGCGAACATTGGCTATCGTCTTCGAATCGGAAATATCTCACAAGCAAAAACCTTCCGATCGGTTTGGTTTGGAAGCATTCAATCCTACAATGAAGCGCCACAGATCGACGACAACTTTACTTGAGAGCCCAACTGTGTCATAGACGAAACAAAAAGGTAGTTCCTTCCTTCCCCCAAATCATCGAACGTAGGGCTTCTCACTACTCGGTAAACCTTTTTCATCACCTTTGTTGCCACATTGACTTTGTTTTTCATTTCATCTAGTGGCGCAATGAGAGAGAACGAAGCGTGTGGAAAGGAACGCCTGTCAAGCAAAACACGCTTTGCCTCTTCCCAGCCTGCCCGGGATTCCATCGTGGCTTAACGACATTCTGATTCCCGTATCATATGGATCATACTCGACGTCACCTGCATGATTAGACGTTGAGCCAAACGGCATTTTCTGCCATAAAGGAGTCCAAGCAACAAGATCTCCTATCACCTCCTTTCCTATCGGTTACGCTAGCCCTTCTTCTTCTCCTCTAGAGCCACTTCTCAATCTGTTGCTTTCTTAATTTCACCGATGCGCTTTCTCAAGATAACCCGTGACACAAGAAGTCCATTTCAACACAGAGAGAAGGCAAGCAAAGAAACGCAAGCATTGATGGAAATGTCACTACCGAATGCATACATATATGTTAGGTCACCTCCTACTTGTCAGCACTCAGAGTTCTACAGTCACTATATCACTTGTCAGATATTGTCATTCAAGTCAGCCCTGATCATACGATAACCCCATTGAACAGAAGAACGTTAACCTCATCCCACGGAGAAGGACATTCGAAAAAGAAGCTGCACCGCTCACAGCCCCCAAAGTCCAAACGTTTCAACTTGATCGACCGGACCGGATCCAACCTTCCGCCGCTGCAGTACTAGCCAAAAACATCAACATCGAATCGAAAATCTCTCATTAAAAGAAGTTAACAACGCCAGCCTTTTTTATCCCGGTTCAGTCAGAGAAGGCGGTGCAGGATCATAATAGAAAATGAATGGGTATCAATGCTATCCCTCATACCAAAGAAAGAGAGGGGGCCCAGGACTCGGAAGAACTAACTAACGAGTGCTACTAGGCTACCCGAGAGAGAAGGTATGCAACTCCCCCGTGCGATTCGTACATTTTCACTTTTCATAGATTTTTTTTGCTTTCAGCTTGTTACAATTGAGCATCGAGCATCGATCTTCCACTGGGTTGTTGCATTTGGTACCGCTTTCGTTCTCTACTTCTAGGCGTCCGTTGATATCTCTTTTGACAAGTCTGGGTAATATGAAGCCCGAGGATCCGTCATCATCTCATCAGCCTTATATCTGAGCTAGATCGGTTCATGTATGGATTCTCTGCGTCTTATGCAAATGGATGTTTAGATGGAACCCCAGGATCCTCTGGTTTCGTTATCATGACATGGGGTTTCTTAAGAAGAAGTTGGGGGGTGGGTTTGGATTCAAGGAGTTCTTCAACATTAAACAGGCAAAAGTGCGTCGCAAATACCCCACTGGTGTTATTTCTATCGAAGGTTCGTTTGCTTAATACCTTATTCAAGTTCCATATGTCCGTCTATCTGACGAAATGACGTATCTATCTCCCCAGTTCTGTCCACTTCATCGAGAACGAGAGATGAAGACTTGCTCAATGATATAAGCCGCCATGTTGTTCACCCCAAGCGCAGAGTGTCACTACCCTTTGCATGCTGTTATCGATTCTAATTTATCACATCAAGAAAACAACAGGTCCATCTTTGCAAAGACATAAAGATGCACACGGACTTGGAAAGGGTAACGTACCCATACTTTAGGAGATGCGCTAATAGGCATCTTTCTGAGACAACGAGAAGACATCTCATGTTCTTTCAAAACGCCCCTCAATGGTTCTATGTTATATAAATAAACAATAAAACGATTGTTAACATTCTTTTTTCCATTACATTAAATCTAAATAAAAGCAAAACGATGTGTGGGGTGGTGGTGGTGGCGGGGGTTGGTAGCCAAGTACATCGGTAGCTACGTACATCATCATCTCAAAGAAAAAGAAAAACAACAAAAAGATCGCTCAAAAACAAAAACTAACAGCTACAGAAGAATTCTTGGTATCAAAAGAAAGGAAAAGAATGACAAAGGGAATAACTCCCCAACGTTGTCGAGTTCCAAAAAGCCCCAAAAAAAAATCCAACAAAGAAATGTATTGTAAGTGAATGATTGAATGATGATGTTCGTTTGTCCAAAGCCAGCCAACCTTGAATGTTTACCAAAAAAAAAAAAAAAAGGTCCAAAAACCGCAATAACATATAATACCTTTTTTTTTTGGTTTTTTTCCCCCCCAAAAATACCAGTACCAAAACAATGTTCAGTCCGTTTATCAACATTGTTGCCACATCTTGACGTGGTCACTAGAGAAAGGGAAGAAGAAGAGAGGTGAGCAATGGATAATAGATAAAAAGAGAGATAGAAAACAACGAATTGAAAAAAAGTACTTACACAACCATAGACCTTCCTTCTTTTTCAGGCCAAGTATTTAACCACTTGTCCTTCACTCTCCAAAAATCAAGCATAGGAGCTAAAAAGACAAGACAAGGAAACGATAAGCATCGAACCCCAATCCTCAAGAAAAAAAAGGGACTGACTTGTCGATCCATCTAACCAAGGTTTCTCAGGACCATCCGGGAACCATCCATTCGTACCACCAACAGCCACATTCAGGATGAGATAGAACGCTACATAGTCAACAACTCGTAAGCACCGAGAAGCCTCCATAATAAGAAGAATGGGAAAAAAGACCCAACTCACATTGATCAAAAGGAGCCGATTTAGTCCCACCAGACCAGGGATTCTCCAGAATGATAGCTTCAGAACCATTCTGAACAACTGCGGGGAAATCCCCGCGTTGGAAGAAGGGCATGTTCATTCTTAAATCAAGTAAATGATGAAGACGCGTGTCAACGTATATCCGCCTTTGAGAGAGAAAATTGGTAAGCATATGGGGGAGCGTTTTGAAGAGAGAAAAGGAAATAAAAACATACATGAAGTTTTGATCCCATTCCAAGACATAATCATGGAAATCTTGATCATAACCGCCTCTTCGAAGGGACCACCATCCATAAGTTTTAGCAACGCCGTTCAACCAAGTTAAAGGTCCCCAATTTAAAGACCCGCGAACGTAATTGCTTCCCCTATTTTATGTTCAGATTGGAAAAAAAGAGAAAGAAAGAAAAGAAAAGAAAAAAGGATTGATATAATTCGCTGGGGGGGGGAGAAAAGTAAAAAAAGTTACATACTGTTTAGGATACCTTGGGCCGTTGCCGCGTGCTTCCATTATATCGATCTCACCTAGAAGAGAAGAAAGGGAAATACGTCAGCGAATCATTGATTGAAGTGCGGAAAGAACAAGGGCGCGAGCACACGATTTGAGACAGACAGGAGGAAATCAACGGAGCATCTTGGTTCCGGAAAAGAAAAAAGCGAGTGCTTGAGAAGGGGAAACTTACCACTTATGGGCCATGGTCCGTATGTATTGTTGACAGGAAGCATCCAAATAGCAGGCCATAGCTACATAGCACGAGAGAGAGAGGATCGATTAGCATCTCTTTGATTCCTAGTAGCGAGCTTGCTCACCCAATCACTAAAAGAGAAGATTAACGGAAATCTTTTTTTAAAAAAAATGGCTAACTTACCCAGTAGGGATCTTTGCCCTAACTTCAACGCGTCCATATTTGATGCTCGCGCTCTTCCTAGTGCTCAACCTCGCACTTTGTATTGGATTGATGACTTGACCAGTGGTAGCATTACTAACCGCTGAGCAAGCTTTCGTGTAACCTGCCAAATCGAATGGACGATCAGGAGCAATCGCCGCAGTCTCATTGGCAACAACCGCATTCGACGTATATGAAAGGCCTTGAGTGATATTCCATGTGCATCCCGTAATATTAAACACGCTACCATTGATAATGGCACTTTCACCAATGTTATCAGATGTTAGTGTGGGAGTGATGTAAAGAAATCCGTTCTGGACGTATGAGTTGTTAGACGAGTCTGTCGTCATTTCGAATTCTCCGTTCCTAGATTACAAGTGGGGTAAAAAAAAAAAAATTTTTTTTGAGTTTTATGAATAACGTACCCGTAACCACTCATGTCGACTTCTCGAAAGAAAGTGCCATTTTCTCCGAATAAACCGTCCTCGGTGTCAAAATTTTCCTCCAGAACCATGCACAGGTTCCCTGAAAGAAGAGGCACTGATGTCCAACCGAAGTAACAGCGTACGGCACCAGCTGCAACGCCTAAAAGCATGAAGCCATATGTCATAAAATATGCAAGTCGGTGGTAGGGATCACGGGACTTGAGCCAGGGTTTTTCCAAAGATGCGGTGGAGGTTAACATGGTAGATTTGGTTCGTTCACGTTGAATTTTTGCAACGGAGGGTTGGACAGTGCTGTATACGGTCATCGGACGCGTTCGGGGGGAGGCGAAAGCTTCTCTTGATCGAGCTGAGGAAGGTCGTATTGCTGAGCTGGAACCAGGACGACTGGGATTAATGTATAGCTGCTGGCCTGAAGCAGCTGTAGAGCGTGAACCGGGACGACTGGTAGTGCCAAATTGACCAGGAGAAAAATCGGCCGTGCTTGTAGACATAGATGTAGAGACGGATGGAGAGACACTATGGGTAACATCTGGGAATGGATATGAATCGAGTTGTGCTGCTGGAGTAACTGGAGTTTGGTCTGGTGTGTAGAAAGCCTGGGGGGTACCAGCGGTAAAAGGATTGACTGGAGAAACGAAAGTAAGGCTACGAGGAGTTACAGGAGGTGAGTCCACGACCCAGGATGTTGTTCTGGCATGGTTGGTTATTGTTTCACCATCTGATGCGCCATTGCGATTGGGCGGGGCACGCTTCTCTCTCTGGGAAAGAGGCATTGGGACTTGAACGAGCAACCAAGAAGGCTGCCAGATTATAAGGGTCCTTGTATCAAGGCCAGGGTGAGAAAGGGGATCTATTAAAGATTACCCACAGATCAATCTCATTTACACTTTTAATCAGGATTCAATTCGGATTACCCTGGAAACATTTATCATCCGCCTTGTCAATGCAAACTACAATTCGATTTTCAGTCCCCGATACAAAGCAACATTATGATAAATTCAATGTATACTTGCGGAATTCGCACCTACATGACGTGATCGGCGTACATACGGCTGGATGCCAGCTAACCTGCCAGGTTCAATGGACAAAGGCACAGGTACACCCCTCGAGGACGTTATCCGACAAAATGCTCGCAGTGATATCCTTCCCTTCTTTGAATGACAAAAAACGACAGAAGGCATTGACGCTCACATCCAATTCAGTCGCGCGATACGCGTCTACGGCGTCTTGGCCGCCACAACGTGATGAATGATAGAAATAGGGCCGTGCAATAAACTGACACATACCAAGACTCTAGAAAAATTTCATGTCATCCCCCTACCGTACGGCCGGGGCAATGTCCTTCATTTTTCTTTCTGACAGGGAGCGAGCTGTCTCGTATATGCAAGGTGGAAGGATAACATTTCCGCACAATCCCCTGGATCGCCAGACACATAGGCGAGGCGTGTACGAGTAGCAAACATGCATGTTTCCACACCATAAATGACATGCATGGTACAATGGCATTGCCTAGACTCTTCAAACAGTGCCTGTCCCAAGGAACGAACAAAAAATACAGGGGAACCGAACCGTCAAATTCAAAAGGAGTGAAAACAAGGAGATATAAAAATTTGACATGACATTGGACATACCATGCGAAACCCTCCAATGAGTTTCGATAAGGATTTCCCAAGCCGTCTGCGGATTACATGCATATGCATTGAATCCAAGATTCCAGATAGCGGGAAGTTTTCGAAGCAAACCGGGGGTTGGGGTTTTTATTGGTGGCGATAGAAGCGATGGGGGGACGGGGTGGTCATTTGATGTTGATTTCGAAATGGCCCGAGAATTGTAATTTACTCAACCCCAGACCACGCACACGCACATGCATCCGTCCGGCGGTCATAGGCTGTTAGACATAGTCGGGGCGTCGGTCGTGGCCAAGAGTCCCTATCGTGAGTCTGAAAACTCCGACTTCCTGGTACAAGCTTTCAAATTTCAAGTTTCAAGTATCACTGCATGCCGTTCGGACAGATCTGAGCCGTGCCTGCCGTGAGGCCTCCCGAGCAACACGCATCAACAAAGATTTCACGAAATTCACAATGATTTCCGCATTTTGTGAGTAGCGGTGCGTCCATATGGCACCTTATTCTAATCTCATTCTATAATGATTCCGAATGCGCATTTTCGGAGGTTCTGAATCGACGCTACTCACTTACGGTGAGCCTCCTTTTCGCCTTCGCCACATATATATATATACACTGATCATCTTCTTATGATTTATTGGCTTATCTATGAACGCTAACTAACAATCACTTATCATGATTGTAATTTGAGGGGGGCATCTTCCGCTTACCCAGGGTTAGGGAGGTTAAAGGGAGATGATCATGATAATCGTCATTTGACCTACTAGAGACCACTTCTATTTCTGCGGCAGCCCACCCGGTGGAATGGTCCTCTGACTAGCACCGAGTCAAATGGCAGGAAGCAAACGTTCATAGACCAACAATATCGCCACCCTGCAGAGAATCCATGGCCTTGAGCTACCAACGTATCAGAAAGTGCATTACTATTTCTGGTACTCCTCCCCCCACCCTTTAAAAATGATATATCGGATGATTCCGCCGGAACCTTTCATTTCATTGCAGTGCATGCGCATTGCGCATATCTTATCTCCAGGAGTTTGGCATAGACGTCGGCCTCGGCCGTTCTATTTTAGCGTACGATCGGGATGCAACGTGGAATGTTCAGTCGGGGGGTTACTATATCTGTCTCAGCATCAATATTTCCGAATTTCTTTTTGGTCTTTTTCTTCCTTGTATCAGTGCGCATGCAATGGCATCGGGAAATTCGAATTTCTTGGAATGTGTGAGTCAGCCAAGCTATTACTGACCCTCGGAGAAACCCTTTTTTGGTGTCGAAGTGAAGTTGTTTTTAAATGCATAGTTATGATTATGGTAAAGCCCATGAGGGTTCGTTCAAAAGTGCGTTCAGTCACTATGAACCTCGAGGCTCACCTGGGTAAGAAGTTTATTTCCATATGTTGGAGTATGACAGATTGCAAGCAAGTCCCTTCAACCTACGCAACAGCACTCATTATGTTTAGGTCATCCCGAATCCCATCGCTTGACAAGGGAACCTCGGCTTGGAAATCTTAGAGATGAAATAATGTCACCTTAAATTACAGGTAGGCTTGTACCTTCGAATGAATCATAACATCTCATTTATGTAGGTAATAGTTACCCCTGCACTTCCAAATTCCTGATTGGTTAAAGTTTTAAATCTGGACACCTATGGGCGTTTAAGACAGCGCCACCTGAAGTTGAAGGTTGAAAAGTTCGTCAAACATGAGTCGGCCTCCAGGTTACTCCGAGTTGGACAAGCTTCCCTTGCCATACGGAACGATCAAACAAAGTTCTGAAAAGTTTGTGATCAGCTTTGACTGCTGTTCCTCGATAAATTTAAAATAGACAAGGCTCATTGGGGGATCGGGCTGTGATCATGAATGATCTCTATCATTACATGAATCAATGATGGATGAGCTAAATAATTAGTTGACTTTTGTATCAAGGATACATTTGAGGTGGAATTAAGTGACCTAAGATGTAATGTACTATTGATCAACCCTAGGAGTCAAGATGTTTGTCTATGTACTTGGATGACTGCTTCCGTTCCGCGTTTACTTGAGATTGATCACGGAGTCAACGGACCAATCGACGAGGGAGATCAGAGGCGCTCAATCCCACATTTGTCAATGCCATTGAAGGGACCCTTTGTGGCTGGTCAGGGTCGGTAACTATTTTTGGATAGGAACATAAGGCCAGAATGATCGTGATCTGATCAGGAAGTGAAATTGCACATTGTACTATGTTTTTTTTGTCAAAAGTTGATTTTTATTAATAATAACGGCGGGGCTTTATTTAAATTAGGTTTGCCGAAAGATCGGTAGCAAAGGGTACCAGAGGCTGTTGTCAAATAAAAGACAACAACGGTGTTTTTTCCTTTGTCTAACTCACTATTAGCTATGATGGTCCTGGCCTCGATTCTATTAATCAAAGTCTGCAGCGGGAGTCACACGTTTATGTCAGGCCTGTGCCCAAAGTCCCTTATCTTTTCGACATATGTTATAGCCTTGTTTAAACTTTTCCCTGTCGATTTCATCCGCTGTGCCGGCCACATTCTGGCATATACCGAGGGTTTGTTGAAGGGGCAGATTTCACAGCAATTTACCCACACTTGGCGGTTTTTTTCATTGCCACAGTGTTATCTGTCTTGTCCCTTAGCTTACCCGAGATGTGATGGCCCCGACTGGCCATTCCAGCGGTGCGATGTATTAATTAAAAAAAATTGATACGAACCAGTACAATTCAGGTTGAATCCGAGGGGGGACTCATCTCACGGGATTTCAAAGTTGCTTCTCTCCTTGGTGGACCGAAAGCGTATTTAGAACGAGAAACCCACGGTACGGCCCTGTGTCTGTTCCGTTCACGTATCTCTGTTCGAATCTTGACATCTTGACTTGCAGTTCTGAATTAGTAAACAATTATTGCATCCTCTTTTTATACTCCCTTGTTGCTCCTTCTTTTTAGGTCTTGCGAAAAACTCTTTTCCGTTCTACCTGGTTTTTCTTAGACTTCAATAATTCGCCCTCCCCCCCCCCTCCACTATCACCTGGCATGGACTATGATTCGTTCGACGCTGTACTACATTGGATCTTTCGTTCAGTAAGTCTTCTTCATCTTTCTACTAGTCTTCAGGTGGTTGAACAGTTTCATAGACTCAAGGAGATGCTTGGTTCAAACCTTCAGAGGAGAACATCGCTGCTGGTGTTTGTCTAAGAGTAGAACCAGGATATTTCAGAGTCTTTCCTTATGAGAATCCTTATTTGGCACCATTCGAAGCTGCCGTTCGTAGTCTTAACCCCCTCGTCGCCGTCAAAGTTCGCTCCGCCGCCGTCCATTCCGCTCTCGCCACTGTGTAACATCTCATTACCACTTCTTCCTCACTTCTTTTTCTCACCTGTTTATTGTAGCGCAGATGATGCTACCGCCATCTATGTTGATGTCAACACTCGCATCCAAATCCTCGACTCTGTGAACCACTTACCAAAAGCGGATAAAGAACAGTGTGGTGCTTTCATTGTAAGTTTTATATATACTTAAACCAACCTGGTAACCACGTTGAACTCAATTCATCTCCAGCGTGATGAACGTGTTTTGGTTGTTTGGTCCGATGACCTCGATCACATCGTACCCTTATGCAGCGAATTCGAAGAAAAGTTGATGAAACTAGTTTGGCGTTCTCGACTCATTGGTTCTCCCTCTGTCACTACTGCGGACTCGACACCCATATCTACGACCGGTTCTAACGTCAACCTCAACGAGAAGGCAACCAATGCAAGAGTTTCAGTCACCGTTGCTCAAGCTGCTGTTGCGACAGCGGCGTTAACACCTGTTGCAACCGCGGCCGCGGCCCCCCAAAAAAAATTTTGGGGTTTGAGTTGGAAGTTATCTTCAAAGAAACCTTCCCCGGATACCACTGATCCTGAAAAATGTGCTACCATTCCACCTCGGTCCATTCGTCTTTTTGCACCTGTCTATGGTGGTCTTGGCTGTGGTCTCGCCATTTGTGCGTTTATACTTGATTATCCAAACGTGTATATCTAATATCCTTTTTTCACTTCATCTTTTTCAGTCTTCATTGCTAGCGGTGTCGTCCTTCTCCTCGAAGAATGGAGATTAGATCATGATTACACGAGGTTCGCGCTATTAGTTACCGCCCCTTTCTTGATCTGTGTATCTTTGGTGAAGCATGGTTTTTCCTTTATGATCAAAATTGTTAACTCATATCATTACTCCAAATCAGTTCTTCGCATGCCAAATTGTGACGACAATAGCTATGATGTAAGTTTTCATTATCTCAAATAGCATGCATTCTTGCTTGGCATTCTTACGTTCCTTCCCTCTCTTCCATCTTCTTTTTTAAAAGCATTGGTCCTATTGCGCAGTTTCACGAAAACTCTCGTTATTATTCTGCAGTGCGCCCTTTACCAAATCCGGAAGTCGACCAACATCTACCCCATATCACTGTTGAGATGCCTGTTTACAAAGAGAGTCTCGAAGAAACTATGTAAGTCGTCCCCCCCCCCCTTTTTTTTTCATCCACGCTACCGTTGGCACAACAAAAAGGCAAAACACGTGAAAGGCTTGAACCGAGATCCGCGACTGAGCCATTTCGAGTCTTTCGATTGCCTTTTCTCAAGCTTTTTTTTAGTACATCCTTCTCTTACTCATAATTAACTAACCTCCCACCCCCCCCTGATTACAGTGCTCCTTCGGTGTTTTCTCTCAAGAAGGCTATGCAAACCTACGCAAGACAGGGGGGCACTTCTGCCATCTTCGTTCATGATGATGGTTTACAGTTATTGAATGAAGAAGAGAGGCAGAAGCGTATATCGTTCTATACTGACCATAATATCGGCTGGGTTGCACGTCCTCCTCATTCAAGTGCCGCAGATGGTTACAAACGAGCCGGACGGTTCAAGAAAGCTTCCAATATGAACTACGGACTCCAAGTAAGTAAACCCCTTTTACAAAGATGTGTTTGCCTTCTTTTTTGGAGTTCTTTACTAAATATCATATATTTAGCTATCTCTATGTATGGAAAAACACATTCTCGCACTCGAAACTGCAAATGGTGCTCCTACACCCCAAATGGACGACGACGATCTCGAAGATAGAGCATTGGAACTGGCTATTGAAGAGATATATCAAGATACTGGGAAGAAATGGAAACCTTGGGCTATGGGTGCTAGGTCGATGAGGATTGGAGATATCATTCTAATTGTGGACTCTGATACTGTCGTTCCCGAGGCGAGTTTCTTTTCTTTTTTTACGTTGGAAGTGAAACTTTTGATTTACCTTTTTGGGTTTGCCTATAGGATTGTTTTAGGGATGCTGCGCGTGAATTGGCTGAAAGTCCTGATGTTGCTATCATTCAACACGAATCAGGCAAGTCATGTGTCTTTCCTTTTTGGCGACTGTTCTCTCTTTTTTTGCTGACTATTTTTCCTTTTTTTTTTTTTTGGATTTCAGATGTCATGCAAGTTGCTCACCATTTCTTTGAGAATGGTATCGCGCATTTCACTCGTAGGATCAACAAGTGTATTTCTCTAGGATGCGCTAATGGTGAAGTCGCTCCTTTCGTCGGCCACAACGCTTTTCTTCGATGGTCTGCCATCCAAGATGCTGCCTTTATCGACCCTGCAGATCAAATCAAGAAAATCTGGTCTGAATCAAACGTATCTGAGGACTTTGATATGGCTCTGAGACTGCAGGTTCGTCAATCCTCGTTAAACTGTAGAAATGATATTGAACAATGAATTTTTGTCTCTAGTTGAAAGGCTACATTATCCGTTGGGCAAATTACTCTGAAGGTGGTTTCAAGGAAGGTGTCTCGCTCACTGTCGATGATGAACTTAACAGATGGCAAAAGTATTCTTATGGTACGTCGAAAACAAACAAAAAATAAGGTTTATATATATATATATTTCCCGCATACAGGTTGCAATGAACTCATCTTTCATCCCCTCATCCAATGGTGGCGCAAAGGACCCATTACGAAACAACTCCGTATCTTCCTTTGGTCGGATGCTCCTGTACACTACAAAATCAGCATGATGGCATACATGTTTTCGTATTACGGTATCGCTGCCTCTGCGGCGCTTGCGGTCCTCAACTATCTTCTACTTGGTCTCGCACTTGAAGTCGATGCTTTCTATATGCACAGTTTCGAAATCTGGCTTTCCATCACTGTCGTTTTTCCATGTGCTGGTAATGTTGCTTATACGTTATTGGAATATCGACTCGGACAACGCGACATCTTTTCGTCTCTGATGGAAAACATAACCTACATCCCATTCTTGTAAGTTTCTTTTTTTGGTCTAGTATAATTCGTAACCGTATTTGCTAAACTTGTGATTTATTAGTTGGTTCTTCTTTGGCGGGCTCAGTATACATCTATCCACCGCTCTCCTTGCGCATGTTTTCTCGTACAACATCACCTGGGGTGCTACTAAAAAAGTGCGTTGCGTTGCGTTTTGTTAAAAAAGGGTTTAATGGCTCACATTCATCTTCTATTTTCATCCCTCTCTCTCTCCACACACACCCCATAGGAAGTCGAAAGGTCTAATTTCTGGATCGAAGTTCCAAGGATTGTGAAACGATTTAGGACTTCCCTCATTCTTTCACTCCTAGCAATCGCCACTATGGTTATTCTTTCGACCTCTTTAGTCCCCATCGATTGGCAAATTCCGGGGACATCGTGGGCTGTCATCTTGCCTCTTGCGTGAGTCACATGTCTTTTTTTTTCCCTATTCTACGGAATGGTCTAGAACTAAATATTTTCTAAATTTATTATCTGTGCAATGTAGACTTGTTGCCGGTGGACATATCTTGTTCCCAGTGAGTAGAAACATATGGCTTTTTGTGTATCAGTGGCTTTTTGAACTGACTCATTTTCTTTCCCAGATCGTTTTGAACCCGTGGTTAATGATCTTTTCATATTGATGTATTTTTCGAACTGTTCACATCAATCAACCATGCCGCCGCCACCGCCGCCACAAGTCCACCTCATCACACCATCTTTTCTTTGTCTGATTTTTCCAGAACTTACTCTAGTCTCTCCTTGGGTTTTATTGGACACTACCGTCACTACGGACTACTGTCACTACGGACCGACTGACTTGCGCTCCTCTTTTTCTTATTTTCCCAAACATTCATTGGACTGTTCCAAAAGAACACTGTTCTCTTTCACCTGCCAAACTTTGATATCCATCTTACAAGTCGTGTCCATACACCATGCTCTCTCTCTCTCTCTCTCACTCCCCTTGCAATTGAATTTTATATATTATATGTCTAGAACTCATTAACTCTTTTTTTTTTTCTCATATATATACCTTAGCATTCCTCTTTTTTCCACCCTTTATTTTCGCCCTATTATTTTGTAGTATCTCGTACGTTAACATTTTACGCCTGTCAGGTGATCATGATAACCATCCATCCATCCATCTGGTGGAGGGAGGTGGTTTTTTATATATGTATGATATCTATGGGTTTCCCCCATTTCTTTCATTCGGAAAAAGTTCCGTGTTCTGATGAGATTTCGAAATATAAAACATCGGCGCCGCCTAATCTCTCCTGATAGAAACAAGTTAACAATCATTTTTTATTTATATGTTTGTTTCCCTTGTTTGGTATGTACCCTTGAGATCAGAGATCTTTATCGTAAAGTTAATTATGGCTTCGAGGGGGAAGGAAATAAGATAGCCCGGCCCCGATTCCAAGTTGTCAACGTTAACGTTAACATGTCAATCCACTGGCATGCAGTCCATGTGCACAGCTCAATCAGAAATAACCCCAAGGTTAGATTACAATGTATAAGTATTTACACTGATATAGTGAGTTGCGGTGAGTATTAATATCACTTACAGTACAAAGGCTGCCACATGCAATACTTTTTTTTTTTGCAATACTTTCACCGACTTCACCGACTTCAAATTTGAACTCGTGGCAACTGGCAAGATGTCCTGCGGATAAGGAATGACCTTTTATGGGGGCATTCCGATAGTTGCGCATTACTCACGCAGATTGTGAAAAAGGGAAAAAAAAAATCACATTCGTAGTATTGGTAATAAATCTGAACAAAGTGAGACCCATGGAAAAAGAAAGTAAAAATGACAAAAAAAAAAGTTCCAGGAAAAACCCAAACGAGTGGTACATACATAACCCTACAAATAAAATACCCCTGATATATTAAAAGAAAAAAAGAAAAGAGAGAACGCGAGAGATAGGTAAAAAAGTGTCCGTGCTTTGATATAGCCAGTCCATTTATTGTACCAAAGTTTTTGAATTGGTGTGAAGGTTTTCTAAACACCTGGTAGGGTAAAACCGGGCAGATTTGGCCAATTACCGAGATGCGATGGATCTCCTCCAATACGTACCCATTGAGAGTGAGACGGTGTTGGGCCATCCAGAATGAAGAGTTGATGCCATCCTGGAGGAGAGACGCCATTGTTCGGTGGTGCGGTAATTACGCAAGTAGTACCTGCACAAGTAAATGCGGGGAAGATGGTTCTAGCTCCCATTGTGTTACCATGGGTGCTCGAGGTAGCTTGTATTTCCTGATTAGAACAAGGCTCACTCGGTCGCAAGAATCAAAAAACTTACCTGCAACGAGGGAAACTCTCATGCCAGCGGTAGTTCCTTGGAAGAGATGCACATTCGTAATCTGAAATTGTCCTCCATAAGCCCAATCGGTCACAGGAACAGTGAATGTGGGTTGGGTGAATCCTTGAGTGAGGTAAGGAGGAATATAAGCCTACGACGTGTCTGTCAGTCAGATTACATTCAAAAAGTAAAAGTGTAGTTGCTAACCTCAATACGGAACTCCTCTGGATACTTCACAGTGCCATCGGGGTTGTTAGTCTGTGGGTCAGAACCAGAAACAAGAACACGTCCATCTGGCAACAAGATCGCCTCTGAGTGATACAAGCGGGCAACAATAGTATTGCCCAAGATGGACATGCGCGATCCAATTGGTTGCGATGGGTCGTACAAGACAGCGCCCAAGTTGGGACCAACAGCCAGACCGAAACCGGCAACTCCTTGGAGTGCTCCATTTAAGATCAAAACCGTACCGTCGGGTAGAGAGACCATGCACGGCATTACACGTTTCGAAGGCTTGAAGAAGACGTCTTAAACGAAAGAACAAAAGAAGCGCCAAGCGGTAGGGACTCACCATGCGTTCTAGAGTCCATGTGGGATTGGCTGATTCTGGAGCAATCGTGACGCAGTTATCAAGAGCTTGACCTGCACCGATGGTTGATCCTCCACAGATCAAGATTTGAAGCGGAGCAGTATAGGGAGCGTGTTGAGGCAAAGGAACGGCAGTGCCTAAAGAAATATTTCAATAAGCAAGCAGCAACACCTCACAGTCATCTCAAAGTTTACCTTCCAATGGATATGTACGTCCAGCAAGGACTGAATAAGACGCTGTGTATCAGACTACAGTTCAACAAGCGAAAGGATGACGAGATACTCACAGTTATTGACTGCACCGGGAATATTGGGCAATTGTGTAATGGTGTTAAATGTCACAGGGTCGAGAATTCTGGCTTCGTTGTAATAACCTTTTTTAAAAGAATGTGATGAGATGAAGGTTCAGCCGAACGAGAAACAATCTCGAACTTACCAATGAAGAGGTGGGTACTTGGAAGGACAATAACGAAAGGATACAAATTGTTGGGGTCCGTTCGAGCAAGCCAATCAAGGGGGACCACAGTGCTACCACCGGCAGGCTTTGGAAGAACTTCCAGATTGGGCTGAGGACTAGCATTGCTTCCAGTTTCACCTCCAATGACGAGAACGGATCCATTGGGCAGCATCGCAGCAGTAGGATACCATCTTCCTACCTATTAGCATAAATCAGCGATTGTTTTGCTTCAAAAACCGATCAATTTTACCCACCTGAAGACTGAGGGTCTGGAAGTTTTCTTCCCAATCGTTGGTACCGTTGACTCCAGGAGAACCATTGGGCGTATACAGACGAAGTCCGAATGTCGATTCCAGGGACCATCCACCAACATTGATAAGACGGCCGGCCTTGTCAGGTAGGACAATACTTCCGGAACAGAATACGTCGGTTTTGATGTGCATTTCACGCCACGCATGAGCGAAATCATTAACCAAGGTAAGATCTAGCTCGTAGGCACCAGTACTGTTTGGGAAACTGATCATACAATAATAGTCAATCACTGATGACCAAAGTTGGCTTAGTTTTGACTTACCCAGTACCCCCTTTCTCTAAGAACGTGACCTTGTTATTGAGACCAACGGTTGCAATCAAAGGAACGATAACGCTGAAGGGAAGTTGAGCAAATTACAGAAAAAAGATTGAAATTAATAAACGAACCCAGGAACTAGAGAAATTCAAAGATGGAGGTCCTGTTATCCATAACTTTACGAAAGGTTGAAAAACTCACCCAAAAACTAGAAAAATCCGCATGAGCACAGGAAGTAAATCAATAATATGAAGTGAAACTCACCTCGTAATGACCAGTGTTGGCGGGCGTATGCCAGACATTCAGAGGCCCGTTCCAGAAGTAAGTGTTCAAACGATTACCATCACCACACAGATGGATCGGATCTCCAGGGCAAGGTGTCGCGCACTCACTTTCCGCACCGAAAACACCGTTGTTTGCCGCAACGTCAGTGATGTCACCGCAGTCTAATAGACATTTAATTCATAAGTCTCGAGGAATTAGGAGATAGAGACAATTGACACGCACAGCATTCTTGACCAAACTAAATAGAAGACGAAAACATAAAGGCGTCAGCTCCGAGATCTTACATGTTTCGTGATAGATGGGGAGATAGGCTTTTTGGCTCACCTCTACTCCTGAAGCTGGAAATCCGAAAGCGGCACACTGGTTCATACAAGCCGTGGCAGAGTTGTTCCCAATCCATATAATCTGGTTAGGGAACATCTTTACAGTTGCGGGCTCCCTGAGACAACCAGCATAAGTCCAATTGCCAGGTAAGTTGGTTGTCTGTGCGACTGGAACGGGGAGGGCAACAACTGGTACAGATGAGTAGACGGAAACTCGGTTGGGACCTCCGCAAGCTTCACTGAAGATATGGAGATAAGTAATGAAAACAGTGGATCAAATAGGACATGCGAGAACACACGTTGCACTTCCAGAACATCCCATATTACAATCAGAATTCACGGTTGACACGGCTCCAGCAACGAGTGTGTTTCCACAATCTAGAACGTCGTACCATTAGCAATGAACATGAAATGAAGAAAACACATACAGCACTCATCTACGATGGGAAAAAAGGAGCCATTAGTGGAAGAAAGACGCCTGGTAACATTGAGCTACGTACCAGCAAACTCCATGCCGGCAACTGTGAAGCCTTGTTGCTTACAGGCTCCAATACATAGTTCCACTGTGTTGGCTGGATTGCCTGGGAGGGTTGTGGTGAAGATGCGACCGTGAGCATTGTCACTGCAAGTTGGAATTAAATAAATATTCCAACTCATTATAAGCTCAATGAGAACTTACATCCAGCAAGAATTATAAGCCCAGCCAGTTGGAAGGCCAGTGAGAACAGGGAAAACAGTGGTGGTTCCTCCACCACCCCCACCCCCACCGCCACCGCCACCACCGCCTTGAGCTGGTAGACCAGTCCCAGTGAAGTTGTACACGTTCAACCTGTTCGGGCCACCACAAAACTCTGACCCATCGCCAGTACAGACCATGTTACAGTCGCCGGCAGGAGCAGGGGCACCACCATTGATAACCGCCGATCCACAAACTATGAGAAACGTTATGAGCTTCATCGGTAGCACACAAAAAGTAATCAATCCAGATGCGTTCAAAATATATATCACTTACAGCATTCACTGTGCAAGACGAAGAGAAGGAAAAAAAGAACGATTAAAATCCGCCTGAACAGGGTCATGAGTAACGTACGCTGAAAATTCGGTGCCAGCGAGGGGAAAGCCAGCATTAAAACATGCAGTCGTGCAAGATTCGATAGTGTTCGGGCCGTTGGTAGGTTCGCCAACAGGCAGGGCTCGGCCCGCATTATTCACGTTGTCACTGTTCAATGTGCGCAAAAGTCAGATCACTTTTGGTTTTATTTTGTTGGAAGATTAGGCTTCTGAGAAGTCCAATCACCGATAGAATCATACATACGTGTAGCAACCCAGGGAAACCCAGCTTCCTACGCTTGGCTTTATGGAGGGTGGTGGAGGCGGCGCCGTGCCGTTCCAGAACAGATTAAGCCTGTTCCCGGCACCACATGGTTCATTGGCGTTGGCGGCACATGGCATGTTGCAATCTGTCGCTGTGGCATTAGTAGTCCCAGGTGTTATTATGTTACTGCAATCTGCACGCCCCAAAGCGAAAAGGGAGGCGAATTAGGAAGGGCATGAGTTAGCGGAGTTTAAGCTACAAGAGGGAAGGTGATACTTACAGCATTCTCTCTAAAGGATCACAGCAGAGCATTGAGCAAAAAGTTTCCTGCCTGGACGGAGTTACGAGGGGATGATTAAAAGCGTACTCACTCCAAATTCTACTCCGGCGAAAATGAATGAACCGCAAAAGCTTAAACAGCTCTCGATGGTCATCGTATCTGCTGCGAAGGTTGCTCCTTGTAAACTGCGTTGAGGACCGCTATCGCTGTAGTAAGAGGTTGAGCAAATCAGCTTTTGGACTTTATGGGGGGGAAGCTAAGGAGGCCCTACGTGATGCAGCCTAGAGGTCTCCACGGTGTTGGAAGGGGGTTGGGAATGGTCAGACCATTCTGACGTTTATGTTGAACTGCGTCAGACGACTATGACGCGAGAATTTATTCAGTTGACACGAGTATAAAATGGATGTATGGGACTCACAGGAAGGAGTGAGAGGCCTATAGCCAGAGAGAGAGCTTTGGGGAGACTCATCCTTGAGAGGGAACGAGATGGGATTCATTCTGGACGCGTCGACTGTTTTTATACGAATCAGGGAGGATTCGGGACAAGCAAGTGTCTGGATCAAAACAACAAAGTGTCTGGATCAAAGGTCAGTTCCTGACGGGCCCTTCTTTAACGGGATTTGTACGGGATGGGGTATTTTCGCTGAGCGTAAATGTAGTACCTCTAGAGAAAAGTCGCACTCTATTTCTTGCCAGGAACCTCCGCGATTACGTCCGACTGAAACTCAATCTATAGACGTGAACAGTTAAATTGCCGCACACATAGAGTATCGGACAAGTATACTTACAAACTGCAACAATAGAGACTCTGGTGACACGCCTGTCCAATTTTTTTGTCAGTGAGATCTCCTGACAGTTATCAGATCGCGAATTTGCGTTCTCTTCCCATGAGCATGATTGTTGCGCATCAGCCCATGTGCATTTATGGGAAGTTGATATTAGTTGAGCCTGATATGAATCTTCCCCCGGCGACGGATTTAGGAGCTTTTTCGGGAACGTGCAGGGTCTTCCACGTTCCAAATTTGGAGAGGACTTTATAGTTGGGATGTTCCTGAGTAAGACCCTGGAACCTTGGGATTCCACTTTAGTTTTTCTTTTCGGTTGATAGTGAACTGTTAATATGAAGGATTGACCGCAGAGGATGAAAAGGGTGAAGAAAAGATGAGCGTATATTTGAGCTAACCTCTCTAAGCCGAAAGGCAACTGTAAAAGCGGCAGGCCAAACAAGTGCAGTCGGGGGTCCAAATCAAACCGGAGTCAGCGCTCTCACAAATTTCTCCTCCGCAAAAACTCACTGCGGTAAGTCAACTTTAAAATCTTCATCAAAAACTCTAATAATTTGTCTTGCAAACATCTCTTCTTATCAACGTTCTTTCGATGTCCTTTACAATGTCACATCATACAGGCCCCTTAAATGTCCGTGGGTCATCAGGTCAACAACCAGCAGCCTCCAGCCACCTGGTCAGAGCCACCTTGGTCAGGTTGGATAGAAACAACTCGCGATGCCTTGCTTATTCTTGAAGCTGCACGCAGGGGTCTTATCCCTCGCGTTACTCGTCGTCTCGTTGATTCAGAGAGAAAAATGATCACTTCGGGGTCGGTTTTTGTCTTTGACGAAGTCGAGAGTGGCATTAAGCGCTGGACAGATGGCTTCTTTTGGAGTCCCAGTCGAATCTTGGGTAATTTCTTGCTCTATCGAGAAACCGATAAACGTGGAGCTGGCCATCGTAGTGCTCGACCGGATCCTGAGATGAACGATCAGGCCATTAGCATCGACACCAGAGTTGAGGGACAATCACTCAGTCGTCCAAAGACCGATAACGGGGCCATCGGAGTCGACAAATACAAAGAGAGGACTTTAGTGGGAAGCTTGACCAATAGCTACAAGTTCAAACCTGATGGGCTGATGAAAAAGGTGAACTCGCTTCCCACCAGGATGAAAGATCGCTGACAAGGAGACTAGACTTTTTCTTTGACTATCGGAGAAGTTGCCCAGCATCTCATTTCATACTACAAGATAGAAGATGTTGAAAATGGTCGTCTTCGCTCCCCTTCTTCTCTGCCCGAGTTGGCTTCTCTCGATATCAGCCCAGAGTATCTTGATAAAACCCATTTCCGCAACCCACCCAAAGTTGAAATCGGTGCCGATGGTGTTCTACGCTACTGTGGAGAAGGCGACGACTTGGAAAGCCCTACTTCTGCTCTCCCAGCTCCGTTGTCCTCAGGAATGCCCCTTCTCACCGAAGGTCGCGTCACGGAGGGTTCATCCAATAAACGTGCAAGGCGATATGAACCTTACGGTTCCCCTCAAGTCAAACGTGCAGGAAAGAACATAAAGTCATCTCACCCAGACGATGACACTCCGCCTCCTGCTGAACCAATCTCCCCACAGGTCAGCACAAGCTCGACAATGCCTCAAGCAACCCCGGCGCCTGGATATCCGACAGACACACATCCTCCCCTCACCATGGGTCCTCCTCCTCCCGGACCTTACCCTCCTCCCTACGGTGTACCTGCATACTTCCCCGTATCGGGTTATCCACCACATATGTACCATCCAGGTCCCCCGCCATCTCATCAAGCAGCTGCTTCTCATCCACAGTCGCAGCAACCAGTTGTACAGTATGGCTATCCGGGGTACAATACAACCCAACATGGCAGTGATCCATCGCAAGCAGGCCCCCACGGGTACTATCCGTACTATCCTGCACCACCCCCGCCACCCCCACCTGGGTATCCCCCTTATCATCAGTGGCCGGCGTATTCTGGGTATCCCCCACAGCCCTTGCCAGTCGCGCATCCTCCACCAGCGTCGTCGGCTCCTGCTGTCCAGCCTAAACAAGGAGGAAGTCGTGAAATTCCCGGAGAACCAGGAGAAAGAGGAGAGACCACCTGAGTTTAGTTCAACCTTAGCTCTTGCCCTGCTCTGCTAACTACCTGCCTGCATCCGCTCTGCCCCCTGTCATGTTAAAATCTGTTGCTTCCAGTCATATTGTTGTCATTTCTCGTCTCGTCTGGTTTGTGCTTGACCTGTTTTCTTGTATATCCCATCCATCCATGCCATGCCTTGCTCTGAGCTTTTTCCTTTCTCTGTAACATAGCTAGCCTGCTTTGACTCCCTTGTACCATTCTCTTCCTATACACGACGTCTGTTTCTATCGCTGTCTCTCATTCTGCCTTTTGCCTATCATTCCTACCCCCCAGAATCAAGAAGTTTACTATGCCTATCGTCAGCCTTTGCCTATTCCTTCATTCCAACCCCTCCCCCAAGACTTGTATCCACTCTTCACGTTGCCCTTCTATCACCTTGTCTATAGTAGTTAATGGCCCTTCCCAAGCCGTTATGTCTAGCTTTTCGGGAAGCATATTCTTCATACTGTTCTAATTATTATGGACCCTCCTCCCTCCCCTTCCCTATACACGTTAATATATGGGTTTTCCCTGGTCCTCGTTGACCGCCTATATCTGTATTGCTCCGGCACAAACTTGTCTAATGCCTCGGCGGGTTATCGATGATTTGTTTCCTCTCATCTTTTCTCTTTATTATTATTATTATTTATAAAGAATCATCGAACTGGCCACTAGTTGCAGGGATTATTACTCTGGGTACAAGGTTGCTGTCCTTTAAGCTTAAAGTTCAAAAACGTGTTTTCGGCACCTTTGTGCCAGAGAGCGTTCAATAATCTAGTTCTCATATTATTTCCTCCACATGCTCTCGGCCCCGCCGCCATCGAGTATTACACATGTAGGTCAGTCAATCCCGTACGCTATTATAATTATTTTTTTTACAATTTGTTTTAATTCAGTTAATTCAGGCCATGGCATGGCTTGTCCATCTGGCACTCGAAATATGCATATATGTTTGAATGCCAGTGACAGCTTGCATGCATACATGTCGAACGCCACTGTGGTTTTTAGTTTAGTAACCTTCGCAATAGCCATAGCCGGGCCCAGACCCCTCCGATTATCTTGCACAATTAACAACAATATAATGTGCAACTTTGGTGCAACTTTGAAGCTTTAAAACTTCAAAAGTTGGACAAGCCAATAACCAAGATCCACGTTCAACTTTTTGAAACCCTATGGGGTCACCTGGTCCACAGGATTCGTTGCCCTCCCTGCTCGGAGTTGCTCCAAGCTCCAATCGGATCTCATTAGAAGGACTGTCAAGGACTCAAGTCAGTATCCCGGACTTTATCCGATAAACATCGCTTTTGACAACTTTTGTTGTCAATTGAATTCAATCTGCTGGATTTACTATGTACAGAACACCGTCGATCATTATTGGCATAACGGTAGTAATAACCGCCAATTGGCATCTCGGTGGAATATAATATGTATTAATATGTCTGTGGTGTTTTTTGACTTGATGCAGCTGCCACAGTGCCACTTGTTATGACTCTTGAGGGGGACCTATACCACTGTATTGTAATATATATATATATATATTCACAAAATGCAAGATCCATGTAGCCTATGCGTTGTTATACTTGGTTAGGAGTTGAAGTAGTTCTAGAAACAGATAAGGATTACGAGAAGTGGTATCTTGGATTTCGGAGAGGATATACTGGGGCTAGTTGGGATTCCTCCAAGCCCACCAAGGTCAAATTTGACCGACTGCCAGCCGGGCTTCAAGGAACAAGCTAAAATTACATCAAATCGATTTGGGATGAGCTAAAGATGAATACGTTGAGCACGGAAATACATAGGGTATGTTACCAGCTGATACATCCAAAAAAAAAAAAACCCCTCTAACATACAGATGAATTAAATCGAAGCAGTACTTAACAGATATATCCTATGGTGAATGAAACCACCAATTAGCCTGGACATTCGTGATAAGCTCCACGTCGACCTTCTCCATGATCCAATCCCAAAATTCGATGTTCGTCGTAAGATGATAATCAAAATATAACTTGTCAAACGGAACGCCGAACTCTTCACGTGTGGTGATCATGCGACCTAACAAAGGTTTACTGACAGTGGCATCTCCGGACACCGATAAGGTACGCAAGTGGGGCCAAGGAAGGGTCGGTGGAGGCGGTGGTAGGGGCGTCGGGTCAGATGGCCTATTTGGTAAAGCCAGGGGAAGGAGATGTTGAATGAAGTGGTTAGAATGTATACAATCGAGAGATAGCTGTTTAAGGAAAGGGAAAGCCTCGGTGGGGTTCCGATAGTCTCGAGGCTTAGGGGTAGGAATGACATATGCCATGTCACTGAGCGTCAACGAGGTCAGTGCGGGGTATTCGGGCGTATGACGGGCGAAAGAGTTTACAATATTCTTCCAACGAAGAAAAGTAACATGCCGGAGATTGAGCGAAGCGAGTCGAGGTAATGAAAATAGGCGGAGGAAAGGAACTGTATTGTCTACATATTCATTCTCCCCCGATGTCTGATGAAATTCGATGGTCAATGTCGTCAGGGAGGAGACGGGTATACTTGATTCCACTTCGGCCAGATGACGCTCTCCGAGATCATCCATGATGAGGACGAAGGAATCTCCAGGATTCAGACCCAAGATTAACAAATGTCGGAGTTGACTTAGTGATGCGAAGGCCTCTTTCAAGAGGAAATAGCCAGGCCAGATCACTTTGTGCAATTCCAGCGTCGTTAGAGTCGAGGATGGAACTGACAAACATGAGAGATGGATGCTCGCCGACCATACGGCCAACGATCTGGGAGAGATGGGAGAGTGTGAGCAAGAAGAGGAGTGTTGTAGGGGGCCGGCTTCCGCATCATAGCTTATAATGGTTTGTAAAGTCGTACTCTCCAGCACAACCAAAGTCTGGAGCTTGGGACATGCAAAGAAGCGGATGAGAAGGTTAATTCTGTCTGTCAGCCATTCTGAAGTGTGCACCACAAGGCTGCGAAGGTTGGGGAGCATGATTTGAGATCCGTCATGATGCATGAGTTCTATTTCTCGGAGAACAGAGGCAGCTTTGACGTGAAGAGTCAAATTCTCGAGACATTGAGAACCTTCTAACATCGTGGTCAACTGTGGGTAGCCTGGCCATCTGCCGTATCCTCGTATGTCTAACGTCTTGACATTTCTTAACGAAAAATTGAGGTTGTCAAAGTCCACATTTCGAAGAGATAGAAACGAGAGTTCGGGGATAAAATCAGCCATGAAAGGAGATGGAAGAGAGAGTCTATGCTGGTTGGCGAAATAAGAGATGCTGAGGTACTTGAGATGAGGGACGGGTATGTGGTGAATGAAAGAGAATATGTTGTCACAGGTGGTCGCAATCGATAAGGACTTCCAGCGCTTGCTATGAGGAACGAGCTCCCCCATGACGAAATCTCTCATTTGTTGACTCAAACAAGTCAACTGGATACTCAAGGGATAATCCATTGAACGTGCGAGGTAGGTCGGTATTAGGTACGCCAGCTGGGTCAGAGTGTTTCCGGGTGTAACTTTGATTATGCTCCATAGAGATGGGGTATGTAGGGATATTTGGCGAAATCTATGAGATGTGCAGACCATCGAAGAGCGAAAGATAGTATCTGGTCGTAGTGTTCCATCAAAGTAGCCCTGCTCGAAGATAAGAGATATAATTTCGTTGGGAAGCGAGTCAAATAGCGACTGCGTATGAATAGGCTTGAAGTCTGATGTATCAAATTGCCCAGTAATTCGGATGTTGCATGACGTTGGTAGGTCCGATGAATGGTGGTGTTGGATGGTACTTGGTACTAAGTTAGAGAACTGAGCCCTGTGAATGCGTCGATGATGGCTATGGTCACTGGAAGGTTCCGATGATATATTATGAGCTCACTTAGCAGTATCAAGCGCATTGGAGACAGCTGGAAGATACAGGTCTCCCATGGGAGTGAAGAGAGCGTAGCACTACTACTACGGGTCTGCACTGGCAACTCTGGCCAGTCATTTGCGGAAGCAGCTGTCATGCCAACTATAGGCGTGACTCATTTTCCACAGTGTAACTTCCGTTACGCATGTCACGGTCCAGCGCTATCAAGCAGTGTCTGGACGGAAAATAATCCCTGAAAAAATGAGGGAGTTAGGTGTGCAAACGCATCTCGACCATGTGCATTATTGCTACCAGCTTCTCACACGGTGACACCACAACCTATTGAAAAAAATCTGGACCGCATACCACAGATCATAAAGCATGCGGCGTTTCGGCATAATGCCATAATAAGGAATGAAACTGTTTGGAATCATCATTCCAACACACCCCAAGGTTGGGCTCCCGTTTCCCTGATCGTCCAATATGCCGTATAATTGCGTTTTCTGAACGCGTCAAACGCCAGAAACAAAGCCGTGCTAACGCAGCAACCCATACGGGACGCGGTCAACGCGAACAAGGACCAGCCAGCCAGCCTAGGGGAAGGGAGCACGAAAAACTGCAGAAATTTTCAGCATAACCAATGGATCAACGGATAGAAATATGGCAAGGGAAGAAGAGATCCTCGTGGATTTTCTCAACCAATCTGCTGAACAAGGCTTCCCACAATCACTCAGGAGCGTCGAGAGCCTGGCAGCCCTCCTGTGAAAGGCTCGTCTCGGAGATAACTGTAGTGCACCTGGCGAGAACTGCCAGTGGGTCCATCGGTTCCTGGATCGCCATTGTGGGGCCTTGCAGATGCATTGGAGTAAACCTAACGAGCCCAAGCTATAAATCCTGAAGCAAAGACTAGCAAAGAAGGCATAGTTTGAGTTGCTAGAGGAATTTCACTTTGTAGTGAAAAAGGTTGAATTTGGCATCAGGAGGCAGGCAAATAAGTGAGATTTCTCACGAGTGCCACTTTGGTCAACATTGACCTGATCTCTTCGTCATGCTGTGAACTAAAGTTAAACAATGAGTATAAAATCAACTAAAATCAGCAAATATCCTAATCTACTATACGAGCATTCCGTCATTTGAGAATTATCAATTTGTGGTTGTGGTTGAGCTAGTGAGATGAAGTTGTGTGCAAACTGATGTCGGTACTGTAAGTATTCTCATTGGCGGCTTTAATCTCGACAGCAGCTACTTTGTCATACCCGCCCTAAAAAATACCATCCCGCATTTTTTTGGAGTGTGCATCTACAGATGTGGGCGAACCCCCAGTAGCTTCTTCTACCAAATCCTCATTAAATTCGAGGCGAGGGTGCTATACCGTAGCCAAGGCACCATTTCACCGCATGAAGACCACACCCTAGCTGAGACTGAGAATTTCAGGACACTCGGTCCTGGTTGCCTAACATCAGTGCCTGATGATACGGATTTCATCGACCTAGGGCTGGCGGGCTTGCTTAAGAGCAATTTCACACACAGCAATTATCATATACGGTAGTATTTGAAGCTCTCGTATCGCTGGTGAGGTACAAGGCGAGATTTGAATCTAGTTCCGCGAATGAGCTTCGAGCATATTCGAGTAAGTTTGATCCGACTTGAGCGCCACACTATTCCCAATATTGACTTCGGGCGTTTGCTACTTTGTTCAAGATGGCATTGAGTTACGAGAGCCGTTGACGGCAGCCAGTCGATTCACGATGAAATGTTATGGTATATCGTGCGCACCTATCTTCATATCACCCAAGTGCTCGACCATGTTTCGGATTGGTTCTGCATTGTTAGGCAACATAACTATACGGCAAAATTCTAGGGGGCAGCTCCTAGATTATACAGACTCTCAACAGGGCCTTGATGAGATCTACCTGGTAAATAATAAATGATATTCTCCTGTCGTCATTAACAAAAAGACCCACCAATGTGGAATGTTTATGAACAACTTGAGGGAGGATGCGACCGTTTTGCTTTTACGTCCAGTGGTCTTGTATTGATTTCCACCCTTGATTGTGTTCTTAGATTATGACCACGCCATGAAGACGTCGGGCGGATTGCCACCGCGACACATGTATAAACCTCAGCATTCAAAATAATACTGATTTGAAAGAAGAAAGAAAGTTCACATAGCAGCTATGCATGTATCAATTGCAGATGGCGGATCAATTGACGGCGCATATAGGCCTGATTTCGCCAAAAAAAAATTAGAAGAGGTTACATATGCGCTCGGCAGAGATGGTACAGGGTTGTAGACGAGCCATCTTCAGAAAAATGTGAGTGATGAAAGTTGTGTATCAGAAGAGCAACCGAGAACTGAACTCACCATGAATCTGGTAATACACCTGAGTAAGTATTTCAGATATTTCAAATGAATTTGCATATAGCGTGATTGGTCTGGAAGCAAGGTGACATTGGGGATAACTGTGAAAGGTGTTTTAGTAAAGAATGGGACGAGAGCAAGTTCAAGTCCTGTTGAAGTTGGACGTACCGGCTTAAGCTTCTGCACAAACGTGAGCAATCAACAAACGAAAGATGCCACCTGCTGCCCTGAGCGGTCTTTGGAGAAAAGCTTTATGTCTAAATGTTCTAGAAGAAGATGAGTTCCATGAGGGATGAGCGACAGGCCTCGCTAACGGGCTCTGCGAGCTCCAATAACTGAAAGGGCATGTTCAAATGCTGCGTAGCTTGATGATTTCATGACGATTTTGTGATGATTAACAAGCCAGGAAAAACACTGGTCGTATGTACCTTTACAAGGAGTAGAGTCATTCATCCAATGAAGCAACTACAAGCCAGTCGGCCCCCCTAAAATCCACTGCTCGGACCTCCAGAACTGATTATAAACACAATGGCACATCAAGAAAGGCAGAAACCATACCTCATCACGCCATGAAGGTAAATTGTAGCCCCTCGTCATCCACATCCATGCCTGTAGCCTTACCAAGCGCCGACATATCTCCCTTCGTTCTTTGCATTCCCGCTTTCCTTGCCTTTTTTGCTTCCCTCTTGAGAGTCTTTCTGCTCAGCGGATTACTCCGATCCATACGCTGCAAAATATGCCCATCAGGAGGTGCATCATAAGCCGGAACGTCTTTAGATTTGCGTTGTCGTTTAGGTTGCCGTATGAACCTTGGTTCATTAGAGTTAGGTATTGGTGCTGACGTCGGGGCTTCAGATGGAGACCGCGACCGTTTGCGAGGGGTGATTGGTTTGATGTCGTCTGACTCCATTTGTATCCTATACAAAAAAGCAGAGGCGAAAAAATTGGGAGGAAGAAATGAGAAAGATGGAATGAAAAGGTGGAATGGGAGTCGAAACACCCCTTACCCATCTTCGTCCATTGGTTCAGCCAACGGACCCTCTACCGCGTCCCAAAAAATATCCCCATCTTCATCTGCAAGCATCACCGAGTCTTCATCCTTTCGTCCACCGAACGCTCCCGCATCCGCATCGCCGAACAAACCTTCCAAATGGAAAGGTTTTGAATACTCGCTCAAAATCTGAGCTTGACCAACATTTTCAGCGCCAGGTGCAATAATGGGAGTAGCATTGGCATTAGCATTTCCGCTTGGATGAACTGTGTAGGTTGAAGTCCATGTTTTGTTACTACAGATAAAAAATGTAGCTCACCAACTGAAGGTATCAACGATGGATGAATGGCGGGTGGTTCAGAGAAATATGGAATTTTTTGTTGGTTCCAGTCATTAAGAACCTGACGAGCTGATGAATTTAGATCGGGAGTTCCACCCTAAACGAGATAGATGGATGAGTTAAAGAAAACATTTGGGACAAGTTTCGTGTTGTACCTTCAAAAGCTTACCCCCACTCAAAGCCAACATCGTCAAAAATTCCAGCATAGAACCAAACTCAGGGAGATTATATATCTTCTGTAATGTCGCTGGCGGTGTCCTGACCATTATTTCCTCCACTGCACATATAAATCATGATAACTGCATAATTAAAGGATAAATCCAGTAGGTGCTCACCAACAGCTATCGGGTCTTCGACGTCTTCCACCTTCACGACATTACGAAGCAGCACACTACCTTTCTTGCTCCCTTTGCCGTCGTCATAGTCATCCTCGTCAAAAACGACTCCTGGAGAATCAATGATACGCATTCCACGCTCAAGTTGTACTGATTGCAAGTCTTTCGTATGGCCTGGCTGGGCTGCTACGGCACATACCTAAAACCGTTAGGGAAAAGGCTGTTCCTATTTTACAAAGGTAGAAACATACTTTGCTTCTTTTCAGACTGTTAATCAGACTGCTCTTTCCTACATTAGGGTAGCCTACCACCCCGACAGTGACACTTCCGGCTTTTGGTTTGTATGCCTTTAGTAGTTTGAGCAATGAAGGAGCAGTTGAAGATGATATGTTGGTGCGTTGGTGTTGTGATGAGGCAGAAGACAGGAAAGGTAGCGTTGGAGTTGAGTGTCGTAGATGCCTGAGCCACAGCTGGGCGTTCGACCTTGGTATCAGATCTGATAATTTACGAGTAGAATTTCATTTTTTTAAAAAAGAGGGAACAACAAAGAGGAAGTTTTGAACCTACCGATCTTATTCAACACAAATACCAACTTCTTCCCTTCCGACTCTCGTCTTCTAACTTCCTCTTCCACTAGCCTGCTTCTGCATCCCTCTGGGTCTCGCGCATCAAGGACAAGAAGCACAATGTCACTTTGGTCCACTACTTTGTGTAATGAACGAAGATAATATTTCCGCATCTGTTCTTTCGTTCTGCCTGTTATGGAGAGCCCAGATGTGTTTGAGGATAATGGATTCTCGAATTGTTGGGCCGATGATGAAGAAGCCTCTGCTTCTGATGCAAGCATAGCAAGGGTGGAAAGAGTAGGCTCAGACGCCATGACTGCGTCGGGGTCTGTCAAACGACCCAGTGGGACCTAAGTATATAACCAATGCATCAAGTAAAAGAATCATAGTTTAAGGTCCATGTAACACGAACTGCAGGCTTTTTTTGTTTATTGCGCACTCTCATTTTGAGATCTGGGAGGCGTGGAATACCAGGATCCTTCTTCAATTCTGACAAAAAAACATCGGCGGCACTGTCAGCCATTTTTTCCATGATTGTAGAAACAAATTTTGAATCACTTGATTTCAAAGGAACCTCCGGTCTTTTCACTTCTGAAAATAGGTGAGAAATGGGGAACTACTCAAGTTCAACAAATTCATACTGGATCTACCCATTGTCATAAATTGGAGGGAAGGAACTTGTATTAGAGTCAAAAGTCAAAAGTCAAAGGACGGGCAAGCTCAGTAAATACTACTTTAGGTATAATTATCCCACGATCAGAGTCGGTTTAAAGCTCATAAGTTACAGAATTATTACATATTATAAGCATAGTACCACTGGTGATATGCTATACTGAAATGGGTGGGTATCACAAAAAGTATCAACTTGGAAACAGAATACAAGGTATAAATGTCATCCATCGCTGAGACGGGGAATCCAAAAAATAAAAAATACCCAATAAATAAAAAGAAGAAAGCATCGCATGGATTAACCATATCCGAATATTGCACTCAACAGATCTCTCCAATCCCTCTTCACAACAACCTTCACGCCACTATTCACATACTCTTGCGCAAGCCATTCCAAATACCGTGCGTCAAATCCACTAAACGGGCCCAACTGAAACGCTAGCATATCCTTCGGCGTCAGATACACCACCGTCTCTCCAGAACCAGCAGTCGAAGAAGATGACGCTTGGACTGCAAGAAGGTTTTCCAGTACAGATAGCTGGAAGGAGGCATGTGCATGGAATGTCTGCAAAATCGCAAGCGCCGTCATAACCTGTCCATTCCTCCTCCGCGCGACTTCCTCTGCATCGGAGTAGGGATTGAGGGTATACGCATCACCGCTACTGCTAGCCGTGTTGTGTACAGGTCCCGTCGGTGACCGAGAAGAAGATGCTTGCTTTGCCTTGCCATTCGATGACGATGGCAGTGTTCCAACTGTAGACGACTTTCCACTGGACCACGACATCGCACTGACCCGTCTTGCACTTCTTGTGGTCGGAGTGATCGTTGAGCCCCCAGCATTCATCCCACTTGGTCGTCCTTCAATTCCCATTCCTACGTTTCTTACATATGTTCCATCCAATGTAAGATCGTCATCGCCTTCCAACCGCACTGAGCCCCAATTCTCTGCCCCATTGGCAGTAGAATAAGACGTGTGTGAGTTCCCTCGCCAAGAACCCATCCAAAGTCCAGCACATATAATGCAAACATCTTCATAGACTTGCCATGCATCTGTCCAGACCGTTACGGACCTAGATTTCGCATTAGAGTCGGCACATGAAGTGGCGCAGCAGCAGCTATTATGTGAGCCTTGGTCAGAGTCAAGTAGGAGAATGCGGTCGATTTCGTTCCACTATCGTATAAATTCAGCAGGACGAATCCAGGAGGAGAAAGAGCACTTACCAATTTTACGTCACTCCAGGCAAATCGTATCGTCGAGAGACGGTGAGTCGGCCCTCGAGAGCCTCCTGCTTGAGATGAAAGTATAGGTTTTGATGAATAAAACGTAGGCCGTGTTTTGTTTGGGGTTGAAGTTGTAAGATCAATGAGTAAATCATAATAAGATGGCTTTTCCATGAAAATCGCATCAGTCGTGCCTATTCCAGCCTAGTCAAAACGAATACATCTATTTGATGGATGAAAGAAGACTTGCAAGCTATCCATCCTCGTCCGGACTGACTGGCTAACTTTAATCGGTCCACATCTGTAAGAGTAACCATCCCTAGTATGTTGATGGGATCTCTATGTCTTCCCTTAAGTTTTCCAACTGGGACGTCACCATTGTCGGGGTCATTTTGGCTGTCGAAGCATATGTCGGCAGCTACCTGGCATAAGATACAGGCGACTTCGACTGGAGGTAGCGTATAAATGAGTACTCTCTTCCGACCTAAGATGTGTTTGTACAAGGTTAACGACGAAGGTCCCAGGATCCTAAGCAGGTGTGGCAAATGAAGAGTTGGGTTAGAATCTATCGGCTCCGCAAATGACTTTAAATGGCAAACGAATGAGAAGAGAATTCAAATGATGAAGGAGAATGAGACCTACGCCGTCCAACTCCTCACTCCAACCTTTCCAATCACCCGCACCGCCGAGGTCCGCCCTCTTCAACTTTCTTTCTTCAAAGAATATGCGAGCGGGATCCCAATCGCCATCCCGCGGTTCTAATACCTCCGTATCTTCGAGCTGTGAATAAATCCTGCTGGTCAGCTCCTTCAGCGCCTTGACATGTCTCCAAGCACGAGGTCTGCGTGATTTGGCGAGTAAGATTCCAAAAGAACTGAGTCGGAACCCTCGGTGGCCGTGTTCAGTTGTTTTTCGGCGGCGAAAGATGCAGACACCTTGTTGTTCGTCTTTGGTGAAATACCTAAGAATTATATGAGCGAGTCAGATGTTATTGATCAAAGAGATTAAAGCTGCGAATCTTTTAAAACACGCACACGACATCTTGCTCTACGAGATGCAACCCGCTGGGCAGAGCGCTAAATTCGACGTGGTCAAGGTTTAGATCTAAATTGATGGAGAAAATTTTAGCAGTGAAAACATAAAGAATCAATGTATTTTACTCGCCATCGCTAGCCTTTAGCGACCAATCTATAATATTACCTTCTGTTGGGTGAAATGAAGCATGGAATATAGCGACTTAGAGCGAGTTTTAGCTAAGCCAAAAAACTATTATCCTGGGGGTACACACCTAGATCTTGAGGGCATCTCTCTCTGGAATCCGATGAAGACATTGGCTGAGTGCAGGACTCAGACTGCGGGTCAAAAGGGACCGTTGAGGCCTATTGTTTGACGACACCTCTGTCACGGTCAGTCCAAGTCACATCACAAACGTGGACACTGCTTCTGGAGTCGTCGAGTCCGTCGCAACCGCAAGCACCCAGCTTCCATATCTTCCAGAAGTCCAAAAACGAAAAATTGTACATACGTGGTGAAAACCCTTGAAAACCCCTTATTCTTCAAATTGAACGGATTTTATTTTAGAGTTAATTAATTTAATCTTATAATAGGACGATCCGTCATCATTTGTTGAAATTGAACCCGTTATACAGCCGTCCTGTGGCCTTCAAGTTAGTCTTCACAATGAGAATGAAGTGCAAGCACAAAATAAACGCATGCTTCAACTGTGACTTTATTTCGACCTAATACTGCACATTTCACTATAATAATTTGACTCGGAGCTGCACAATAATTCTCCAATCGTTCTCAACATTACTTAATTGCACATTCCAGAGCCCTGATATGCGTCTGCTCCCGATCTGAACAATCGATCGATTACTACTTGAGATCTTGAGAATTGCATTTGTTGCTCCACTCTATCATTCTGCTAGCAATGGGCTAAATAATAAACAGTGGGTGAATTTACTGAGGTCAATAATAGATGAGCAAATGCATGAGCATTGTTTCTCTAATCCTCGTAACAGATGATTGAGTGACTCCGCCGAAGATGCAGCTAGTGCTATTGAAGTTGAAGAGACGAAGGCAAGCCACAAATCTAAGAAGAGCGATCTTCGATGAAAGATAAAAGACAAAAACGTATAAATGACGCACTGTTGCGATATTGAGCCAGAAGGAAGCCATCCGAGCACGGTCGAGAAGTTCATTTGGCTTCAAGTGGTTTATTTTTTCGACAAGTTCGAGTTATCGAAAAAGTAAACCACATGAAGCAAGTTCCTCAACAAACACTTGCATGTCTTCAAAAATCTCGTCGTCGGATCCGGCTCTCCAGTATTGGTTGAGAAATCAAGGATGGCTTTGGCGACCTGAATGAAAATGATTGAGGTATGTAGACAATGTAGACAGTTCGAGATGGATAGAGATGGATAAGGATGGATACCAGACCTTGTGATTTTAAAAAAACTGCTTTTTGAACAATTCACACAGATTTAAGGTTTAGAAACCTCGTGAAAGCGCCACCTGACATAGTATCCATGCGGCACTTCGGCAAAGGATGGTTTAGAAGTTGAAAAGCCTTATGGAGAGTCACCCAATAATCTCCTTAAAAAATGTGGCTCGATGAAGTGAACGCCTAAGTTGGCGTCCTATTAACGCTGCCACTTTGATTGGTAAGGTTCACCATACTTCACCACGCTCTCGCTATTGAGACGATATTCTCCGCACGGTGCTCTACGCGTAACCTGAAGATTGAGGCCCAGACAGAGCTCAGAGAGATAGAATCAGTGCTTGTCGATGTTGTACTGGAGTACAGTGAGTTTGATTCAACGCGTGAAGAAAATCACCGTAAGTGGCATGCATAAATACCATCAAATATCTTCAAATATCCGAGTCTTTCGTCGGTCTGATCAAGATCTAAAATTTTGTATATAGCTCATCAAAAAGTACAATTAAAATCTGCTTGAAATAGCTTGAATCACATACCGCCGATGTTGGAATTTTGGCAATGATATCACAAGTTCTTCGAATTCACACACGCCGTCACGATCAATCATGATTAAAAATATTCGTGACCATGGGGCCATTATTTTTGTCAAGTGGGAGACGACTCAAGCAGTCCAACGAATATATTTACCGTTTTAAAAAATAAATGAATATATAGTGATGCAGCTGCAAAGCCGCGGCGCCGTTGAAGTTTGTGTGCTTACCAAAGGAAAGCAGTTACGCATAACTGGTGCGGTACTCACCGGAGTCGACTCATTTGGGGCACTACTTATGACCGTCCCGGGATGACAAGAGACTTAGTATAAGATCCCCATAATGCCCACTAACGTCTCTGATGTCGCCTCGTCGTTAGCGCGCACGATGATCTCAGCACCGGTGGAGCCTCGCATTGAGGTGATGTTGGTTATCTTCTTTGCCTCGCTCTTTGGTGAGTTTCACCATCTACTCTGTCATCAAGCTATATCTCCCTAATAATCCACGTGTACAGCTGCATCGTTTCCGACTGCATCTAAACAGCTACCTGTATTACGCATTCCAGCAGTAGTCTTCTTCATTGGCAAACATTTTGGCACAGGCGTGATTCTGGCAACCGCCTTCATCCATCTTTTGGACGATGCCTTTCGATCCCTACAAAATCCCTTGGTTAAAATTCGTTATGGGAATGTAGGGAAATGGACGGGACTAATCATGTGAGCTTTTTGGTCGCCCTAAGAAATCCAATAATTTATGCCAAGTTCACAGTCTTGGATCTTTACTGGTCATCTTCCTCATTGAATGTGAGTATATCGTCCTATCATATACATACTTGTTGACAATCGTGATGATTATCAAAGATATGTCTACTTGTTATGTGGATTACCTGCAAGCCAAACCATCTGCACCATCCACTCCAATCGGTTCCGTCCACCCCTCTCGTTCTGCATCCTTGAAGCCACTGTCCAGACCAATTTCATACAACAGTATTTCAACCAACGCTGAACCCACCCTAAATACTGGATCAGCCTTTTTAACGGAATCAACGCCCCTCCTCCCGTCTGCCCAGCCTACAACCGAGACATTACCTCGGCAGCCTAGGCGAGAGGTTTCTACGCCCAATCTCGGTCCTATCCATAGCTCCTTACCCTCTCGAGGGAACTCTCCACACCTCTACCATCATCGCCATGTTCACCACATATATACCCCCAGTGTTCCTTCTACCGCGGTCTCGGGCGTGCCGATCGACCTTCTTACCAATTCGCCGCGAATTTTCCGACAGTTAGGATTGGGTCACTCACATCCTCACTCACATGAACAAGAAGACGAAGGACAAGTTCCAGATCATATTGATTACCATTATGATCATGATCATGAACACCATCTACGGATAGGCCGACGAAGACAAGTTGTCGGACTTCTTGTAAGTGTTTCTATAGCGATTAAATATTTCTCTCACTCATTTTTTTTCCAACAGGTCCTGCAACTTGGCATAATGATCCACTCCCTAGTTATTGGACTAACCCTTGCCGTCGCTGACGGAGGCGACTTCAGTACGTGCTTCCTCAGGCTCCTGTTTTTATCATCTTCAATGATCTAATCACTTCCTGTCTATCAGCTTCATTGACGACCGCTATCTTATTTCACCAATTATTTGAAGGACTTTCTCTCGGGATTCGGATAGCCTCTCTCCCTCCGAAACATATAGACAGCCATACGATCGTTGAGGATGCGGAAAGCGCATTCTCGACACCCACCACGCGGAACCCTGATTCTGATCCTGCAGCTCCCTCAGACTCTGCATCCCATCCGCCACATACCCACATCGTTGATAATTCCAATCCTCAAGCTATTGGAGGAGTACCGCCAAGGAATACCTATTTACAGACTTCTCGAGAACGAGAGATTCATTGGCTTAAGCCGATCATGTGGTTTTTATTTGCTGTGACGACGCCTTTTGGGATGGGTGCGGGTATGATCCTACTGAAAAAAAGAAATGGGAACGATACAAGTTTGTGTTCGCTTTACTGTGCCCTCGCTTACATTGCTAATCTGACTTAAACTATGTAGCCCAAATGTTGCTCATCAAAGGTACTATGTCCGCTATCTCGGCCGGAATGCTCATCTACGTTGGCACCGTGGAAATGATCGCTGGTGATTTTGTGTTTGGCGATGTCGACGGCGGGCATGGGCATGGTCATGGGCATGGTCATGTACACCACCCGCATCCGCACCCTCATCAGGGATCTGGCGGTTCACATTTTAACGATCATGGTGATGGTCACCCTCACACACCCGGACAAACGAGCAACTGTGACGATGGAAAACACCATCCAGATGAGCAACCATCGAAACCGACAGTGACGAAGAAGATATTGGCCGTGCTTAGCTTGTTGGCTGGTGCTGCTGGGATGGCACTTATTGGTTTGGGAGAGTGATCCCTGGGACCCTGACATAATACTAGTATGTTCGTATCTCGTTTAGATGCTTGGCTCTAGATGGCGATTCTTTTGGATCACCGACCTTTTTCTTTTCTTTTCTTTATTTAATGCTTTCAATCTTTTCTTGACTCTTGGTTTTCAATCGTTGACGAGGTATGGTGATCCTGAATTACTGTCCAGTGCCTTCACATAAACTTCTCATATTCCCCCGGCCATCTTGTTTCGGCAATTCAAAAATTTAGCTATAGTATCAGGCATTCATTCTTTCATTCCTTCATTTCTTACATTAAGTACTTGGGTTTGTATTTTATAGTCATCTTCTTGCACCATACGTCGTTGACATAAATTTGTATTTATGGTAGTAGACCCTGCCTGATCATATTCTCTTACTTGACAATGTCGGTGTGAGCCATCTGACAGCTATAAGAGGACTTGCAATGTTATTTTTTCAAATTCTAATAACCCATACCTGCCATCCAAAAATGCCATTAATACCAACAAAACTTGAAGTACTTAACATTCCAATTTCTTGCAGAAGGACATTTGTGGTTGAGTCCCAATGGCACAGGTCAAGCACAAGCTTTTAATGTTTTATAAATAAGTACCTATTGATACAGTTACAGTGCAATTTTTTTCATGGAAAATGGTGGAGAAATGAGTGAATCACTCCTGGAAGTTCTGCAGGATGCAGAATTGATGCAAAATGTAATGCAGGATCATAAAAATCTGCATTTAGCAGAATAATTAATTCTCAAATGATTCTGCCAAGATGCAAAAAACAATTAAAATCCAGCCAGATTTATAAATTCTGCCTCAATTTTACTTTTGGTAAAAATCTTACTTTTGCATGAATTCTGCAACAATTAGAATCCAATTAGAATGTAAGATTCTACCTTAATTTCACAATATGCAGAATTTATCAAGAATGATAAATTCTCAATGGATTTTGCAGACTGCATTATGTTGTGGGGGTTCATCATTCTGCATTTTGCCTTCTGCTTCCTTTTTTGTTTTTGCAAAATCCATTGAGAATTTATCATTCTTGATAAATTCTGCATATTGTGAAATTAAGGTAGAATCTTACATTCTAATTGGATTCTAATTGTTGCAGAATTCATGCAAAAGTAAGATTTTTACCAAAAGTAAAATTGAGGCAGAATTTATAAATCTGGCTGGATTCCAATTTTTCGTACACTTGTTCTGGATTTTCCCGTAAATACAGTCCAGTATAGACGACAGAAGAGTGGACTACTATACGTATAACACAGACGTAGAATACTAGTGTGACGTGCTTAGACCTTACGTCGGTGTCCCCTCACACTTCGTCACGATTTTCCTGTAAGTCCGTCCCAGTTGAGACGACAAAAGAGAGGACTACCATACGTATAACATAGACGTAGAACACTGGACTGATGTTCTTAAACCTTACGTCGTTGTCCTCTCACACTTGTTCTCGATTTTCCTGTAAGTCTGACCCAATTTAGACGACAGAAGAGAGGACTACCATGTAAATAACACAGACGTAGAATACTAGTGTGACGTGTTTAGACCTTACGTCGGTGTCTTCTCTCACTTTGTCTCTATTTTCCTGGAGGTTTTACCCAACGTAGACAACTGAATAGAGGACTATCATACGTATAACACAGACACAGACGTAGTGGATTATTCTGACGTTCTTAGACCCTACGTCGGTGTCCTCTCATATTTCTCGATGTTCCTCTACGTGTCACACAACAGAAGAGAGGACTATCATACGTATAACACACATGTCTAAAAATGTGATGTTCTTAGACCTTACATCCGTGTCCTTTCATACTTGTTCATGATTTCCCTAAAAATTCTACCTAACTAAAACGACAGAAGAGAGGACTACCATGTAAGTAACACAGACGTATACTAACGTGACGTTTTTATACCTTACGTCGGTGTCCTGCCACACTCCGTCTCGATTTTCCTGTAAGTGCGAAGTTTAGACGACAGAAGAGAGGACTACCAAGTAAATAACACAGATGTAGACTTCTAATGTGACGTGCTTAGACCTTACGTCGGTGTTCTTTCACATTCCGTCTCGATTGTCCCGTAAGTCTGACACAGTTGAGACGACGGACGAGAGGACTATCATACGTGTAACACAGAATTCGGCTAGTACACCAAAAATAAACTGACACTGCTGCGGAAAACCCTACGTCCACGCCCATACTAGGACGACTCCGTCACGATACACCTTGCTAAGTTCAAACACAAGCGAAATGACAAGGGAGACGAAAGTAAAGAGGAGACTGACCATATGATACAACGGGTTTACAACGACGTAGTTTACATGATACAGGCGATAGACCAGACCTTACGAGTAGATGCAACCGTGGCACACTTCGGTACTAGCGACCACTAAAACACAAACCGCTACAGCTGCCGCCCGTACCCGTACCAGTACCCGTACCAGTACATGTGGTGGGCGTAGGCGTGGGAGTAGTCCCTAGACCGCCAAGTGTAAAATTGCTAGTACCACTACCAGTGGGAGTGTGTGGGCCTGTTTGCTCGTTGACACTGCTACCTTTTGTGGTAGGTCTACTCGTTGGTAGCTTTGGCTGTCACTGCTTCTTCTATAACCGGCACGAATCGAACAACCGACCACGACGACCCTACCGTGAATAACCAAACCCTCTCACTAGGGACCCTGGGACTGTATTATGATCATACAAGCATAGAGCAAATCTACGAACCGAGATCTACCGCTAAGAAAACCTAGTGGCTGGAAAAAGAAAAGAAAAGAAATAAATTACGAAAGTTAGAAAAGAACTGAGAACCAAAAGTTAGCAACTGCTCCATACCACTAGGACTTAATGACAGGTCACGGAAGTGTATTTGAAGAGTATAAGGGGGCCGGTAGAACAAAGCCGTTAAGTTTTTAAATCGATATCATAGTCCGTAAGTAAGAAAGTAAGGAAGTAAAGAATGTAATTCATGAACCCAAACATAAAATATCAGTAGAAGAACGTGGTATGCAGCAACTGTATTTAAACATAAATACCATCATCTGGGACGGACTAGTATAAGAGAATGAACTGTTACAGCCACACTCGGTAGACTGTCGATATTCTCCTGAACGTTACAATAAAAAAGTTTAAGATTATTGGGTATGGACGGTAGGTTTTTACGGTAATTATGGTTGTTTTGAACTTCATGAATTGTAAGGTTAAAGAACGTCTTCCTGTAAACACCAACTCAGGGTTACCGTGTCCAGTTCGTGTTCGAAAATTACAAAATATTTATTCATGGATAACTATGTCAATGTCACGTTAAAAAAAGTACCTTTTACCACCTCTTTACTCACTTAGTGAGGACCTTCAAGACGTCCTACGTCTTAACTACGTTTTACATTACGTCCTAGTATTTTTAGACGTAAATCGTCTTATTAATTAAGAGTTTACTAAGACGGTTCTACGTTTTTTGTTAATT
>MU130078.1:35739-56042 GCA_015039465.1 Phlegmacium glaucopus | reverse complement strand
AGAGTGATGGTGAGGAGGCGGTTTTGGCTGTGAGAACGTGTCGTTCCATTTATCTACCGTAATATTATTCGGAGATGCGTTCTGAGCGGCACCAGGAAGGGGCGGTAGAATGGGCGGTAGAAACAAACTTGGATGGAGACCCATATGTATTGGAAGGAAGGGGTTTACCGGGAAGGGCTGGAACTCAGGGCCAGGCAAAGTTGCGGGTGCTAGATGTACGATGTTACTACGAAATAACACTGGATTAAATCAAAGATGACTCGCCTGGCGTCTTAGGCGTATAGTGGCGGTTGGTAGCTTCATTCTCTGGCATCATCGTTGTCCCAGAAGTAGCAGATAGTTTGTCACTCTTCCTTAAGGTCCTCAATGCTTGGCCTTCTTCAAATGTCGGGGACGGTATATCAGCTGGTGGTACAACCATAAATTGATTTAGAAATGGATTATTACTACGGGATCCCGCTGGGATCTCGATAGCTGGAACGCTAAGAGGTTCGGACTGAGCCGGTTGACTATCCTCTCTCAGCTGGAAGGGCAGTAGAGGGATCACTGGAGGCGATCCGGACTCGGAGGCTGAATCAGGTGGGACGTCTTGGTATTGAAATAGTTGGCTCAATGCAGGCTGATATTGGGTGCCGTAATTGATCAGATTCTAGGCTTGGGTTCTTGGAAGTATACTCACCATTTGTTGGGGTGGTTTGGATGATGATGCTCTAGATGAAGAACCTTCATTTATATATTTTGACGATTTATCGTTCCTCGGACGGACTACAATCGTTTCATCATGATCTAATGGACCAGACATGGATGTTCTCATGAGTATGGAAATGGCAAAAGAAAAAGAGAACAGGACATACGAGTAACCTGTGGAGCGTGATTACCAGCATTTTTGACCCTGACACCACGAGCATTGAAAGCATTGATATACACAGTTTGGACGTTACGAAACTTATACGTCCTATTAATTGGGCGACTATGATCGTCATCGCTTCCTGCGTCCTCCACGTCGTCTATTTCTTCGATCTCGCTGGCATCTTCAATTTCAAGAGCATCTGGCACTCCTCCCACCGTATGTGATATAAATTGCTCAATGTTCTGGTCAATGGCAGCATAATTGACAACATTTCCAGTAGAGCTGGAGGAAGGAGTTGACACATCAGTGGACTGGCGACTATGAACTAAAATGTTATATTATGAGTACATCGATACGAAGTAAAAAAGCAGCAGTAGATACTCACTGTCAGTGTAACCCTGAGGCTGTGGACTAGTACTGTGGACATTCACCGGGTTACTTATATTAAATGAATTGACGCTTGTCGCTTGAATCGAATGATTAAATGAATCAACATTTGTCGCATGAATCGAATTATAGGAGTGAACGTTGCCATGAACGTCGTTGAAAGAACTACTGTTGATGACAATATTGTGTGTACCCGCCGTGAAGAGTGCCATGGGATGATGGTCGTCGAGTTAATGAAGTAGAAACTAGGATGCAGTGCCTGCCAGTGCAGTTTGGCGTTTGCCCGTCCTGAACTTTGTAAGATTAAGATAACAGACGCCAGATAGCCATCCGTACCTAGAACAACTTGATGATATTATGGGAAGACTGATGGCCATCGAGTCTTATCCTAAGTGGATATCGCACAGAAGAGACGTCGACACTCATTTCTATGAGCAAAAGCAACCATTGTTCAAATTCAAAATATTGTTACGGCCGTTGCCGATTATATATAGCTCAAACATAGCCCCGAGAACATCGCAGCAGCTTTCCGAAGGGTTCGTCCAAGTTCATCTACAACTGGAGAAGCTTAGTTACACCGAAGGTATAACTGGATGTCGACTGAATAGGCTTGAAGTTTAAATATGGCCGTGGGGTACATCGTCAAAGGTAGGATGGGTTCATGCAATAGTTAGGGCTATTACTAAAAATAGACCGGCCCTCCAACCTGGATGGACATGCAGGTTTCAATTCGATGAGTGAGTCAAAGGGCAAACATTTCACATCAAAGGGGAACAAGAGTGTATGCATTGATTTCAGGTCAACCTAATATATATGTCTAGTGTTAATGAGGCCAAGTAATGACATGTAAGTCGGGGGTATAGCATATAACTTGAATAAAGATGTAGTGAGATAGAGACAGTCAGGTCAAGGAAGCACCATTCTTCAAGTCTTCAGACATCTGGATTGTCGAAAGAATCAAAGGCCGCAGGGATATAGGAGGTTGCATATAGCGTTTATTCGACGCGTAGACGTTTTTTGGTCGAACCGGTGGTCTCCCCACTGCACTGCCCATTAGTAGCAACGGAGAAGTACTCTAGCTTAGCGACGGGATCGGTTTTGATGGTTTTGGAGCCCTGCGTCCAGTTTGCCGGGCAAACTTCACCGTGCTTATCCTACGCAGAGTGTAAAATACGAAAGATAAATAATAAATAGATAATGAATCAACGTACAGTGTACTGGAAAGCTTGGATAAGTCGAATGGTCTCTTCGACTGAACGACCAACTGGCAGGTCGTTGACGGTAATTTGTCTTTAGACAGAGAGATTAGTGGTGGTTAAGCTAAAGAAGACGGTGGCTCACCTCAGGGTACCCTTAGGATCGATGATGAACAAGCCACGTAGCGAAATACCCTCGTCTTCCAGCAGAACGCCGTAACCACGCGAAATATTCATATTCCCATCTGCAATGAGAGGAAGTTTGAGATCAGTACCAAGTCCACCTTCTTTGCGTAATTGAGTGGCCCGGCGAAATGGGAGAACTTGGAGCCTGTGGAAATGCCTAGATTGACGTGTAAGTTATTCTTAATTGCAGAACGGGGGCAAATTATTGTTTACCGAACACAGCTGTGTTGAGCTCTTTGAAACGTGGTAAAGCATCATTAAAAGCCAGAATCTCGCTGATAGAAGGATGAAAATCATGGTAAGCGCCGTAAAGCAGTATGAGGTTTTCGCAACACGGTCAGGTGACACTCACCAGTTGGGCAGACAAAAATGAAGTCCCTAAGAAATATGGAGAAGAGATTGAGAAAAAAATACTGACATTGGGTAGAAGAGGAGAATAACCCTATGCGACCAGAAAAAGTGAACCTCTGTGCGGGATCTACCAGAAGATTGTCTACATACCATTGGTCCAAGTAATCCGTCAGAGAAACATTAATGAAAAGGCAGCCTCGGCTTTAAAGGTAGGTGCAGGACGTTGCATAAGCGCAACCATGTCGAGATGAGAGTTGACGTTGAGTGACGAGCGACTGTGACGATGGGAAACACCATCTAGAACGGCATCGAAAACTTGTGGGTGAGGGCCATCGCTCCGCGTGGCATATACGAGTCCCTTCAAATGAAATTATACTGGTATTTTTATAAGTAGTGTCTTCGTGAGCGTTGACGCCAATTGTTTTCGCGCGGCAAACAAGGCCATCACCATCAACACGTGCAATCACGGAAGAGTCTTGCGTTACTTTTGAAAGCCGCATCCGCTTATAAGAACGAGCCCCTAAAGGGGACTCGTAACGACAAACGAAGAAGATATTATTATTGGCTGTGCTTAGCTGGTGCTGCTGGAATTGTCACATGCTTTGCCTAATTTTTGTGACATCAACATGTCTAAATAACATTGATGCAACCAATTGCTAGTGGTTGAAAGAAGTAATTGATCATCTGAAAGCCAAAAGAGAATGATTGAGCCTGTAAATAATGAATTCTGTTGATTATATACTGATCATGGTGGCAGTTGAACATTTTTGTGGCTAAAATTCCTCAAAAAGGGTGTATAATATTATTATTAATATTGCAAGAAATGACCGGAAAAATGTTGGAGACATGTTTTTCAACATATTTTGATGAGCTGAATCTGAATCTGTAGTCTGTTTGTCCCAGAAAGTTCCTTATCAAAATAACCATGTTTGATTGTCTGCAACACTCGTATTACCGTGCAAAGCAACGGCCCGCAACCCTAGTATTTCCAACCGACAGCGATGCCCCTCTTAAAAGCAACTCAAAAGAGCTATACTTCTGCCATTAATAGACTTCAGGAGTGGTAGTAGGGCTTACTCATGGTTGAGTATTTCGTTTTGCAATCAGGACTATACATGGAGTTGCAGACCCAGATACAAGAGCTGATACAAGCGAGCCCTACAAGGCCAAAGTATTGTATATCTCTATCATCCGTTCTGGAAACAACATCGAGAGCAGTAGTGTACATTGTCATGGGAGAGAAGAATTAAGTAGTTTAATACCCGGCAGTGAAGCATAAAAAGCGTGTTGTGGCAGCAGCCCACTGGCACCTACCTTGGGATATTTTGCTTAGGACTCAGAGCTTGCAGATTTCGCAACCACCTGGTCACCTTTCTAACAGATTTGAAACGAGTGGGTGGATCACTCACCACGGTCCTTGAACCATAAACTTGTTGATAAGCTGTTAGTTATCTTATCCTTAGATGAGACAACACTACGTCTTTACTCATCGTGGAGCTTGGGAAGCTCGACAGTCCAGGCTTCCATAGGTACCTGTAAATTCGCAGTCATTGGAATATTTCACGGACATTGTCAACCGGTGGTCTGGACGAGGGACGGGAAGAAGAGCCAACTTAAAAGATTTACATTCAATACATGACATTACAAATTTGTCCAAAGCTCGCAACTCGCAAGCTCCCACCTGCTTTATCACTCTACTGTGCCCAAATCTTGACCGGTTTCTCTGCTGGATCTTTGTTTTTGGTTGCATCATCCCAGATGTGGATCCGGTCCCAGACCTTACCATCCGCCTTTTGATGGTAGAGAACTTTGCCTTCAGCATCTGTGTATTTCACGGTGATCCACCGCGGACCAGCTCCCCCTGGAGTATGGTTATGGAAACCACCACTGAAATCGACGATAATAAGGTCACCTGGTCAACTGCTAAGTCTAAAAATGTTGGTTACGCACGCGATCTCTCCAATGTGAGCACCTTGAGCATCGAAGCCTAGGTCTTTCGCCCCATTGAAGGCAGCGTCGATGGACTTTTGTTGCTCCGCCGATCCGGCTTTGTAAGGAGCCTTCCCTTTCCAAGTATAATGGCTAATGGAGCGCGATGCATAGTATACAGTTTCCTTTGCAGTAGCAAAGGTAACGGAGAATGATTTCGAAGCGGCAAACATGATGAATGAGACTGAAGGTGAAGATGCAACTGAAAACGTTTCTTCTTTGAGGCAAACGAAAGAAGGATTCATCTTGCTTTTATACGAAAACACCGCTCATGTGGTCGCCAATTTGCATTCAAGCCAGAATCTGGGCAGGATTAGAACAAGTGGAGAAATAAATGGAGAACCGGTACGAAGCTTGTCACAAGCATCAAGAATGAAGGTATGACAGACTATGTTGGATGTTCGGGAGGCCGTGCGAGCATGCGCAAAGTGCCCGATCTCTTGCAAACGAGATTGCGAGAAAAAGCCGCTTGAGCGAATTTTGCTAAGTCTTTGTCACAAAACGGGACTCCCTTAAAAGTTCCCGGTTGCTCCCAGTCGTTATGCGGTGTCCCTCGTCCGACAGGTGATGTTGTCCTTGATATTGCACCTGTTTGGAAGCTAGGTACAATTGTGGTTTGAGTGATGAAGCTTGAAGTCAAACGTCCCTTCTGTTTTTGGCACTTTGCCCCTTCGAAGGTGTCCCGGACCGGAGCAAGGGCCCGCTGTCTAACTAAGTTCCAAGTTCAGCCGCTCAAGTTCAATCAAACAACCAAACACAACCAAACAATCTGACATCTGAAATCGTTTGATAGCTTTCCTTGCAAAATGCTAGTTAAGCTCCTTCGCAGCCTACACCAGTCGTCTGTTGTTATCCCTCGTGTGCTTCAAACACGCCTCATGTCTTCTACGGCCAATCAAAACGCAGTTACCGATGAGCAACCGCACTTTACCTTCTCTGAAGAGCCTCTAGGTCTACCGGCGTCGGAAGGCTTTGGCTATTTTCAAGGTGGCCCGGGACTCATGCTTGGTCCTGCCAATCGCTTCAAGCTTCAAGCAAAATTGGGATTTGGTACTGCGTCGAGCGTCTGGCTCGCTCGTGACTGCATGTAAGACTGTCTTTAGACATTCACTCTCCTGCCGTGATCACCAACGCATTTTCAAGAGACAACACTCATGTAGCCATCAAAATTCTCACAGGATATGCAACACATTTGAATCGTGACCATAAACTCCGGGAATTGGAGGTCCTCCAGTGTTTATCATCGGTGACTCCAGATGATTCCTCCGATCATTGTGCCCGCCTTTTGGCCCATTTCATCCACCCCGGTATTGACGAGGATGGAGAGCACCTTTGCCTTGTGACTGAACTATTCTGGTCCAACGTTCAGGATTCCCAAGCAAATTTGCAGGGTGGATTCCTTCCTGTTCCAACTGTGAAGCAGATTTTGAGGCACCTGTTGCTAGGTATCGCGCGCTTGCACAAGTGTGGGATTGCACATACAGGTATGTTTCCTCTATTAAGAAACTACGACAATTGTACGACAATGATTATTTACCGTGCAAACTCACTCGCAGATATAAAGCCAGACAATATCATGATTGATTTAGGACGCCACTGGACAATTGATGTCATCGACAACTGGGTCATGGAACATCCACCTCGTACTTACGCACCCGAGCGCAGCTTAAATAAGATGGTTTCTGCCTTTCTCTCACAATCGTTCCCGCCACCCACACTTAATGAACTTCCGTCTTGTAACTTCAAACTCGCGGACTTCAGTAATGGTACGTCCAACGAGTTGCTTCTAGAATTCTTGGCCATCTAAACTTATATCCATGTTCAGCTCAGTTTGTATCCGATCAAACCACGGATGATATCACACCCCTCGGCTTACGGCCCCCTGAAGTTGTGTTAAGCGGGGAGTGGAATGAATCCGTCGATATTTGGACCTTCGGCTGTATGGTAAGTTGTTCTTGTTGGTACTACATCACTATACTTACCTGACTTGTGCACGTCCAAGGTGTTTTCATTGCTTACCAATAAACCCCTTTTTAAACCAATGGCATCCATGGAAGACAATGCGTCAGAACTCGATGTATTACTTTATCAGATGATCCTTTTTTGTGGCGAATTCTTCGAAGAAGATTTTCTTCGGCGTTGCTCTCGTAGCCTCGATTATTTCCAGCTAGACTGTATGTTGTATTATCTTGGCCCTTGTTTTTCCTCTGATTCATTGGCACCTCTCATGCAGGTAGACCCAAGAAATTCCGAAGCTTTGCTCGCAAACCGTTCGAGAAATGTATTTTGGATTCTGGATGCACATTGAGCCCGGTGGACATGGCGGGTGCAACGGATGTAATGACCAAATGCTTGCGCCTTGATCCGAGGAACCGTGCGACGGCTCAGGAGCTTTTGAGACACCCGTGGCTGATGTAGATTTATATGTAAGATACACGCTTTGATGTTTTATCTGAAATGAATTAGGTTGTGGTGGCCATTTGCACAAGAATTAATTTGTAATGTCCGATATGAGCGACTTTACATGCGAGTAGAATTGTAGAATCAGAGCCCCCTGTCCGTCAAATGTAGCAGGATTACAGTGTCTTGCATAATCGTTTGCACACTTAATTCGTGCTTGTATTTATTAAAATGGCGAGACAAATTGGGCAATCAGGGTTGAACCTGAAGTGTGTCGACACTTTTAGTACTGCTCTTTGCATAATTCTGTGAACATGTAGCTTGCTAGCCAGTCGTGACTGCATGAAGTAGCATTGACAAATTGAAGGGCTTACCTGTTCATTTTATACAGTAGTATTTTTCAAAGGCCATGTCCTGGCTATGCTCCAGGTCGTGCAAGCCAACCTTTGATCCTACCCTGCATTGAATGGCTACTGATTCAGAATAAATCCTTTCGATGGAATTAAATTATCATGCTGCTTTACAATGAGTCAAAGTCAACTCTTACATACATTTTACTCTGTCTTCAATAGCTAAATGTGCTGGTATCATAACATTCCAAGATGCTTACAAAGTCAGCAAACCGACTCTTATACACAACCTCGAGAACGTCACGGGTTCGTCCACAACTGGAGGATCTTAAGTTACACCTCAAGCCTGAGGATATAAGCAAGTCCTACCACAAGGCCAAAGTATTGTATATCTCACTAGCATTCATTCTGAAAACAATATCGAGAGCAGTAGTGTACATTTCCATGGGAGAGAAGATTTTAATAGTTTAATACCCGGTAGCGAAGTGGTGGTAGCAGCCCACCTACTTTGGGATATTTTCCTTAGGAGCTTGCGGATTCCAAGTTCGCAACCACCTGGTCGCTTTTCTAACGGATTTGAAACGAGTGGGTGGATCACTCGCCACGGTCCTTGGACAGAAAAGTGGCGTCTCCACAGAAACCAGGGCATTAAGCGCTTTAAGAGTATTATAAGCGCGAGGACTAAGGATATCTACCGAACTTGATATTCCAGAGGTTTGGATGATCAGAGCAGTCACCAAAGCGGAGTCTAGATAATATTCCAGGCGTTTCGAGTTGGTGTCTGGAGGATCTGGCGATAAGTCAGTGGCTGTTGGAGATTCAGGGTGATGGTGAGGAGGCAGATTTGGTTGTGAGAATGTGTCGCTCCATTTATTTACCATAATATTGTTCGGAGATGCGTTCTGAGCGGCACCAGGAAGGGGCGGTAGAATGTGTGGTAGGAACAAACTTGGATGGAGACCCATATTAAGGAAGGGATTTACCAGGAAGGGCTGGAAGGGCTGGAACTCGGGGCCGGGCAAAGTTGTGGGTGCTAGATGTACGATGTTACCTCTCATGAAATAACACTGGAATAAATCAAAGATCACTTGCCTGGCATCTTAGGCGCATAGTGGCGGGAGGTAGCATCATTCTCTGGCATCATCGTTGTCCCAGTAGTAGCAGGTAGTTTGTCGCTCTTCCTTAGGGACATCGATGCCTGACCCTCCGAGTCTTCAAATGTCGGGAGCGGTATATCGGGTGGTGGCACAACCATAAATTGATTTAGAAATGGATCATTACTACGGGATCCCGTTGGGATCCCGATAGCTGGAACGCTAAGAGGCCCGGACTGGGCCGGTTGACTATCCTGGAAAGGCAGTAGAGGAATCACTGGAGGCGATCCGGAGGTGGAATCAGGCGGGACATCTTGGCATCGAGATAGTTGGCCCAATGCAGCCTGATGTTGGGTGTCGTAATTGATCAGATTCGAGGCTTGGGTTCTTGGGGAAGTATACTCACCATTTGTTGGGATGATTTGGATGATGGTGCTTTAGATGAAGGGCCTTCTGTTGGCGGTCCATCGTTACTCGGACGGACAACGATCGTTTCATCATGATCTAATGGACCAGACATGGATGTTCTCATGAGCATGGGAATTGCAAAAGAAAAAGAGGACATACGAATAACCTGTGGAGCGTGATTACCAGCATTTTTGACCCTGACACCACGAGTATTGAAAGCATTGATATACACAGCTTGGACGTTACGAAACTGATACGTCCTATTGATTGAGCGATCGTCATGGCTTATTAGTGCGTCTTCCGCGTCCTCCGCGTCATCTATCTCTTCGATTTTACTGGCATCTTCAATTTCATGAGCATCTGACACTCCTCCCACCGTGTGTGATATAAATTGCTGAATGTTCTGGTCAATGCCAGTGGCAGCACAATTGTCATCATTGCCAGTAGAGCTGGAGGGAGAAGCTGACGACACATCAGTGGGAGTGGGACTATGAGCTAAAATGTTATGTTATGAGTACATCGATACGAAGTAAAAAACAGCAGTAGATACTCACGGCCAGTGTAAGCCTGAGGCTGTGGACTGAGGACATTCACCGGGTTACTTATATTAAATGAATCGACATTTGTTGCATGAATCGAATTATAGGAGTGAAAGTTTCCATGGGCGTCGTTGAAAGAACCAGTGTTGATGACAATATTGCGCGAATTTGTGATGAGTGCCATGGTCGTCGAGTTAATGAAGTAGAAACTTATGTATGGAAGGATGCAGTGCCTGCTAGTGCATTTCAGCGCTCGATTCTTGAACTCTGTGAGATTACGGGTCCTATTTATATAGAGCTCGTTCTTTTATCCTCTGGACCCAGCCAAAATTTGGGGCCATAGAAGGTAGTCTAAAATTAGACTAGGGGACTTGCCGGCTACTTCAGCGTTATTCCCGTCCTCATCGCTCAGACACGGTCGTCTCATTAATTGCTCTTTATCCATGCGCAGGTCTTCAGGAATCAATACGAGTCCCATTCATGGCAATCAAAACTCCACAAAACTCCTCATCAATCGTTTCGAACTGCTCGGAACACCTCTTTTTTTTTTTTTTAGTTTAAACCAAGTTCACCTGTAACTTGAACCAACAATATGTTTATGGCTATAATTAACCTTCAATTTCTTTGGCAACTCTGGTCGATGATAAATTCAAACTTCATAACAAAGCAAAGTCTTCAATTCGCCAGTCTATAAGAAATTCACTGTCGCCGGTCTGTCTTGAAGAGAGGCAGCGTCTCCTAGATCGGCTGTAGAAGATGGACTCAAAAAAATTCATTCGCACCACTCCGCCAAGACCCAACAAAAATCTCGAAAGATCTAAGTGACGTTAAAAGCGTCTTAGGGGTACGAGTGGGTACCCGACGGTGCATGAGATGGACTCAGATGGTTGTGGATCTTAATCGTTGTGGGTCTTGATCGTTGTGTACAAGTAGATGGACAGACGGTTACGCGCTATCCAGGATTCGTTGAGTAGTCGTATTGCTGGTGTTTCTACGGTTCAAGAACAACAGACACAACAGACACGAAAACAGGACCAAAAACAACAGCCGGTTAAGGGAGGAGGCACCCAGGCGATGTTCAACGTCTCCTTGAAATTATCCAATCTCAGCTTTCGTCTGTTTTCCCCTCCATCTTTGGCAAGTTGACGCAGATAGGCTTCATTGCAGGCTGGTGTAATGGTTTGTTGGATGTGTTGAGTGCTTCGAATGCACAGAAAGGGGCAGGTATGTGTTAGGGGGTGGCTTTTGAATGACATCAAATATTTTATTGACTCTCTTTGTTTTTTGGTACAGATACACATGCGATTGCTGGGTAGTGCTGGGTTGATTGATCAACAACGCCGAGAAATGTTATTTAGAGCTTTCACTGACGGTAAAAATATTTTTCTGATTGGATTGGTTACCTCGGTGGAAGGTTAGTTGTTAGTAGTGAGAGGGAACAAAATTTAAAAAAAGAGGGACTCGTACATGCCGCGCTACGCGATGGCCCTCTAAAGTAGGTAAAAATAACGTCGGACACCAAATAGACGTCCGTACCCAGAACAACTTTATGATATTATGGGAAGACTGATGGCCATCGAGTCTTGTCCTAAGTGATATCGTACAGAAGAGACGTCGACATCTTATTTCCATGAGCAAAGGCGAATCTGTTTCGAATTCAAAATATTGTTACCTGCCACTTATACATGGCTCCGAGAACATCGCAGCAGTTTTCGGGTTCGTCCACAACTGGAGGATCTTAGTTACACCGAAGGTATGGCTGGGTGTCGGCTGAATAGGCTTGAAGTTTAAATATGGCCGTGGGGTGACATCGTCAAAGGTAGGATGGGTTCATGCGTTTAGACAGACACCTGCAATGGTTAGCGATAAAAATAGACCTGCCTTCCAGCCTGGATGGACATGCAGTTTTCAATTCGTTGAGTAAGTCAAAGGGCAAACAGCATCTCGATTCCAAAGTGTATGCATTGATTTCCGTTCGACCTAATATATATGACTAGTGTTAATGAGGCCAAGTAATGACATGTAAGTCGGGGTATAACCTAATTATATAACTTTGAATAAAGACGTAGTGAGATAGAGACAGTCAGGTCAAGGAAGCACCATTCTTCAAGTCTTCAGTCATCTAGATTGTCGAAAGAATCAAAGGTCGCAGGGATATAGGAGGTTGCATATAGCGTTTATTCGACGCGTGGACGTTTTTTGGCCGAGCCGTTGGTCTCCCCACTACACTGCCCATTAGTAGCAACGGAGAAGTACTCTAACTTGGCGACGGGGTCGGTTTTGATGGTTTTGGAACCTTGCGTCCAGTTTGCCGGGCAGACTTCACCGTGCTTATCCTACGCAGAGTGTAAAATACAATAAATAGATAATGAATCAACGTACAGTGTACTGGAAAGCTTGGATAAGTCGAATGGTCTCTTCGACTGAACGACCAACTGGCAGGTCGTTGACGGTAACTTGTCTTTCGACGGAGAGAGATTTATTAGCGGTGGTTAGCCAAAGAAGACAGTGGCTCACCTCAGGGTACCCTTAGGATCGATGATGAACAAGCCACGTAGCGAAATACCCTCGTCTTCCAGAAGAACGCCGTAATCACGCGAAATATTCATATTCCTGTCTGCAATAAGAGGAAGTTTGAGATCAGGGCCAAGTCCACCTTCTTTGCGTGATTGGGTAGCCCAGGCGAAATGGGAGAACTTGGAGTCTGTGGAAATGCCTAGATTGACGTGTAAGGTATTCTTAATTGTAGAACAAGGTCAATTTTTTTTTACCGAACACAGCTGTGTTGAGCTCTTTGAAACGCGGTAAAGCATCATTAAAAGCCAGAATTTCGCTGATAAAAGGATGAACATCATGGTAGTTTTCGCGACACGGTCAGGTGACACTCACGTCGGGCAGACAAAAGTGAAGTCCCTAAGAAAAGATCAGAAATATGGAGAAGAGATTGAGAAAAAAATACTGACATTGGGTAGAAGAGGAGAATGACCCTACGCGTCCAGGAAAAGTGAATCTCTGTGCGAGGGATCTAGTAGAAGATTATCTACATACCATTGGCCCAAGTAATCTGTCAGAGAAACATCAATGAAAAGGCTTTCAGCGACAGCCTCGGCTTTAAAGGTAGGTGCGGGACGTTGGATAAGTGCAACCATTTCGAGATGAGAGTTGGGTGAAAGGAAAACAGAGGAAAGGGCAGGGCAATCTATATAGCGAAAAAAAAATTACGCGATAATTTTATTTTATTCGGGAGCGCGTTCTTTGCACATATTTGCTGTCGGGCAGATCGCGGCCAGCTGACGTAGTCCTTCACATCCGTTAACTTCCACTAGCGGGGTCTGAACACCCAAGTATCCTCCTTGAACATGATGCTGCGCCTAAATCGGGACCCGAGCATGTATATATAGAGTCCACTCCTTCAAGTTTCCCTTGAGTAATAATTCAGGAATATTTAGTACACAGAGTAGTTACTAGAAGTTCCACTCCGATATTGTGGGGTGGTCTGGACCTTTAATCTGGGACGAAAACAAGTGTACTTGGAATAAGCCAATTTTCTCGTGCGATGGGGCTTGTAGTTTTGGAGCCTCATGGAAATATTAACCCTCTCGGGGATACTGGTGAGTAGAATCAAGCACCCTTCCTGACTGACATCATACGACACCGGGTCTGGACCACCGCCTCCAGCCCCAAAAAGTCCCAATTGCTCCGGCATTTACCTATTTATCAGGTCCTTGGTGTGAGAGGTGCCACTCTCATTCCGTTATCACTGGGGAAAGGACCCTGTGACGCAACCTCGCCTGTGCACCTTAAAGTTAACTATGTACCCAGCAGTGTCAATCAGACTCTGCCCAGTCGATATTCAACGAGTTCGTCGCCGTCGATGCTCTCGTAGCAAGGCAACCAGTAACCTCTAATCACCCTGCCACTCTTCCGCTCGCCATTGCACGCATTTGGCAATCACTGCCTCTTTCATTTCCGAGGACTACATCCCAACGACCACGACACACCGTCTGATTTTTCTTGCTCCATCCTCAAACGGCATGCTCACTTGGGCAGCATATCTTCATCGAAATATACCCCAAGCTTTCCGTTGACGGTATACCGCCCAATCTAAAATCCATGATCTCTACTAAGCTCATCGATGTAGCAGCATGTTGAACGACCCAATACCAAACTACATTCCCGAATTTCTTCTGAAATTCTGGCTTTCTACGTACGGGCCTTCAATTTTGCTGCTTTTCTTACATCTATTCATGTTCTTGCAGTGGACCCATCCTACCTTCTCGTCCACCACGAGTGCATATCTATGATGTCTACGATAACGAGTTGATGGAGTTTCATCAACCCCCGAAGGAACCCAAGCCGGTTTTCCAGGACCTCAACAACGGTTTCCTGGAAAATGAAACACGCAGAGCGCTCAAGGATGCCGAGGATGCCTTCTCGCTTCTTGAATTGGCCACTCGAGCAGCGCTTAATGATTTATTGGAACGAACGGTGTGGAGTGAAGAAAGCTATGCTGGAAAGAAGTCTTTGCCGTACGATCGGCGAACAGTGGAGACACTCCGCAAATACTTTGTCTTCCTTCGCTTTCGCAATAGTGAGGGGTACCGTCAAACGGTTCATTCTCTAGAACAATCATATCAAAACCAACCACAAGATGGGACACTCTACCCTGCTTTCCGCCCACTCATTGTCCAACATCGTCTGCGATTTATTTTGAGGACATTTGTGGAATTTTTTCAACACATGTCTTCCGATGGAATCTCCGCGAAACCACATCCGGAGCAGACTGTCCCTGAAGCTGCATCGGTCAATTCTTTTAAGGATTTGATGGATCTTTATTGTTGGAGAATGTGCGACGCCGAACTATGTATCGGGGTGGCAACCGACGACCAAGAGTTTATGCTATCTGATCGTTGTTTCGGCTCACTGGACGAAGGCTTTGATGAGGATCCGTAAGTCCATTGACTTTTACTCTTTTATATCTGTTTTAAAAAAAAGTGTGCAGGGAGTGTTGTGATTTGTTCTTTCCTATCTTCCCTACGCTTGCTTTGTATATCCTCGGAACAGCCAATGGTCATTATCCATCAACATCAACTTATCGACAAACAAGCCGTTCAACGGTCTGGCTCGACCTAGGTCTCGAATCTGCGTCAGACGTCCATTTAAGGAACGCTATGATCCTCCAGACTTATCCTAGTCGTCTATACTTTTCGTCTCTTCGCACAGTCGCTCTCTCAATATCGTCTTATGATGAGTTTCGCTGGATCCAAGAACATCAGGACTATAGCAGACTAAAACAACGATGTCGTCAGAAGTTCTTGCAGGAGACCGTTACGAAGACCCTGGTTGTAAAAGGATCACTGATTCTCACCGACCTTACAGACGAAGTTGTTATAATTGGAGATTCCGCCGTTGCCCATGGATCGTTCTCAGATGTTTGGAAAGGCAACTGGGACGATCCCGTTGAAAGAAGACCCCGAGTTGTGCGTGAAATTTCTAACATATACCTTTATCTGAACTGATATTGTGTTTCCAGGTGGCTTTGAAGTTCCTTCGTCAAATTATGGTTCAGAACGTTCGGGAGAAGTTGCTCAAGGTTTTTCATTCTTTTCTACTTTCTCTTTTACTTTCATCGCTCACTAGTATATTGTAGCGTCTCCAAGCAGAAGTTCTTGCATGGCATAGGCTTTGTCATAGGAATGTCAGCCAGTTATTTGGCATCGTACAATCGCCGAATAGTATTGCCATGGTCTCGCAGTGGTGTGACAATGGTACAATCTGCCATTATTTAAAGCACAATCCAGAAGCCAATCGATTAAAGCTAGTAAGCCACCCAGATTATAGTATTCTGGCCACAAATATTCATTACTGGTGTAGTTGGTGCAGATCGCATCTGGTATTGCGTACTTGCACACGGTTAAGCCGATGATTGTGCATGGAGATTTGAAAGGGGTCAGATTCGCTTTTGTATTCTTGCTTCTTGTTGGATCTTTGGCTAACATAGATCGCAGGGAAACATTCTGGTGGATGAGAAGGGATATGCTATCATCACTGACTTTGGTCTTTCCAAAGTCATGGAGGAAATGTCGGAATCCATTAATATGGGCACATCCTTCTTTGCAGGATCAACGCGATGGATGGCTCCTGAGCTCATCATGGCTCTGATCCACGATGATGGTCACGTCCCCCCCATCACTACATCCAGCGACGTTTATGCATTCGCCTCCGTATGCCTTGAGGTAAACTTCAAATCTTATTTTGGTCAAGGTCAAACACAGACTAATGTTTTTTTATTTCCTGATGCACTTAGATCACTACAGGGCAACTTCCCTACCCCAATCGAACCAATGATCACGCTGTTACAGTAGACATTTTGCGAGGTATCAAGCCCTCAAGATGTAAAACTTGCCTTCTTAAATTGGATACGCGTGGAGAGGACTCATTCTGGAACATGCTGGATCACTGTTGGAGCGATGAGCCCAGTCTACGTCCGACGATGTCTCATATGTTGTCGTTTTTGGAGGCTCTGGATGGTTCACGGCGATGAGTGAGCATAGGGAAATTTATCTATATAGCCTGGTCGCATGTTTTCAAACCTCATCTGTTCTTTGTACTACTATCCTCTTTCCTTGTTTTCTTATCGGGTGATTATGGGTTTAATAATGTTGAGGAAATATGGCTGTGGCTTGGAAATCCAAGGAGAGTTAATATCAGCCATCTGAGCTTCGTGTGTGCAGCCCTGCAGCCTGCTTCCCTCCCCATGCCTACCGTTCACGACAAAAGCCTGGATGGCGATCCTCTTAAGCCACCCTCTACTAAACAAAGCACTGCTCTTCATTCCGTTGCATCATAGCTTTCCATTGACGGTATACCGCCCAATCTAAATCCGTGATCAGCATGTTGAACGACGCAATACCAAATTGAAGTTGGATGACCCCATACCCCAAAACCAACTTTACACATCTCGAATATACCGTCTCACAACCTCCAGCATCCGCTGGAATGATTTGATCTGAACCGCCAAGTATGACTGCCATGTTTCTCCGTCGTCGATGTCGCTGTTGGATGATGGTAGCCTGCATTTGTAAAGTAGGTGGACGGTGAAATGTAATCGTCATCAACTTCATTATGATACGTCGCTAAGGACGCCACACTATCTAAAAATCTTCTTGGTTTTAAAAAAGCAGCCACCTCTATCCACATCCCACCTTCGGACCAAAAGAAAGAACGACACAATGTACGAGCCACATCTGCGTCCCGACTTGCGAAATACCATAATTGCCAAGATGAAGCGGCAGAGTGGGGAGAACACCAGTGAGAACATGTCGATGGTGATGAAGATGAAGATGCGGTAGTGGTCCATGGTTCTCGATACAGAAAGTTGTGAGCGACGGAAGGGTCGGATACAAGAATAGGTATAGGATCTATGAGCACCAAATGAGCGATTTTGTTGATGAGGGCATCATCCCCAATCGACCCAGTAACACAATCCAGTATAATCCATCCCGCAATAAAACACGGTATCCAATTTTGTCCGTTGAATGTAAATCCTCGAGGATGGTATTGAGTGAAGCTAGAGTTTGAAGATGAGGAGCTACAGCTTGAGGTGTCATATCCATACTGATAGGAAGCAATTCTGGGAGGAGGATGCCTATATCAGGGTCCTGTTCGACGTTGATGATAGATTGGATGAAAGTAATATAGGGAAATAATCCAATCTATCAAAATGATTTTTGGTTTCAAATCAATGCAAATGGAGAAATGGATAGTTAAAACATACCCGATAACAATGACTCCTTCAGGTTGCATATCGAGAAAGAAGAGGCAGGATACTAGTAGGAATAGGACAGGGTGGAAAAGAATGACGCCAGTTTCATTTACGAGGTGAGTAATGTTTGAAACTGAGGAAGCTTGAAAGTGAGGTATAAAGAAGTATACGTGTCGACAATAGCTATGATCTATACAAAACAAATAAAAATAAAATAAAAATCAGTGCGCTGCAGACTGACGCTGGTCCGCGGCACGTTCCCGGCACCTCTGGATTCATCCAACATAGGGTGGAGACGCTACAATGTACTGGTGAGTGATAAAAGTAAAAGAGAGAGTAGAAAAGAATAAAAAAACCTTGAGCAACTTCTCACGAACGTTCTGAACCATGATTTGACGAAGGAATCTTAACGCCACCTGGAAACACAATGTCGGTTCAGATAAAATGCATGTTAGAATTTCACGCACAACTCGGGGTCTTCTTTCAACGGGATCGTCCCAGTTGCCTTTCCAAACATCTGAGAACGATCCATGCGCAACAGCGGAATCTCCAATTATGACAACCTCGTCTGTAAGCTCGGTGAGAATCAGTGATCCGTTTACAACCAGAGTTTTCATAACGGTCTCCTGCAAGAACTTCTGACGACATCGTTGTTTTAGTCTGCTATAGTCCTGATGTTCTTGGATCCAGCGAAACTCATCAAAAGATGACGACCAGGATAAGTCTGGAGGATCATGGCATTCCTTAAATGGACGTCTGACGCAGATTCAAGGCCTAGGTCGAGCCACACCGTTGAACGGCTTGTTTGTCGATAAGTTGATGTTGATAGATAATGACCACTGGCTGTTCCGAGGATATACATTGCCCACCACCAGTTAGTAGACAGGTGCCAGGGAAGATAGGAAAGAACAAATCACAACACTCCCTGCCCATTTTTTTTCAAAACGGATATGAAAGAATAAAAGTCAATGGACTTACTGATCCTCATCAAAGCCTTCGTCCAGTGAAACAACGATCAGATAGCATAAACTCTTGGTCGTCACATTGCCACCCCGATACATAGTTCGGTGTCGCACATTCTCCAACAATAAAGATCCATCAAATCCTTAAAAGAATTCACCAATACAGCTTCAGGGACAGTCTTCTGCGGATGTGGTTTCGCGGAGATTCCATCGGAAGACATGTGTTGAAAAAATTATACAAATGTCCTCAATAAATCGCAGATGATGTTGGACAATGAGTGGGCGGAAAGTAGGGTAGAGGGTTCCCTTGTGGTTGGCTTTGAGATATGATTGTTCTAGAGAATGAACTGTTTGACGGTACCCCTCACTATTGCGAAAACGAAAGAAGACAAAGTATTTGCGAAGTGTCTCCACTGTTCGCCGATCGTATGGCAAAGAGGTCTAATAGCAGAAAAAGAGCCCAAAGAAGCCAATTATGTTCTTAGGAAGATACCAGCCAGTCGGGTATGGAGTAGGGGTGGCACTGTCCGAAGTGTTTGCAGCAGCGATACATTTTGCGAATATTCGACAACGTTCTTCTGTAGTCAGAGGGGGTATATGTTGGGGGCTATGAAGGCTTGTCACAATGTCAACGTTTAGTATTTACATACCTATAATTGCTATACTTACCAGCACTCTGAAATTTTACTCTCACGACGCAATGTCCAACGCATCTCCCCTCAAGATTGATCCGGACGCTAGAGCTGCAATCATTGCAGATAGGGTGGCTTTTCCAGAGGCCTTGAAGCCTCCGAAGCCACTAGGCCGGAGTGGATTTCGCGTAGGTCCATTTCTCCCCATTGATGCGTTCTTTCCCAAAATTGTAATTATTTTCGCGCACCCTTAAGCTAGGCCGTGAAGCCGCAGCAGACTTGTTTCCAATGAAGAGCCTTCCAAAAGGTTTGCATGTCCGACCAGGCTACCGTCTTCAACCGCCAAAGCTTTGCTACGGCTGGCTTTACACAAATGAACAACTTGAGGTCATTGGTGAAAAAGAAGGATTCTTGGTCAAAATGAGCCTTCGTCCTGGTATACCTATAGAGGTCAATGTGAGCACTTTGGACACGCAGCACCTTCTCCAACATGCGGTGCGAGACAGACTAGGCATCACCTCTATCACGCCTGAATTGGGCCTTCCATCTGGAAACCCCTGTGCCCTCATATGCATATGGACGAACTGGAACGACAGCATGGAAAACCCTCCTGAGGAAGAGGTTGAGAGGATACGACTTTTTTTAGGGTTCGATGAACCACCTGCTTGGTATTTGGATGGCGAGGGTGATGGGAAATGGGCTTGCCTAAACTTCAAACGTACGAGAATGCCCTTTTTTTTCTGCCCCATCCTTGCTAATTAGATTCCAAAGGTGTACCTGTACCGCGGACTAAATACACCTACGGACTCGGATTCATCAAATATCCCGGGCAACCGCCAAGGTCGCTGAAATGCCCTGAGTGTGTGACTCGCCCCCTTTGACAATGTCCCTCCATTTTTCAGCTTCATTTTTTACTGTCACCTGTGATATAGTATATACGCTGTTCTACAATGCAAAAATTGCAGATTGAGATTGTTTTGCTTACATTTCCCATATCGCAACGATTATTGTAAGACTATCGTATGCTTTCGCGAAATATAGGTGCATTGGCAAGCTCGGCTCCGGATCACGTGCACCACTTTTGGCTTCATTTCCTACCGACGAGGAAGTCACATAAACGCCCACCCATTGAGCCACAATTTTTGATTTATATGGTGCCAAAGCTAAATATAACAACTTTCACACTAAAAAATA
>MU130078.1:0-28559 GCA_015039465.1 Phlegmacium glaucopus | reverse complement strand
AGCATTTAATACTCAGGCAAGTGCACAAGTAAATAAATAGATTGATAAATTTGACCTTTAATACATAGGCATGTGAACAACTAAATGGATGGCTTGGTGGCTTTGAATCTATTTTAAAGCGACTGACCCAAACCAACTTTAATTGGTTTTTGCATGTGATGTTGTTCTATTACACACAACATGTTCTTAACAAACAGGCAGATAATGATACAGAGGAAGTCAATGACCCTGAATATGAAACTATTGATTAAAGTAGTTGAAACCCTTTTTGTAATATAGCTAACTCATCAAATGTTTTGTGTAAAAATGAAATCATCGACATGACTTTAGGAATATTTAAAAACACTTAGTCAGAATCCACATGGAATCCACATGGATTCCATGTGGATTCCATGTGGATTCCACACACCCCATTCCATGTGGAATCCATGTGGATTCCACATGGATTCTGTGTTCTTAAGTTCATTGTTTGTGAGTTGAAATATAGTCCATGTGGATTCCACATGGATTCCATGGAATATATCCATTCCATATGGATTCCATGATGAGCCCAAACATATTCCACATGGAATTAGGTGGATTCCATATGGATTCCATGGAATATTTCCATTCCATATGGAATCCATATGGAATAAGGGGGGAGAGTAAAGTATTGTAAAACAACGATGTCGTTAGAAGTTCTTGCAGGAGACCGTCACGAAAACTCTGGTCGTAAAAGGATCACCGATTCTCGCCGACCTTACAGACGAAGTTGTTATAATTGGAGATTCCGCCGTTGCCCATGGATCGTTCTCAGATGTTTGGAAAGGCAACTGGGACGATCCCGCCGAAAGAAGACCCCGAGTTGTGCGTGAAATTCTAACATATACCTTTATCCGATCTGACAATGTGTTTCCAGGTGGCTTTGAAGTTCCTTCGTCAAATCATAGTTCAGAACGTTCGTGAGAAGTTGCTCAAGGTTTTTCATTCTTCTACTCCCTCTTCAGCTTCATTGCTCACTAGTACATTATAGCGTCTCCAAGCAGAAGTTCTTGCATGGCATAGGCTTTGTCATAGGAATGTCAGCCAGTTATTTGGCATCGTACAATCGCCATGGTCTCGCAGTGGTGTGACAATGGTACAACCTGCCATTATTTGAAGCGCAACCCCGAAGCCAATCGATTAAAGCTAGTAAGCCACCGAGATTATGGTAGTCTGGCCACAAATATCATTACTGGTGTAGTTGATACAGATCGCATCTGGTATTGCGTACTTGCACACGGTTAAGCCGATGATTGTGCATGGAGATCTGAAAGGGGTCAGATTCGCTTTTGTATTCTTGCTTCTTGTTGGATCTTTGGCTAACATAGATCGCAGGGAAACATTCTGGTGGATGAGAAGGGATATGCTATCATCACTGACTTTGGTCTTTCCAAAGTCATGGAGGAAATGTCGGAATCCATTAATATGGGCACATCCCCCCTTGCAGGATCAACGAGATGGATGGCTCCTGAGCTAATCATGGCTCTGATCCACGATGATGGTCACGTCCCCCCCATTACTACATCCAGCGACGTTTATGCCTTCGCCTCCGTGTGCTTTGAGGTAAAAATTCAAATTTTGCTTTTGGTCAAGGTCAAACACAGACTAATGTTGATGCACTCAGATCGCTACAGGCCAACTTCCCTACCCCAATCGAACCAATGATCATGCTGTTACAGTAGACATTTTGCGAGGTATCAAGCCCTCAAGATGTAAAACTTGCCTTCTTAAATTGGATACGCGTGGAGAGGACTCATTCTGGAACATGCTGGATCACTGTTGGAGCGATGAGCCCAGTCTACGTCCGACGATGTCTCATATGTTGTCGTTTTTGGAGGCTCTGGATGGTTCACGGCGATGAGTGAGCATAGGGAAATTTATCTATATAGCCTGGTCGCATGTTTTCAAACCTCATCTTGTCTTTTACTGTTCTTTGTACTACCATCGTCGTTCCTTGTTGCTAAGGAGGACGCTACACCATATAAAACTCTTGGTTTCAAAAAACCTCTCGCCACATCCCACCTTGGGACCAAAGGAAAGAACGACACAATGTACGAGCCACATCCGTCCCGACTTGCAAAATACCATAATTGTCAAGATGAAGCGGCAGAGTAAGGAGAATGCCAAGACAAAAGCTCAAAATCAGTGCGCTGCAGACTGACGCTGGTCCACGGCACGTTCCCGGCACCTCTGGATTCATCCAACAGAGGGTGGAGACGCTACAATGTACTGGTGAGCGATAAAAGTAAAAGAGAGAGTAGAAAAGAATGAAAAACTTCTCACGAAAATTATAACTTAACCTCGTCTGTAAGGTCGGTGACAATCAGTGATCGCTTGTCACAATGTCAACGTTTACATACCCATAACTGCTATACAGTGCTATACCTACTAGCACTCTGAAATTTCACCCTCACGACGCAATGTCCAACGCATCTCCCCCCCAAATTGATCTGGACGCTAGAGCTGCAATTATTGCAGATAGGATGGCTTTTCCAGAGGCCTTGAAGCCTCCGAAGCCACTAGGCCGGACTGGATTTCGCGTAGGTCCATTTCTCCCCATTGGCGCGTTCTTTCTCAAAATTGTAATTATTTTTACGCCCTTAAGCTAGGCCGTGAAGCCGCATCAGACTTGTTTCCAATGAAGAGTCTTCCAAAAGGTTTGCATGTCCGACCAGGCTACCGTCTTCAACCGCCAAAGCTTTGCTATGGCTGGCTTTACACAAATGAACAACTTGAGGTCATTGGTGAAAAAGAAGGGTTCTTGGTCAAAATGAGCCTTCATCCTGGGGTAAGTATAGAGGTTAATGTGAGCACTTTGGACACGCAGCACCTTCTCCAACATGCTGTGCGAGACAGACTAGGCATCACCTCTATCATACCTGAATTGTGCGTCCCATCTGGAAACCCCTGTGCCCTCATATGCATATGGACGAACTGGAACGACAGCACGGAAAACCCTCCTGAGGAAGAGGTTGAGAGGATACGACTTTTTTTAGGGTTCGATGAACCACCTGCTTGGTATTTGGATGGCGAGGGTGATGGGAAATGGGCTTGCCTAAACTTCAAACGTACGAGAATACGCCCCTCTTTGCGCCATCCTTGCTAATCAGATTCCAAAGGTGTACTTGTACCGCGGACTAAATACCCCTACGGACTCGGATTCTTCAAAGTTCCCGGGCAACCCCCAAGGTCGCTGAAATGCCCCGAGTGTGTAACTCGCCCTCTTTGACAATGTCCTTGCATTTTTCAGCTTCATTTTTTACTGTCACCTGTAATATACGCTGTTCTACAGCGCAAAAATTGTTTATAGATTGGGATTGTTTCGCTTACATTTTCCATATCGCAACGATTATTGTAAGACTATCTATCGTATGCTTTCGCGAAAATTAGGTAGGTGTAGAAACCCGTGGAAACTAAAATGCCAAAATACTGAGTACAGTACGACAGGCTACGCTGTCAAATGGGGGTGTACAGCTTATTAGACTACATGTTCTACCAACATTAGCTGTCATCATGGTGTCCAAATCCCAGATACAAACTGTCGACAACATCCCATTCACGATGACTCGAGCTTCCAAAAATATCTCAAGTTCGTGTGTATTTCACGTAACAAACACAAATGGCGGTGTAATATCTGACAGATAGACGCGCAAATGCCCTAGACATCCTATATAACAGCTGCATGGTTAGCTTCGTGGGGACCCATTACACTACCCCATGCCTCGCATCCAGGCGTACCCTCTGCTGCATCTGCTGCTTAGCTTTCTCAAAAGTCTAAAGGTTGTCGGCCATAAACTATGCAAACTTTGGATTCGACAAGTGCCAGCATTCCTACGATTTTTTTCCCGGAAATGCCTATCCCTGTTCATTCGCCGTTTCCGCAACAACTTGAACCAAATATCAAAGTCTACTGGCAGCCGTCCTTCCATGCCATGCCAGTGGGAAAAAGCAAACCACGACTCGGATGATGTGGATTGTTTTAGCAGACTCCCTATATCGTTTCTGAACAGATGGCAGCAGAAGTCCGAGTCATTGCCACTACACCGCACGGAGCAACGCTATGAGCCAGTGCCGCAGACAGGCCCATCAACTTCCCAGGTAGTAGTCCCAGATTCAACAACGCCTACGGGCGACGTTATCGTACCGCCACACCATACGGAGCGCTGCTATCCGCCAGAGTCACAAGCGGGCCCATCGACCTCTCAGGCAGTAGTCCCATATTCGACGATGCCTACAAGCGACGTTCTTGTACCGCCACACCACACGGAGCACCGATATCCGCCAGAATGCAAACAGGTCCATCGACTTCCCGTGGAGTAGTCAATTATCCAATAACGCCTATGGATGACACGAGCATCTCGTCCCTCCCCAACTCAAGTGTCCCTACTAGAGCAGAAGACAATGGTAACCGTGATCTTCAACCACCTCCGAGTCCTGGACTTTGCAAAGAAATTTCGAATCTTGTCGCCGTTACATCGTCTGAATTCGAGCGATATAAGAGAAACTTCAAATTGTATGTTTTGAACTACATACAGATCATTGAATAATGGATCCTCTTTCTTAGCAGGAAATGCTACGACTCGTTCCAGATCTCCCCGTTGCTTATGACTTTCACGGAGTGAGTTGCTTTGGCATGCTTTTAATACTAGGTGGTTTTGATCCATATTCACCCATAACCTAACGTAGGCCGGAACTTCCAAACCAATGGGTTGCTTTTACCCATCCGGACGGTGCTCCGTACTTTCTTGATGATTCTCGGGCAAGCACATCTCAATGCTTCTCATCGTCAGAGCAACGCTGATACGTCTCTGTACTACAGAAAATCTCCGTCCTCACTGACATTTGGATGTACAATGCAGACTCCAAAACAGAATTAGAGAGTTATATCGAGAAAATATTTTCATATATCGAGAAATACAATATTGAAATTCCAGAGGAGACGTGTCTTGTGTTGGAGCTTAGGAACTCTGGGAAATATGGACATTATTTCGTAAATCATGCGAAGCAGTGCTTGTTTTGGTTGGATGAAATTAATGGTAGGACTCGGAGTTTCTTGGGCAAGGTCAGGGTGAAACATACTCCATCACTCCTTGGCGAGTCCTTTATTTTATTGCAGGCATGAATTGTTCTATTGACAGGTAATTGGATAGGTCACCAAATGAAATCTTTGTATTGGATCCGCTTTCATCCAGCGCCATTTCAGAAATAAAGGACATCCTTATCCATGCGGTCGGCAGTACGTAACTTCTTTACTTGCTTTATTTCGCCGCTCTCAACTGGGTAGACTCGTTGACATCATCCAGAGGCCTAGCGCCATACAGTTTGGAAGATCTACAGAAAATGCTTGTTTTGGTGAACACCATCGAGGGTAAGGCTATACATTGGATCTTCCAGCAAGCTTAACTAACGTTAATGTCAGCGTCAAATTCAGCGCAAGGTGAACTGGCGGCTGGTTCTATTGCTATTATATGTAAGTGGTACAATTAAGTTTCAAATCTGTCTTGTCCATGTGTTAATGAATAAGTTTAATAGCGCGTTTTCTCCAAAAATTTCGTGAGTCCCTTCTTTATCATTATTGGAACTCAAATCTAATGAATCACTAGACCATGAACGATTCCTCCATCTGCATGGACAAATAAATGCCCGTCTAACCAGGGGTCAATCAATTCATCCTGAGAGACACGGGATCCTTTTGGAGCTAGCCATAGCATGTTTTCTGCTCGGCGTTCCAAGAGTCCATCTCAGAAAGTTACGCGAAATAACCACTGATTGCCTTGTCAATGATTTTGTGTGGAAAGACTTGTTGGGACAGTTAACAGCTGGTTGGAGAGAGCTTACCCTATATGTGCGTTTATATTATTTTCCTCCCATATCCTCGACTTATTATATCTATCATTTTAACGTCCAGGCAACCGTACTGCTCAGTGCCAACGTTGCGTTTCTAGCAATCCAAACTGTCGGCACCTCAGTTTCTGATTCAAGTTATACACCTTCGTTTGTTGAGACATTGACCTATTTTTCGATGGCGGCCAGTTTTTTGGTGATTGTTTTGAGTTTGGTTTTGGTTAAGACATTTGATAACCTATCGTTGGATGCCGGTGTTCGTCGAAATTTCTGACGATTGGTTGATCATTTAATGACTGATACTGTTGCTACTCTATTCAGGTCACATTCATAGTTGATCGTAGCGCCTCCAGGTTCGGATTGGAAGCTCTTGCTTCGGCGTATAGCCTACCTTATGCTTTGCTCATGTATTCGTAAGTGCTCCCTTTGGACATAAAATCGTCGTCGTGCACTAGTGCTCACCAACTCTTTTCGCTACCTATTACAGGTTGTTCTTCTTCCTTATGGCTTTTATATATATGGCAGCCGCGCCGGTTGGAGTCACTACAATGTTTGTGGTGACTGTTAGTACGGCCTTGTGTGCTGGTCCCGTTGTGGGGTTGTCTCTCAACATCTCGAAGAGGGACTCGGAAGAGGAGTTACAGTGCCTTGGACTTGCCAACGCCCAACCAACGCCGTCGACTAATTTATTTGGCCGCCCGTGACCATCAGTCACTTCTCAGATCTCGGAAAGAACGGCATCGAAAGCTTCTCCGCCTGCAGTCTTTATATTGGATTTATATAACTTTTGCGACATGCAAAGCCAGAAGTTGTGGTGGCCGATTTCTATTTCAACATATGATCGGACGTAGACTAGGTTCATTCGTCGGCTCGCCGGCTTGAAGCCGAGCCGTTGGCAGCAAACACTAACTAAGCCGATACCGACGTCTTTGGAGGCTCTGGATGGTTCACGGCGATGACTGAACATAGGAAATTTATCTCTATAGCCTGGTCGCATGTTTTCAAACCTTATATTTACTGTTCTTTGTACTACCATCGTTTTTCCTTGTTCTCTTATCGGGTAATCATGGGTTTAATATATTGAGGAAATATGGCTGTGGCTTGGAAATCCGAGCCTGAGGAGAGTTATATCACATTATATCAAGGGGGTCCAGGAATTGTAAAACGGCACGGGGTCGGTAAATTTTTCTAAGGCATTTTGACCTAACCCCCCCTCCTTCCAAAAAGGGTATGTTTTCGTCCAAATTAGGTATGTTTTGATGGGATGTGGTCAGATCATCCAGTTATAGGTGGTCTCCATATGTTTTTTTAACAATCTTTTATCACTTAAAAACATAAATAACCTTGCCCAGAAGGCAAATATGAACTGTATTTAGCTATTTTATGATGATACAGGGGCAGAAATGCTGTCTAGTAGCAGGAAATGTGTGTTTAAAGTGATACTAGAAAAAAAATTTAAGCCCTCAGCAGGTACCCCCCCCCCCTCCTCGGGTCATGGACTAAAATCCCGGGACCCCCTTGCATTATATCAGCCATGAGCTTCGTGTGTGCAAGCCTGCAGCCTTCTTCCCTTTCCATGCCTGCCGTTGATGACAAAAGCCTCGACGGGGATCCTCTTAAGCAACCCTATACACTGCTCTTCATCCCATTGCTTTATACCTTTCCATTGACGGTATACCGCCCAATTTAAATCCGTGATCTCTGCTTAGCTCATCGATATACAGCATGTTGAACGATGCAACACCAAATTGAAGTTGAATGACCCCATACCCAAAAACCAAGCCCAACCCTACACATCTCGAATATACCGTCTCACAACCTCCAGCAACGGAATCAAATCATCCACTACTTTCCCGACCCATCTCGTCTTCCATTTATCTTCGTTAGTCAAATACCGTCTGGTAGCTTCCACTGGGATGATTTGATCTGAACCGCCAAGTATGACTGCCATGTTTCTCTGTCGTCGATGTCGTTGTTGGATAACGGTAGTCTGCATTTGTAAAGTAGTGGGCGGGTGAAACTTAATCTTCATCAACTTCATGATATGTCGCTAAGCACGCCACACCATGTAAAACTCTTCTTGGTTTCGAAGAAGTAGCCACTTCCTCTTGCCACATCCCACCTTGGGACCAAAAGAAAGAATGACACAATGTACAAGCCGCATCTGTGTCCCGACTTGGGTAATTGCCAAGATGAAGCGGCAGAGTAGGGAGAATACCAGTGAGAACAAGTCGATGGTGATGAAGATGAAGATGCGGTAGTGGTCCGTGGTTCTCGATACAGAAAGTTGTGAGCAAGGCTCAGCAAGCGGAAGGGTCGGATATAAGAATAGGTATAGGATCTATGAGCACCAAATGAGCGATTTTGTTGATGAGGGCATCATCCCCAATCCACCCAGATGAAGTAACACAATCCCGTATAATCCATAATCCATCCCGGTATTAAAGTCCAATAAGAATGTCCTGAAAATACCACACGGGTTCTATCCAATTTTGTCCATTGAACGTAAAATCATCGAGGATGGTGAAGCTAGCATTGAAGATGCCTCCGAAGCTTGAGGCGTTATGTGCATATTGAGAGGAAGCAATTTTGGGAGGAGGATGTCTATATCAGGGTCATTGTTCGATGATAGATTGAATGAAAGGAATATAAGGAAATAATCCAACCTACATAATTGGGCCAAGGCGGGGATTTTATCTTACCAAAAACCGAGGATACCACAGTGAACGAATTTGGAAGGGGTTTGTACCCGCCCCTAGCAAGTAAGCCAAAGAAGAAAAAAAACATCAAAATTGAGTGCGACCCGCAACCACAGAACTGATGCATAATCTTCTCGCATAATAAGATATCCGTAAGGTATAGAGTAATCATGATGAATGGAGGGGGTGGAAAGTCAAGAGGTTGTGGCTTGGAGCAGAGCATCTGCATACCCAACGATTCACGCGCCTCGAGGCGTCATAAGTTGTCATCTTCCAAGTGATCAATAACACCATTCAACAATGTTAATGAGATATGATTAGTCTTAGGATAATCGTTGCGATATGGAAAATGTGAGCAAAACAAACTGTAAACAATTTTTGCATTGTAGAACAGCGTATATTACAGGTAACAGTAAAACATGAAGCTGAAAAATGGAGGGACATTGTCAAAGGGGGCGAGTTACACACTCGGGGCATTTCAGCGACCTTGGGGGTTGCCCGGGAACCTTGAAGAATCCGAGTCCGTAGGGGTATTTAGTCCGCGGTACAGGTACACCTTTGGAATCTGATTAGCAAGGATGGCGCAGAGAAGGGGCGCATTCACGTACGTTTGAAGTTTAGGCAAGCCCATTTTCCATCACTATCGCCATCCAAATACCAAGCAGGTGGTTCATCGAACCCTAAAAAAAGTCGTATCCTCTCAACCTCTTCCTCAGGAGGGTTTTCCGTGCTGTCGTTCCAGTTCGTCCATATGCATATCAAGCTGTAGGGTTTTCCAGATGGAATGGCCAATTCGGGCGTGATAGAAGTGATGCCTAGTCTGTCTCGCACAGCATGTTGGAGAAGGTGCTGCGTGTCGAAGGTGCTCACATTAACCTCTATACTTACCCCAGGATGAAGGCTCATTTTGACCAAGAATCCTTCTTTTTCACCAATGACCTCAAGTTGTTCATTTGTGTAAAGCCAGCCATAGCAAAGCTTTGGCGGTTGAAGACGGTAGCCTGGTCGGACATGCAAACCTTTTGGAAGACTCTTCATTGGAAACAAGTCTGATGCGGCTTCACGGCCTAGCTTAAGGGCGTAGAGATAATTACAATTTTGAGAAAGAACGCGCCAATGGGGAGAAATGGACCTACGCGAAATCCAGTCCGGCCTAGTGGCTTCGGAGGCTTCAAGGCCTCTGGAAAAGCCATTCTATCTGCAATAATTGCAGCTCTAGCGTCCAGATCATTTGGAGGGGAGATGCGTTGGACATTGTGTCGGGAGAGTGAAATTTGAGAGTGCTGGTAAGTATGACAGTTATAGGTAAACATCGACATTGTGACAAGTCTCGTCGCACCATCCAGCATTATCTATGTTGTTTTCTCATTCTTTCACCCGGAATATTTCGTTATACATATTGGAGTGGTTGCAGTAGCCGAAGCTTCATTCTATTTACTTGTATATCTGCCACGACGTAGACGTCTTCAAGCCGTACGTTTTTTTTTGTGTCTGGGGGAGGTTTCTTCTGTCTCGCAAAGTGTTTATTCATATGATCATCATAGCCTCCAACATATACCCCACACCCCTTGACTACAGAAGAACCTCGTCGAATATTCGCAAAATGTATCGCTGCTGCAAACACTTCGGACACTGCTACTCCTACTCCATACCCGACTGGCTGGTTCCTTCCTACGAACACAATTCCGAAACAAGAAGATATCATAGATTGACTTCTTTGGGCTCTTCTTTCTGCTACTAGACGTCTTTGCCATACGATCGGCGAACAGTGGAGACACCCCGCAAATACTTTGTCTTCCTTCGCTGTCCCAATAGTGAGGGGTACCGTCAAACAGTTCATTCTCTAGAACAATCATATCTCAAAGCCAACCACAAGGAGACCTTCTACCCTGCTTTCCGCCCACTCATTGTCCAACATCGTCTGCGATTTATTTTGAGGACATTGGTACAATTTTTTCAACACATGTCTTCCGATGGAATCTCCGCGAAACCACATCCGCAGCACACTGTCCCTGAAGCTGCATCGGTGAATTCTTCTAGAGATTTGATGGATCTTTATTGTTGGAGAATATGCGACGCCGAACTATGTATCAGGGTGGCAACCGACGTGTATATCCTCGGAACGGCCAATGGTCATTATCCATCAACATCAACTTGTCGACAAACAAGTCGTTCAATGGTCTGGCTCGACCTAGGTCTCGAATCTGCGTCATACGTCCATTTAAGGAATGCCATGATCCTCCAGACTTATCCTAGTCGTCTATACTTCTCGTCTCTTCGCACAGTCGCTCTCTCGATATCGTCTTATGAAGAGCCTCGCTGGATCCAAGAATGTCAGGATTATAGCAGACTGAAACAACGATGTCGTCAGAAGTTCTTGCAGGCGACCGTCACGAATACTCTAGTTGTAAAAAGATTACTGATTCTCGCCGACCTTACAGACGAGGTTGTTATAATTGACGATTCCGCCGCTGCCCATGGATCGATCTCAGATGTTTGGAAAGGCAACTGGGACGATCCCGTTGAAAGAAGACCCCGAGTTGTGCGTGAAATTCTAACATATACCTTTATCTGAACTGATATTGTGTTTCCAGGTGGCGTCAAAGTTCCTTCGTCAAATCATGGTTCAGAACGTTCGTGAGAAGTTTTCCATTCTTTTCTACTCTCTTTTACTTTCATCGCTCACCAATTACATTGTAGCGTCTCCGAGCAGAAGTTCTTGCGTGGCATAGGCTTTGCCATAGAAATGTCAGTCAGTTATTTAGCATCGTACAATCGCCGAATAGTATTGCCATGGTCTCGCAGTGGTGTGACAGTGGTACAATCTGCCATTATTTGAAGCACAATCCAGAAGCCAATCGATTAAAGCTAGTAAACCACCTAGATTATGGTAGTCTGGCCAGAAATATTCATTACTGGTGTAGTTGATACAGATCGCATCTGGTATTGCGTACTTGCACACACGGTTAAGTCGATGATTGTTCATAGAGGGGTCAGATTCACTTTGTATTCTAGCTTCTCGTCGGATCTTTGGCTAACATAGACCGCAGAGAAACATTCTGGCGGATGAGAAGGGATATGCTATCATGGAGGAAATGTTCATTAAGATGGGCACATCCTTCTTTCCAGGATCAACGCGATGGATGGCTCCTGAGCTAATCATGGCTCTGATCCACGACGATGGTCACATTCCCCCCATTACTACATCCAGCGACGTTTATGCTTTCGCTTCTGTATGGGTAAGTAAACTTCAAATATTGCTTTGGTCAAAGTCAAATGCAGGCTGATGTTTTATTTTCCCCGCCTCACTTAGATCGCTACAGGGCAACTTCCCTACCCCAATCGAACCACTGTTACAGTAGACATTTTGCGAGGTATCAAGCCTCTTAAATTGGATACACGTGCTGGGGCATGCTGTATCACTGTTGGAGCGATGCACAGCCCAGTCTACGTCCGACAGTCATACATATCTCTGGATCACGGCGATGACTGAGCATAGGTTATTTGTTTCCCTCGTCTTTATTGTTCTTTGTACTACCATCATTTTCCCTTGTTCTCTTTTTGGGTGATTATGGGTTTAGGGCATGACTCGCTTTCATCAGTGACACTATCAGATCTCATCTCAGCTCTGCGCGGACGATTTGTCAGAATCAATGGGATCAAGATGTGATTATCTGGATACTTGGATTGCACTGGATTGCTCCATCTCATCTTGAACAATTACAACCATGAAGGCGCTCGTAACATCTGAGGGAAATACTGCTGTGGTCAAGGACATTGACCTCCCCGAGCCTAACTCTAAAGAACTTCGGTCTGTATCCTTGGATGTTCAAGTAATAGAGCCACTGACCTTACCCACTCAACTTCTGATAGTATAAAGGTTCACTCTATAGCAGTGAATCCGTTTGATGCGTATTATGTCGCCCATCCACCTGATAAACCTGGACGTGTAGTGGGTAGCGATATCGCTGGAACCGTTGAAAAAACCGGTGAAGTCGTGTGCGGGTTTCGTGTTGGAGATCGTGTCGCAGGCTTGCTACAAGGCGGTGCGTTTGATGCCACAGGACTTTATCACTACATTCTTTCTTATATCTTATTGGTTCGCAGCGACTTCCGGCAATCCTCGTCCAGGCGGATTTGCAGAGTATGCTCTTATAGAACAAGATGTGACGATTAGGATCCCATCGAATGTGTCCTTCGACCAAGCTGTCACTTATCCAGTTTCTGCCTTAACAGCAGCCCAGGTAAAAAAACTTCCAGTCTCCTTGCATTTTAGTCATTTTTTGATCATCTTAACCCTTAGGCGCTCTTCACTCACTTGGAGCTCTCTCCTCCTTTCCCATGCCCTTTCTCATTTGAAACGCCAGACACGGAATTACCGGCGCTTCTTGTCCATTCGGGCGCTACAGCCGTCGGACTTTTCTCTATAAGTCTTGCTAGAACGATTCATACTCCCGCTGGTAAACCGTTTCGCATTTTCGCCACCGCAAGCCCGAAGAATCATGACAAACTCCTGGCAATGGGTGTTGAAGGCGTCTTTGATTATCGATCCCCTACTTGGCCTGAGGACCTTAAGAAAGCGACAAATGGTGGAATTTCCTATGCCGTTGATTGTATCTCTGAGGGTACAAGCACAGCACGCATTTCGCAAGCGTTCGTTGATCACAGTAGAAATGGCAGCAAAATAGCTGTCGTTCATAAAGATGGCTGGGACAAAGAAGGTGTTCGCGAAGATGTTATGCCACTTTATTTCAGCGTATGGTCTGGGTTGGGACATCAACTTATCTTTAACAGTCAGTTTTCTTACATCAAAAAATCTCAAAACGAGATGATGATGACATGATACCAACTAACTTATAAAATCCCCAACTTACAGATGAAAAGGTCCCCGGCTCTCCGTCCTCGAGGGAATTCGCTTTCCAGTTCTACAAATACCTTTCTAAATGTCATCCGAAAGACCCAACGACTTTCCCGATCCCGGCACTCCCCGTTCGTTTGATGCCAGGTGGTCTCGAGCGCGTTGTGCCAGATGCCTTTACCTTGTTTGGTTCGGAGAAGATTTCCGGCCGAAACCCGGACCCCAATGAATCTCGAGAATGGATGAAACCCATTTCCGCTGAGAAGCTTGTATACCGAATCATTGAGTGATGGAGGTTTTGAAGCTTGTAATAATAGTTAGGTATAAAGACCCCTTGATTTGTATCGCTGTATGTGATGAACACTCCTGCACTGCCTATGACACCGAGTTGACAAATATATGATTTGACTAAACGACAACATGATGGACTAAGGCCCAAAACCAGAACAAAACAAGGGGAAAAAAGGTTCATCAATAGGGAAACGGGATGGTGATGTACAGGATGCGTAGATCTGGATATATGTAAGTGTACCATTGGAGTGTGTAAAAGTAAAAATGCAGATACATGGCTGTATGTTTGAGATTAAAATCTACATAGAAATATGGGCGGATGGTGAATGACGTGACAGCGAGAAGAAAGGGCCTTTAAAGTCCAAATGAAAGAAAAAAAAAATCAACCGCCAAGACAAGTAGAAAGAGGAAATTGGTGGGAAGCAGTGTTATTTCAAGATCCGAGAATTGGCAGTGGAAAGAGAAAAAAAAAAGTCCATTTATAGTTCACCGAGTTCACGGCTGTCGAGAGATACAGAGCTGCCCTTTGAAGTTCCAGATGCATTGTCCATCGTTGGCTGGTTAAGGTCGATACTACACCTACTGTGAGAAAGGAACGAAGGAAATGAAATTAGTAAACGTACTTGTCTTTTGATCGCTTCGGTTTTGGCCATCCCCAGACTTGGCGAATCCAACGAGACATCTGAACTTCTTGTTTCATGACATTCACTATCCAAGGATGAGCAAGCATTTCTTTGGGAGTCGGACGTAATTTGTCATTGACAGTTAACCTATACAATAGGTAAATAAATTGATTAGAAGGAAAGAAAGAAAACCGACGTTTGTTCTATGAAATTCTTCATCTCGTCACTCCAGGTGACGCCTGGCTCGTCCTCCAACTTCGGAGGCTATGTAAACATAGTCAGCATGAACTACAAGGCATCAATTTGACAACTTACGTCGCCTTTAGTGATATGTAAGATCAAATCAATGGTAGGGAGATCGTTTGGGAACGGGAATCGGTTCTGGACAAGTTCAAGCATAGAGATTCCTGTGGACCACACTTCTGATCGGATGGTGTACTCTTCGCCTAAAATCCTTTCCGGCTAGAAAAAGAGAGAGAGAGTCAAGATTGGAAAAGAAATGAACAAATAAATTACTCACCGCCATATAGAGGAATGTGCCCGTGAAGGTCCCAACTTTAGAATTGACGAGCTCTCCAGAAACACCGAAGTCACACAATTTGACGACTCCTTCTCGTGAAAGAAGGATATTAGAAGGTTTGATATCGCGATGTATAGTCTTCTTTGTGTGCAGATAGGCAAGACCTTGAAGAATCTAGAAGCATGTTGATCAATTGGCTGCAAAATATATGAGTTGAAAAAAAGACTTACGCCCTCGGCTAACCTCCCAGCAATCTTCTCTCCTACGACTGCGCCCCTTTCCTTGATTTTCTTCCCAATAGCTTCCAGACTACCTCCTTCGCAATACGCCATGACAATCTTGACTTCACTGGAGGAGGGCACCATATAAGCACCATAACATTGTACGATGTTGACATGGTGGGTGGATGATATGATGGAGAGCTCTCGAACAACATGCTTTACTGCTACCTCTCGAGTGGTAATTGTCTTTCGGGCATAGATATTTCCGGAGCGTTTGTCGCAGACTTTATGAACTGCCCCACCAGCACCTTCTCCCAAACGAGCGAGTTCCTCGAGGACTTCGTCGGAGAAATCTTTTGGATGTGCAGAAGCTGGGGAATTTGATGAATTGGTGGAAGAACTGGCTGTGGTTGTGGTTGTGTCGGAGGACGAGTGACGTGAATTGCTAATACTCATTTTATCAATCGTCTCACGGATTCCATTGAGCTGGTCGTTGGGTACCATTGAGGGCTGCGACCGCGCTTGTGGTGAATAGGTTTCGTTGGCTTGAATTGTTCTTTCCCCCGAAGGTACGGTAGAATCGTCTGTCAAGGGTTTTTGACCACCCACATTCTGGAATGGAGCTGGAATGTTAAAATCGAGCTTTATTTTTGGCAGACCCCGAGAGGGCCTTGGCGTATTCAGTGTAGGAACTGGTGTATTAAACCTGGGAGTATCAGAAGGTGATGAATGAGTGGTGTTTTGAGGTGCAGCGTTAAGTGATAAAGGGAGAGTTGTTGTTGGCCGTGAAGGTTTGGTACGAGGACCATTGGGCTTCAGGATCATGGTAGTTAATGAGGAAGACTCGTAGTGATCGAGTACCCGGGATTCTCTCAGGCTTTCAGCGCGCTCATCCAAAAATGGTCATCATCATACGTACAACAATCTAGTATAGTTTTGGGTTTCCAATTGTTAATGTACTAGTACAGTGGCAGCTTAATGATAAATTAAGGTCGTTAACACTCGACGGTACGGGTTACCTCCAATTACCTGTCTGAGACATTGACGGCGATTAGAGTCCATATCCTGACTATCCTCCCCAAAAGCGGTTTCTCGCGAACGCTTCTGTGCAGTCACCGTCACTGCAGTGTGGCTAACCTGCGGGGTCAAGTTGAAGTAAGAGGTGATGGCCGAAATACAAGCGGCGACAGGGGAGGCAATTTCTAGTTCGGATTGAGGCTGCGGCTGAGGCTGGGGCTTGGGCTGGGTGGAGGCCAATCTTGATGACGGGGTGGAAATAGCTGGCAGCGTCTGAGCGTCCATTTGAGACTGAGGAATAGCTGGCGGCGCCTGGGCATGCATTTGAGACTGAGGAGCTGTCGCGCCCTGGGCACCAAATGTGAACTGATGATTATTGCTCTGCTGGCCAGAGTGTATGTGGTCCGGTGCGCTTATAATGTTTCGAGTCGTAGCAAGTGTGACAAACGGAATCTCAGAGATGTCGAGCATAGGATATTCGGCTCTATCAGCCAAAAGGTATACGAGTTTGGATCTTCTCATGTTTGGGTTCCCCACTATAATGAGGTCCTCCTCGTTCGGAACGGTGACCCCGTCGTACAGTTGCCAAGCCCTACGACATTGTTTAGTTTTTCGAGAGGCTAAAACTATAGCAAATAACATACGATCTATAATTGAGCCGTGGCTTGTAGACGAATCGCTCCGACATACGGAACTTCACCCCAGCTGATTCGTATAATTTGTCTTTGGGTTGAGGAGTACTGGGCATCCTAGTTAACCGGATGTTAGAGATCATGATGGGTTCGCACGTTGATGTCGGTGGTAATGAGTTATTGTTCATGGCTCGACAAAATAAAGTGGTTGAGGGACGAAGTAAAATTGTGGGGGTAGTGGAAGGAGAATGAGTGGCCTTCTCCAGGAGGAAGTGCTCTTTTATACGGAGGATATGCACAGCATTTTAACAAGCGTGCCGTGGACAAAGCGACGCGGCGGGATGACTTAACCAGAGCATGTTTGGTCCCACACCACATGAGTGGCACAATTGCAGCACGCTGGATAAAACCGAAAACCGCAAATAATGTCAGTTTATGGAACCAAAAACAAAGACAAAAGAGGATACCTAGACAATGCGATGAAAATTAGTCCTCTTGTAAGAGCTACGGTGGCCGGGTAGTTGACTTTTATAGGATTCTTCGAGTATTTTAATCGAAAACCGGTCCACAATAAGAATTTGTCATCCAGTGGCACATATTAGTCGTTCGACATTCAACAAGCGAAGAATTGATCGTGGTGTATATTCTAACACCAAGATCTCTAAGCGGTTGAACTTGCTTCGAGACGGGAGTCCTTTCTAGGTTACCAAAGCCAGAGAAAGACTGTTGATCCAATATTGAGATGGATCCGATAACCTTGAGCTGAGAGCCAACTTGAATCACGGGAATACCTAGCGCCAGTGCCGTTGACGCTGACGCTGACTCGGGGATGATGTCAAAAATTTTGTGTGACCAAGTTGGCGCAAAGTACCCAAGCGATAACTTGAAAGCGCGTATCCTCGAGCTAACAATTACCAGCGTTGCCAGTGGAATGGACAGGTTTGAACAATAGCCCTCTACGACTCGGAGCCTCCCCGTCGTTCAAGTTGAAGTCGTTGAAATCATGTGAGCCAATTGTTTAAAAACCTAGTAACATGTGTTGTGCTATTTTTATATTTTGATCTCCTCCCGATGATAACCGCACCTGCCAGTGCTTCAAGCTGCTTCACCATTGCAAAGTTCCAATTTGAAGATGGTCGCAACGCGTAGAATTAGCCAGTCACCCGATACAAGAAGGGTAACAAAAATAAAGCAACCGGCCCCCCCAAAACCTACAACCCACGACACCGAAAAGATGTTCGCGATGTAGGATTAATTGGCTGCTCGCTTCACTTCGAATTCATGATCAGGATGTTGGTGATCGAATGATGCTCTCCATTTTGTTTTTTGTTTTTTTGTTTTGGGGTGGGGGGTAGAGTCATTTATTTGACCTACATTGAGCCCTCCCACTCAATCTCGATGGTGGATGTAGCCATAATATATGATGATGGTTGGAATCGTCAAAACTCGATTCCACAAATTTTGTGTACGGAATTTATCTAGTACTGCAAATTGTCTACATCTGATACGTTTTCCTGCTTAGCGTAAAATGCATAACTCAGTTCAGGCTGCTACTACTGCTATTAGTCATTGATGTTGTATCTTAACTTCTAACTATGTACTACGTAGATCCAAGACTCCCAAAAGTCATTAACTGGAGGGATCACAGGCGGCCTTTTTGGCATACGACCGGCGTCTTTCAGGAAAGGTGACTCTTGTACGAGACCTTTCAAGTCAACATACTTTGAAGTGACAAAAACCTTGAAGAACGTAACCTCGTTTGGGTGAAATTTGAGGGCATATCCACCTTCATTGCCATAACCTATTGAGACTTTTCTATCGGCACGCAGCGGTCCTTCTTTTGAGGGCTCGGAATGGTAAAATGACTAAAACTGTTGAGTAGGCATTCCATTCCACAAACAAAACCCACGTACTGCAATCTCATAAGTGGAGGGATCAAAACCTAAAACATACAGAAAAAGGGGCTTTTGGTAGTTATCGACGCTAAATGTGAAGCCGAATAGTTGGTTCAATTCAACGATTTTCACCGCCGCTGTAACTTTGGGTTCCTTCTTGATATTGGCCTTTGGCCTTAGAAGCTCGCCCGACGTAAAGAAATCCTTCCCACCTTCGACTGGACAGAATCCTCCAGAGGTCGACAAATGCTCAAGTTTGACGTGCAAATTGTCTCCTATATCATTGGATTTGCTTTGAAGAAGAAGGTAAAAGTTGAAGCGAGTTACCGCGTCAATTATGGTCGAGGTATGTGTGTCTGCAGTAGAGAGTTCTAGGGAGGCATCTCGTGGAGTGAATTGAATGTCGCTTTCTGCATAACGAGGGATGAGTTCGTCCCGCCTTTCCAAATTCATGCTTCCATCCGCAGATTGAGAAATTACAACGTCATAATCGAGCATATCAGAGGGGCCATCGGATGATTGTTGGACGAATACCTTTGGATGAAGCAGATTCCATTTGATTATATTAGCTCTTGAATCGACCTTCAGGGGCATGCCACCAAGTACGAAGCTGGAGCTAAGAGGCAAGACATGAAACGGTTTCAATTTAAAGCAATCGTTGCCGCTGATGATTCTGAACTCGGTCTCTCCATCAACTCCGTGAATAGTGCCAGCAGGCACTGAGAACTTCCCGTTTTCGCTCAACGATACCGGGAATTGATGGCCAAGGTCTGTCATGCTGAAAAGAATCCTTGTTTTGTTATTGCCTTCGATATATGGAGTTTGCTTTGGTAACCGCGACTTGTTCTCTTGTCGCTGCAGAGCGTGGAAAAGACCGATATACGTGGTTTCGGTAAGACTGCGTTCAGGTTCTCGGAGAAGCCTTAGGAGGAGACTGGTGAAAGCCCCGCTATAGTGGTCGCCTGTTGATGCTTCATAGGCGACCTCATCACGCTGGCATGCGGCAAGGAGAACGTGCGACGATAGTGGAGGATATGGAAGGTAGGGATCTTGGATTTCCGTAACAGAACTAGCAGCAGTGTTCCAGACGCCTTCGTCAAGGCCTCTTGGAAAAGGCGAGCCAGGAGGTTCGAGGAAACGCGAATTCTCTAAATCCGAGTCGGGTATCCGGCCCATCCCTCCTGAATGACATGAATCGTATATCGCGGTCTAAAATCAATCATCAACAAGTATGAAAAGTGTATAATAATAAAACTGACAATGTTGTTCCCTTTGATGGACGCCAGTCGCCTCAAGAGGGAGGCAATGGTGCGATCAGGAATTCCGCGTGCTCCTACTCTATCGTCGTAAGGACAGATCGTTTCCATACTGTCTCCCACAAGGGAGTTTTCCGCCGCGGGAGCTTCGTTACTACCATGCCCAGCAAAGTAAAAAACTATGGCGTCGCTATGCTGTATCTCTTGATTGTGAATGAAGTGTTCCTCGAAAGTAGATAAAATCCCCGCTCGCGTTGCTTCCTCATCCCGTAGATGTCTGATATGAAGCGGATTTACACGAAGGGACTCCGTTAAGAAATTGCAAACATTTTCGCTGTCCTTGATACACCCTTTGAGATTGCGTATTTTCGCATCCTGGTATTTATCGATCCCGATAATCAAGGCAAACAAGTGGTTGTTGGCACCCGCAGGGTCAATCGAATGCTGATATTGTCGAACTCCTTTTCCTCGACGAGGATGGCAACTGAGCTTAAAGCATCAGCAATGACAGATAAATTCCTATTTTGGTACTACCAAGAGCTTGCCATTCAGATGGAGAAACAGAATGCTGATTTTGGACAGATACCGTTCCGCCATGGTGACTACACCCCAAGCTTCAGCAAGATTAGATAATTCGATGTAGATGCGCTTCACCTTCCTAATCCAATCATAGCGACATTGTTCGAACTAAGGGGTTGGTCTGAGCAGTCACTGGCAGTACTAGTAACTCGGAGGCGTGGAGAGCAGTTGACCAGCACTTTCAGGTTTTCCCACATTTTCATTCCCACATACTTCAGACCTCTCACCGCCGCAAAAACTGTGCAATAAAAAAACCTGTGTGGGAAGCATCGGTGTCATTATCTGACATCGACTTGACACTTATATGGCCCTTACTTGTGTTCCTGATTTAAGCTACTAGCTGAATTGGCGTCGTGATCCATTGGTATCGCGTCCCCAGAGTTATCCAGCTCTTCGCTGACGGGGGTCAGAAAGGGAGGTATCTTCACAATTGCAACTTGCAAGTAATTTACAATGCTTTGCACGTGTTGATGAAATGAATTTGGTCTCGAAAATGCATGGTTTAGGAACATTGCCAAATGATGAGCTTTGCGATTAATTGCAACTACGAGGCTACTTAGTGCTGCCGCCTTACTGAAACTTAAAGTACGGCCCAAGAACGGCCAGTTGATGGAATAATATTATTATGATCAACTGCGAGGCAACCTCAAGTAGTTCATCCTGGTGCTACAGCCTCCCAGATCACCGTAGACTTGCGGCAAGGTTCATTTTGTCGACCATAGAAGTGCGCTGAACGAGGAAAAGGTTGAATAGCATGGTAGTGGCCAGGTCCTCCAAGGTCCTCCCAGATGCTTCTCGGAACTCGACTGGTGCCTCGTCGAAGTTGATCAGCCACGCAAGATTCAGCTCTTTCGACCTTTTCTCTCGCCCCATCTTTTCCTCTACTGCCAACGGCTTCGATCTGCCCGACACCGGGATGCCCCTGAGATATCCCACTTGGGCCTTGGGACCGCCTTTGTGTCGGGAAGGCTGGATTTGTCGCTGAGAGACCCTTGCGAGCACAAGTCCGAGGAGGAATGGAGGAAACCCCTTGCGATGCTATTACGGCGAGGCTTCGACGCTGCAAAGTTCGGTTCCACAGAGATGTACATAGTACATGGGTACCGTGAGCACTCTAGGCTGGAGGGTTTCGACGCTTTTGATGAAGCGGGGCCAGCCTAAGGCGCTGCCAGATTCGTCAACGGTCATAGCACTAGAGAGATTCGAAGCTTTCAATGGAGGATCGTATTGGCAAGTGATCGTTTGCAGATTAAAAGGCGCCAGAGTTGGCTGCCATCCAGGCTGAGATCAAAGGACCACTGGTAGGAGATTCGAGGACAACAGAGTTTATTGTAGGATTCGCCGTAAGGAAAATTATAGCATATAAAACGGGGGTGAACGGGGAGGAGTAACAGAGGGTATCATGACGGCTGCTGTTTGCCTTGAAAGGCTTGTGGCGAAAAGAACTGGGGGCTTGATTGCTATGGGATATGCTGTACGAAAAATTATAGGTAAACGAAACGAGGAAGAAAAGAAATAATGAGGAACAGAGGACAGGCAGTAGGACGCCAAGCCTGTGGGGTCAACCCGAGGAGTACTTGCCATCTTCGCATGCTACCGAGCGATGGGCGGCGTCTTGTACACGCCCATCATCGGTCGAGATCGATTTCAGTTGGATTTGGTCTGCTGGGGGTAGAGATAAGAGAATGGATATGAATAAGAAGAGGTCTAGTGCCTGCCTTTGTTATTTTCTTGTAGTTGAATTCGAAATTCAGCCACTTCGAAGACATGTTGAGGCTGGCCAACGCAGAACTAATCCGTTATTCTTTTGTCATTGATGCTAGACGATGAGAGGTAAATGCAACAAGATTAGGCAAAAATTGGAATGAAAAGTTACCTATCGACATGGAGACGTTTCGTGTTAGAGTCCCTATGTTTGTTGAGGACAACTTTAAGTGGGGAAAGTATCGCTGATAATATTTTAAAAAAACTACAGCGCTAATATCTAAAATTTCAGCAATCGAAAATCAACAAAACAACACAGAAGAGAATCACGGTAGAGGCCTATATCTTTCGTTCATCTTCTGTCGTATTAACATTATTGAACGTCCACGAAAAAAAAGTCTTGTGAAGTCTGCATGGATGCTCGATTTGTGCAGGCAATGAACCAGAACTGCCAGCTGTTTACTATCAGAAACACGGTTTTTGAAACTTAGAATTGTGAGCTTACTTCGCGCAGGTAGTATTAAAGGTTCGAGGGGCTTGACTGACGAAAGTCCGACATGCTTCTGCAAGATGCTAGGCCAAGGTGAGCCAGCGAGCATTAGTCGTCTTCGATCATAATTGTCAGGTGGCAGTCGCTGGCTGCGGCAGCATATGACGTATTCAAGACGTATTACTGACATATAGATGCATTTGACTTTCAACGTTGGGCCCTCGTGGCCTTGAGACAGACCCTGTCATCGCGGTTGTCGTTGAAGAACTCGACAAAAATTTGCGAGCCATGTATTTGCTTGTGTTTGTAACTTTTGGGTCCTATTGGTATTTGGCTTTAGACTCGTTTAGAGGCTTGTCCGAAGTTAAGAAAAATTTCCCATTTTCGACCGGACAGTGGTCTCCACTGGCAGACGTTGAGAACTGTTCAAGTTTGACGTGGAGTTGCTTTAATGAAGAAGGTGGAAATTGAAGTGAGTTCGCGTCAATTAGCGTCGGAGCCGATAGCTGAGTGAATTGAACTTTGCGTTCTAGCTTCACGCTTCCGTCCGCAAATTGAGAATGTATAACGTCGTAATCCACCGAATCTGAGGGACGTATATCAGCTGTTCAATCATCCGTCAGGGACATGCCGTCGAGCTTCTCGAAACTGGAGGTAGAAGGCAAGACATAAATCGGTTTCAACCTGTGGAAGCGCTTTTCGCCGCTAGTGATTGTGAACTCTGTCTCCTTGTCAACCCCAAGAATCGTGTCAGCTGGCACTGAGAACTTCCCGTTCTCGATCGACGATACCAGGAAGCAACGGCCAGGGTCACTCATGCTGAAAAGAATCCTTGTCTTGTTATTGCCTTCGACGTAAGGAGTCTGTTTTGGTATCTGTGGCTTGTTATCTGGTCGCTCCAGAGTGCGGACTAGACCTAGTCTCCCGTAGGCAGACTCCAATGTTACGTGATGACAACTCGATCACTTCACGACTAGACCGATATACGTGGTTTTAGCAAGACTGCGTTCAGGTTCTCGGAGAATCTTTAGGAGGGGATTGGTGAAACGCCCAGGGCCCGTACGTTCTTCATAGGTGATCTCATCACACTGGCACGCGGCGAGAGAATGTGTGAATTCAGTACAGCGTGTGGAAGGTCAGGATCTTTAGGGCGTTTATCAGCGCATTCCCAGACATTTTTGTCAAGGTCTTTTGGAAAGGGCGAACTTGGAGGTGGGATCCCAATTCGTGAATTCTCTAAATCCGAGGGTTTTCTGCCCGGCCCTCCAGAATGACATGAATCGTATATCGCAGTCTAAAATCAATCATCAGCAGATATGAAAGATGTGTAATAATAAAACCAACAATGTTGTTTCCTTTGATGGACGCCAGTTGCCTCATGAGGCACGCAAGAGTGCGATCAGGGATTCCGCGTACTCCTGCCACTCTATCATCATACGGGTAGATCGTTTCCATATCTTCTCCAGCAACTTTCGAGGGAGCCTTTTCCGGAAATTCGACACTACCATAACCAGTAAAGTAAAAAGTTAGGGTGTCGTTCGGCTGTATTTGTTCATTGTCAAGGAAGTGTTTCTTGAAAGCAGATAAAATCCCGTCTCGCGTTGCTTCCTCATCCCGTAGATGAATGGTATGAAGCGGGTTTGCACGAAGGGTGGGGTGAGGGACGAGGGACGGCTGCGCCTGCTACTAAGTCTACTGGCAAACCGGTAAGGCCAGAGAACACAGATGTATACATGTAGCAGGGGATATAGTTAATGGTTGATCATAATGTTTGAAGATGTCGCAGCAGTGGGTAGCTGCGAATTGGGCCATGTAGGAGGGGGCTGAGAAAAAGTTGATGCGTTGGCTTGAGGTTGAACATTGAACCTATGACCGAGGAGGGTCAAATTGTATATGTCGACCGCTTGCTCCTGGGTTCAGAGTCGATTCAGAGTCCTGGAATGAAGAAGGAATGAGCGTCGTATATTAGCCGGGATGAAAAGAGGGTTACACATGTAACAACCGGCCATTGGCACCAATTCCACGTGAAAGCTCTTAAAATGTCCTTTTGCGATGATCAACATGACGGTGGTTCGAAGTACGCTGCCGAAAGAGGATGGTCTGCATCAAGCAGCACCTTGAAGGCTAGTACGACTTGCAGAGCGTGGAGGTGACTTTTGGTCGTTGGCACAGCCTGCAAGTTTGCTCAAACGCGTCGTCGACCAGGCTAGTCAAAGAGGGAGGTAAGTCCGCATGGAGACTGAAAGACCAGGTTCAAAAGGACGAACAACTAGTGTTGATCATCCTTGAGGATAGCCAGGAGAAGCTAGAGAGGGGAACGTTGGTTCAGATTTCACCCATGCCGTTCACACGAACTCGATGACGTCTTGAAGTATCCGGATGCTTGGTACTGCGTATACATGCTTGCCTGGTGGTGAGGAAAAGTGGAGGCCCAGTGCTCTGAACAACCTCTGGTCTGAGGATGCGTAAAAGTCGGCACGGCGCCGGGTTGTATCCGCAGGATCACTGTTTATGTAACCGAGTACATCTTTCTTGTTGACCTGATCACCTTGATCGCTCACCACAACTCACTAGCACTGTTCAACGATATGAAGCGCATTTTTAAGAAATCTATCAAGTCCAAGAAACAAAAATATTCGTCTCTGACCATCAATGATGGTCTATATTCAAGCCTTGAACCAGCAGCTTCGACGTTGACAATCATAACAAGCGCTGTTGATGCCATGCCATCCGTTCCCACTAGTGCTGCGACTGCAAGCGCACAAGTTATTCAAGTCTCTGGCGCTACCGTGAGCGTTCAACTTCGCCCATCGCATCCTTAAGTATTTAACCATCGTTATCCATCAGACTGCTCATGACCTGCGAGTCTTTACTTCGGTTTCCGCTCTGGCGACCGATTCTGTAAGCATTCCAGACACTGGTGTTAATGTGAGTGTTCAATTTAGTTCATCACATCCATAATTATTCAATCATCATTGTCGATCAGACTACCCATGAACTCCAAGTCTCCACTTCAAACTTGCAATCCACGAAATTGGAACAAAGTCCCTCTGTGAGTTGCTTATACCGTGTGTTCTCGGCTTTCGCTAAAGATCGGCAGGCTCAACAATCTGTCTTGGGTTTCTTTGCAAATGCCCAGAATACCCTCATTACTGGCAGCACTTTTGTAAGTCTTTCTCGTAAGTTGTGTGTATGATTTAGCAATATTAATAATTGTACATATAGAACAATGTCAGTATTCTCCCTGCTAATACCGGTGAAGGGCAGATGAAGATCCCTTTAACTCAAAAACCCAACTCCAGTCCAATCTTTACTGGACGAAAAGATGTACTTGATAAACTTCGGAATATTTTGGTTCATCGTGTTACTAGTAGACTGATGTCAAGGTGCTCTTGTCTCCTCTGGGGATTGGGAGGGATTGGAAAGACCCAGATTTGCCTCAAGTTCATAGAAGAAATGTCTGACAAGTAAGGGGTTCTTACTTTGCCATTCACAACACTGGATTCATTTCTTCATAGTTTTTCACATGTGTTCTGGGTTGATGCCTCCTCTCAGGAGAGCATGGAATTGTCTCTCAAGGGCATATCCAGCCTTCCTGCTGCAAAATATTCTGGTGTGGGTGGCTCAGTTGAGTCTGTCCTCCAGTGGATATCTTTTCTCCAAGAAGAATGGTTGATTGTCTTTGATAATGCTGATGATCCTCCTCCAGAGGTGGTGGACAAGTATATTCCCCCAGGTCACAGAGGTAATATTCTGATTACTAGCAGAAACCAATTCATGGGAAGGATTGTATCATTTGGGAACAAAATTGAGATCCATGAAATGGAGGAGCCAGATGCTATAGCTCTACTTCTCAAGGCTAGCTGTTTGGATCCATTGCCTGAGCATCTACAAGCTGCCAAAAAGATTGTGACTGAACTTGGCTGCATTCCTCTTGCTATTGATCATGCTGGTGCTTATATTGAAGTTGGCAAATGTGATATTAATGGATATCTGAGGCAATTGTCAATGCATCATCAGGCTCTTATGTCAGATGCTACATTCACAGGAGCATCAAAGTATAATAAAACAGTGTATGGGACTTGGGATCTCTCCTTTAAAGAAATAGAAAAGAGAGCAGGTGGACATTCCACTGCTGGAGATGCACAAGCAGCCCAGGCTGCAATTCTTATTCTTCAAATATGTGCTTTCTATCATCATAGTAATATTTCCAAAGACATATTCCAATCTGCTGCAGAGAAGAGTATGCAATATGTTGTTGATAGTGACATAGCTCAAAAGTTACCTCAGGCAGTCACTTTACTGGATCATACTCTGCTTGGCTTGGACAGTGATGGTCAGTGGGATGAGTTCATCTTTGGACAAGGGATTAGTGTCCTTCTCTCTTTCTCCTTGATGAAAAGAGGACAATCATCTAAAATGTTGTCTGTTCATCCTCTGGTGCACTACTGGAGCCGGGAGAGAATGTCAAAATATGAGCAGCAAAGAATGTGTGAGATGGGAAGCATAATCTTGTCCTGTGCAGTTCCATGGAGATTCAAAAGTCAGGATTATGCCCTGCGACGGTTAATGTTTCAACATATCAAAGCAAATGAGCTACATGGAAGGCAGATAGGACTTATCAAGCAGTACTATGATGATAAATGGACCAGTTTTTCACTAGTAATGTGGGAGAATGGGGACTGGGATAATGCAGAGCAGCTGCAGGTTCAAGTGATGGACATGAGGAAGAAGCTGCTGGGTGAAGAACATCCAGACACCCTCATCAGTATGGCTAATCTAGCAAGCACATACATGGATCAGGGAAGGTGGAATGAGGCAGAGCAGCTGCGGGTTCAAGTTATGGACATGATGAAGAAGCTGCTTGGTGCAGAACATCCAGACACCCTCATCAGTATAGCTGATCTAGCAAGCACATATAGGTATCAGGGAAGGTGGAATGAGGCAGAGCAGCTGCAGGTTCGAGTGATGGACATGATGAAGAAGCCACTTGGTGCAGAACATCCAGACACTCTCATCAGTATGGCCAATCTAGCAAACACATACAGGGATCAGGGAAGGTGGAATGAGGCAGAACATCTGCAGGTTCCAGTTGTGGACATGATGAAGAATCTGCTTGGTGCAGAACATCCAAACACTCTCATCAGTATGGCCAATCTAGCAAGCACATACAGGGATCAGGGAAGGTGGAATGAGGCAGAGCAATTGCAGGTTCCAGTTATGGACATGAGGAAGAAGCTGCTTGGTGCAGAACATCCAGACACTCTCCTCAGTATATCCAATCTAGCAAACACATACAGGGATCAGGGAAGGTGGAATGAGGCAGAGCCACTGGAGGTTCAAGTTATGGACATAAGGAAGAAGCTGCTTGGTGCAGAACATCCAGACACTCTCATCAGTATGGCCAATCTAGCAAACACATACAGAGATCAGGGAAGGTGGAATGAGGCAGAGCAGCTGCAGGTTCAAGTTAGGGACATGAGGAAGAAGCTACTTGGTGCAGAACATCCAAACACCCTTAGTAGTATGGCCAATCTAGCAAGCACATACAGGGATCAGGGAAGATGGAATGAGGCAGAGCAGCTGAAGGTTCAAGTTATGGACATGAGGAAGAAGCTGCTTGGTGCAGAACATCCAGACACTCTCAACAGTATGGCCAATCTAGCAAACACGTTATCGCGCACCAATACTGATTGGTAGCGTGAGAAGAAAGCTTAAAAGTCGCCATCATGAAAATAAGCGGACTTCAAATTCACTTACCTATTTTGGAAGCAACCCTGAATCGTGTTCCTGGTCAACAAAATCATTCGTTCAACGATAACATCCCCTTTGCTCATCATACTCTCAATGTCTCACACTATGCTCTCCATTGTTTTCACTATCGACATGCTCCTAAGCATATACCATCC
>MU130077.1:0-12770 GCA_015039465.1 Phlegmacium glaucopus | reverse complement strand
ATTGCACCAGCAATTTCTGCAGTCTTGATAGTACCATATGTTCACTTACAATGACTTGTACCATCAGCATTGATGGTCATACTTTCTGCACTTTTCGTCTCATATCCAAGCTAAATTTGTGCAACAAGGAAGCCCTCACAAAGAATTCATGAAATGGAAGGACAACTAATAGTCCCAATAGTGGTTATCCCTGCAGATTTGAGAAGAGCTCAAATAACCTCATTGACGTACTTACCTGAAAAGCCAGCCTAACCAGCAGACGGATAACATTGCATGTCTATTCAGTACAGACACCTTTGCAATTAAGTGATGGACTGATTGTTGGTTGTACATCTTTTTCTTGATTGAATCTATTGCCCTCTCCTTCTGCTCTCAATGGTGTACAACTGCCCTGCGACGCTAGGAGGCTTTGTTGTGTAAGGTCTTGAGATCCAAATTTGAAATAGCAAGCTTAGCAAATGTTTTCTCAAGCTGGGAACACCACATGGCCACAGACTTTGAGAGCTCACTCTGATGATCTCCTTTCTTAGTGATATAAGCGCTTGGTATAGCTCTAGCTTAACAACAGAGAGAGAGAAAATAATATATTAATATCTGGCTCAAAATGTACAAGTCCAAAATTTTAATTACTGGCCTATTACCATGTTAAAGTGCCTATTTTAGCAATTATCTCTACACAGTGACCACCAATTAAAAATCTAGACTGGTAGATCGATTTGAATTTAAATTCTAAGCAAAATATGTCTGCCAACCATGCTCATAGCTGTTGTAGTTGAGGAGCTGCAGTTTAATCTCTCTGGAGGCTCATTTGGCAGGCAATTGAGACTCATTTCGCTTTTTTGGGCTAAATAACATGTTTATGCAGACATTGATATGCAAGGGATATCCAATCACTTCTTATTCTTAAATACAACCCAATGTTTTATACATATCAGAGGTGTGGAGAGGACAAATGCAATGTCTCAATAACTCAGCGATGTGACACTGTGACGCGGAGTGTGACATATCGTCACATATACCGGAGATTGTCACCTGTGCTTGTATTTGCACTAAATTTTGAGACTGATCATACATCCAGCTTAAATTTCCTTTGACAGTACTCTGTAGTCACCAAATGCCTTGTTTATATCATAAATTTATACTTATCACATTATATGCTCGTATTATAAGTTTAATTACTCTTTTGTCACAAAATAGGCTTGATTTACACTTACTCAGGTTGTCACACACTTGTCTCATGTTTACACTCACAGAGCATACTCCGTTACACCTGCTTGTACTTACGCTCACACAACACACTCCATCACATCCGCCTGTACTTACACTCACACAACCCACTGCACTGCCTTGACTTACACTCACATACTGTACTCCGTCACACCAGCATCTATTTACACTCACACACTACACTCCGTCACATCTGCCTGTTCTTACACTCACTCAATGCACTCCAGACTGCCTGTACTTACACTCACACAATACACTCCATCACACTCTTTACAGTCACACGGCTCTGTCGCCAAGTCCACTTACATTTACACTGAGTCGTCACATGTGGATATATTTACACTTACACGGCTCTATCGTCACACTTGCCTCACTTTTACACTAACTTTACCCTGTCGTCACATGTACATGGATTTACACTTACACGGCTCTATCGTCACATCTCCCTTACATGTACACTCATGGGCTTGTATTTGCACTATATTTTGACAATATTCTCACAATTGAATAAGGTCTGGTCACACAATGGGCTTGCTTTACACTTGCATGACTCTGTCGTCACCCTCTTGTCACACGCTTGCCTCATATTTACACTCACATAACACACTGCGTCACAGCCTCCTGTATTTACACTCACACATCACACTGCGTCAGTCATGCTTGTATTTACACTAATAAGATAGAATCTGTCACACCGGTATTTACACTCACACAACACACCTATGCTTACACATACTGCCTCGGTATTTACACTAACACATCACTCCATACCTGTATTTACACTAACACAGCAGATCAGCCTCACGTTTTTACACCAACACCCATACACTCCATCATATGCCTTTATTTACACTAACCCAACATCCACATCAGCCTGAATTTACACTCACAAGGCTTTGTCGTCACACAACTCCCTGATATTTACACTCACATGACTCAGTTGTCTGTTTACACTAACGTAAACTCCTTATATTTACACTAACATTGCACTTGCCCGAAATTTACACTAACTTTACACAGCCTCATATTTACACTAACTGCACTTGCACGGTGACAAATACACTACCAGTCACAACTCCACTATTATCTTATACTTTCATCGCTCCCTATTTACACTTACAATATCTATCACTATACAACTACACTATCTTACACTCACGACTACCTGCACTACTATACAATAATGACTATGTCACTCTCAACACCGGCCACCTACTCTCCCATAACAATGAGTATGCTTGATATTTCCTGCATTTAACTTTATATTATGCCCTACAGCTTATTAATGGCAAAAAGCCAAGCTCATGGTTAATATTTACTTGAAGTATTCGGTGCCATCCTCTACAGAAAGGAATACAAAGATAGTTATATTCATCTTTGGTGCACATTCACCGGTTTCTAGCTATATTTCGGAATCAAATAACGACTCTGGTCCTTGAATAGTGTGCGCGAACTCTACAAAACTGCTAGTTTAACATTTCACTAACGGTAGCGGTGTTAATGCACTCAGAACACGTATATATGGCTATAATTTGAGAACTTGCTTTCATTTTGAGCCCAATAAGCTCGCTATCTGTGTACATAGTGTCAGTATGATTTCGGTGGACTCAAATGAACTACAAGGGTTTACATACGAAATCAGCAGGCACCTACCGTTCATCTCTAGTACGAATATTTGAGATGTAATAATACAGGAGGTCGTACGGAATGTCAAGCCTGGGCTGGCAGATCGCAGACCTTGGCCAAATGAAAACCACTTACGTCTGATTTCGTTAAAAACTCTGCAAGGAAGGGGGCGGCCGTCAAGCAGTGATCAAGATATTATTCGTATATGAAACAACAAAAATATGTGAAGGACGGGTAAAGACTTTAAACGTTGTATGGCTACTCCAAATTTGAAGCAAGGAATTTGGCACAGTATCTTTCATGAGGCTCATCGAACCTGAACTTGTTGGTCCCAAACTTTTTCCAAGATGGATAAGAGGGCGGTTGAGGGGCAGAACCGGCCACACCGTACTGATCTGCTCGTCTTCGAAACCATTCTTCATCCCTATGGTTCCACATCACACTGCCGTGGTGAGTGGTGGCGAAACCCCAGCGTCTGACTGCCCAACTCGAGGGTGTGGGCCAATAGGAATGTGCCCCCGGTGCTCCGTGACTTTCGCCTCGAGGAAACACTCCGCAGATCATGTCGATCACGGCAGGGGTCAGGCAATCGTCGTAATAACGATGACCGTCAAGATAGAAGTATTCCCCGGTGGTTGGCCCAATTTGACTGGGTCCATCCAGAATGCTGTCGATCACGTCGTCAAAGTTGGCAGTTGATTCCATGGCGAGACGCCAGACGATCCCCCCCATGCGATACGCGGGTTTGGCCAGAGGAGTTCGCATCACATCTTGTCTGAGCTGCAGGTACGAGTGGTAGTCGGCATCGTCACGAAGGCTCTTGGTCATTGGAGGTAAGGGGGTGAAGGGGAAATTCTGGAGACCAAGATTAAGAAGGTGGCCCGGCAAGACCTGGGGAGCGGGGACCAATGTGCGAAAGTGGATGCCATGCCGTACGAGATGACGCACAAGATCCTCGATGGAGGACGATCCCCACCCATTGCGAATGATTTGGATGACGCTGGTGGCCTCGAACAATACCAAGAACCATCCATACGTGCTTTCTTCATGCTTGGGAGTCAGAATGTAGCTGGGAAACGCCTTCATTTCATGTTGTTCGGTTGCCACGTTGAAGATGAGCTTGGACAATGTAACCGGACGTACGAATATCGGAGCGGTGGAAAGGTCGAGTGGTTGAGCATGTTGTGGATGGAGATCTGAAAGGTCGCGGAGGCGAGGATTTGAAAAATTGCAATCAACAATATATTGGACGAATTCCGCGAGCTGGCTATATTCTGGCGTCAACTTGTGATGCTCCTCGATGAAAAACCCCATTAACATCGGGGTTTGAGCGTGCTTTGTAGGATTTTGGACGGCTTGGGTGCACAGGACCCCGAATGTGAGGAAGGCCCATCGTCCAAGATTCACAGGAGCCAAAAAAGCAATCTGAGATCCCAGGTATTGAACGCTGGAGTGTGGTGTCACTAGTGGGGCTACGTTGATCTGGTCGAGATAGCCGACAGAAGTATCTTGATGCATGGACGGAGCTTCATCCACAGACATGTTGTCTTGTTCGAGGTAGTCGTCATCAGGGACTTCAGCGTCGACGTCCAGCAGCACCAAGAGATCCCACTCGTTGTGGAAGGAGTCGTATTGTCGTTGGGTAGGCATAAATTCGCCCCATGCATCCTCTACCTCACGTCGATCAACCTTGACTCTCTTCCAAGTAGGAACCCAATCCTCGTGCATCCCAGCTTTGCCATCCTCTGGCTGTTCCTGTACCCAACGGTAGACGGTAGAGGTCTTGGCTGGACCACTCGAATGCCTTTGATTTATTTTTTCTGCATAAGTGATGCGAGACTGGCGCCTGTACAATTCTCCCGGGGTCTCCCTGGCTTGAATCTTGGCATTGACTTGTCGACGACGTTCAAAAAACTCAAACCACTCGAGTTCGTGAGATCGGCGTCTAGTGCTGGCAGGGATGGGCGCTGCGAGTTGGATGAAATCCGCCGGCTGATTGGTCTCGGGATTGATCCAGGGGTGCGTCTCGGGTCGTTGATGGATTTCTCCACCAAGTTCCTGAACGTGGGGCCGGGAGAGGAGGAAGGGTTGAATAGGTTGAGGGGGCGGGTGGGGCGCCCCAAGCCTGTGTTCAAAGTGACGAGAGAGGTGTTTTTGGGTCATGGCCACCAGTTCGAGACGTGAAGGCCAATCGGCTGGGCAATTGTCGTACATCCCGGGGGTAGCAGAGGTGATATGTATCGTGGGGGGTTGGGGCTCGTCGTCACCATCATGAAAAGTAACGTACCCCACATCCATGAGGATAGGAACCCCGTTTTTATGATATCGCGGAAGGAAGGACCAAATTTGGGTGGTGGCGACGTGTACGATAACTCCAACCCGTTTGATGTGCCCAAAATCGCAAAAAGTCCCGTGCACTTCATCGAGCCAGGTTTCGTCGAGTGGATAGTTGTTCTTGGCACAGATCTGCCCGAATTGTTCCCTCCATTTGGGTCTACCAGCGCACGAAAACGAGAATTCGGCAAACATCGAGAATACCATGGTGCGATAGAACCAAAAGTAGGATCTAGCTTGTCGTTCGGTTGGAAATTGTCGAGAGATGTCCATGTCGTTGATATGTGGGAGATTCGTCACGGACATGGGTGCCATGGCAAGGTGATGTCGCCATTCCGATATAACTAGCGTAAAAAGGGCCACATGACGGTACCAACGGTTGGCAACGGGAGGGTCGAGGGTCCATGAGGATGGGCCAACTTGGGAGATGGGTAGGGTGTCATAGTGGAATTGATAACGTTCCATCCAGGGGTCCGAGGCGAGGCCAACCGGCATGAACGGGAGGTGAGGCTGCCATCGATATGACCTTTGCATGCGCATCAACTTGGACATATTGACTGAATTGATGAACCCAGGTTGACTCTGAGTGGCGAGGTCTTCTGGATACCGCTGTGGCATATCACCATAATCCAAATTGCGTGACCATAAAATATGAGCAAAGTCGTCGTCCTCGAAATACAGGTAGAGTGTGGTGTCTTTTGCGTCTCGGTACTGTGGTTGGTGAGAAATATGTTGGAGAACAACGTTGGGACTGTACATACCTCGTTAATCTTGGGTCGGATAAATTGGCTTTCATCAACGGGTGTGGGGGTCTCAGCGGAGCTCTGGGTGTTTGGGCCATCGGGGCGCGTCTGCATTTGTTGGAGGTCCGGGGAAGTCGGGGCAACTGGGAGCTCTGGCGTATTCTGCGTATCTTGCATCATCTACGTTTAAATTTCAGCGGGACATAGTTTTTCCTTGTTTAAGGAGGCTTACGGTGTATATAAGATTGAAATTTATATTATCTATCGTATTTGTAGGGGTATTAAGGAGATATAACGAGAACGGCGATGGATGGGGGCGTTGAACCGATATGCAAAGTGACTAGACACCGAAAAACGGATGTCTGAGCCGGATTAAGGAAAGGGTGGATGTAAATATTTACTGAAACCGGTAAAACGGATTTCAGTGGTGGGATTAACTATAACGGCGAGACAGAGAGTGGGTCGAATGATGGTAGTGAAAAAAAAAAAAGTTGGCCTTGAGAACAAACTTGGACAAACAAATAAACAACTACACATTACATGTTTATACGCTTAATATTTCATCTAATTAAAGACAAGCGCGCTATATTTATAAATAAGTATAAGTTGTATTACATTTAGCGAACGGCAATGTCAACGTATAATCATGTCGCACCAATACTAGGCCAAGGTCAGGGAATAATGATCATTCTAATGTTCAATTACAAGTAGTAAAATTTCAATTGCCTAAAGCATCGACAATGCGAACCCATTCATGTAGTATTTCCTTCTGCGCGGGTGTATGGGCCTCTGGGTGAAGATCCTTGTCTCCACAGTAAACGAAACAGGCGTCCAAATTGAAAGCCTCGACGAAGAGTTGGGTATTGTCTCGGCAAGTGGCTCGGATAGAGGCTGTATGAGCACTCATGCACAATATAAACGTGCAAATTTTGAAAGTAACCTCTCCGGGAAGGAGCATTTCCTGGACATTTTCGACCGCATCGAGATAGGGTTGGGTGAATTTGAAACAAACGTTGAGTATCGGTGGTTTGAGGTTCTTGACAATGGCGATGAGGGGAGAGTTGCGAGGAGCTAAACGAAAGAGCGGTTACTAACAGAGAGGTAAAAAAAGGGAGGGCTGCTCACTGCGATCGACAATAGCAAGGCCAGTCAGGTGGGTACATCGTGCCAGAAAAGAGTGGCAGTCCCTCGTCAGAAAAAAGGAGGGCAAGAGATCACCCTTGATGATGACGGTGCGAAGAGTGGCTGGAGGAGTGTCCGTGATATGCGTAAAGACACTGGCTGTAACCGATAAAATCTCCAGTAAGGGGGTAAGAGGCACAGAAATTGCACGTTCCGAGGGATAAAAGTGACCAATGTCTAAGCGAGTTAGACGAGCGGCCGCAGCGTTGATCAGTAATGGAGAGGGGTGTATATGGACAAATGAAATTCGTCGTAGATCGGGGGAGGTGGCTATCAGAGTTTCTAAAAGAGAGAGGAACGGTAAAGCGCTGGCAGAGGTAATGGATTGTCTGGGATATGCGGCCAGAGTAATTCGTAGATGTTTGAGCTTGCGATAGGGAGGAAAGTTCTGCAAAAACTTGGTGACGACGCCAGCCGAGGTCTGGTCGCTCAAAATACTAAGCCGTTCGACCAGGTGGCCACAGTTGGGATACTTGTCAACCAACTTCGTTTGTGTGTGAACCATGTCAAAATTGTACGTCCAGCCGAGGTGAAGGTGGCGGATATAATCGGGTGCCATCGCCCAAAAGGCCTCTGGGATGTGTTCGGCAATGTTCGTGTCGTTGAGGTATGAAAAAATTTGAGAACGGGTCTCAAGAGGTAAAACTGGGAGAGGCATATTGTTCAGGTTAGTAAGGATTTAGAAACAAGAGATTTATAGCGAGTGGAACTGCGATTAATTGCAAGGAGAAGACAAGAAATGCGATTAACTACACCGGATATGGTACATTAAATTCCTCTTTCCATCTAATAAGAACCCCCGGATGAACCCAACCTGCGGGCGTAAAAAGAAAGTCCTCGGGGCCGGAGGAAGTCTGGAGTGAGTGACAGACATCGAGCTTCAATGCCATCTTGGTCTGAAGCGTCTTGGCGAGCTGCTTGGCGTATTCCACATCCGGCATTTCCTTGACCTTGTTTTTCTTGGGCCGTTTGGAATTGTATACGACAAGGTCCCGGTCAGCGATAGGGCCTGAGTAGTCAGAGGGACGGAGAACCATTCTACAAAGTGCTGCGAGTGATTTTCGACGAAGATCTGAACATAAAAAAAAAGAGTTAAATACAGCATAAGAAAAAAGAAGGCACAGCACGTACGAGATTCTTGGAGGATAGGCAGCGCAGCCATCATCATCATGATCGTGAGGGTGGAATTCGGATGCGATTGATTGGTGAATCGCGATTTTGTCCTCTTGTCCATCGCGCGCCATAGCTCGGTAAGATGAAGCGAATTGTACGTATAAAAATGTCCGCCCAGGACAACAGACGGTACGGGCGTGTAGACCTCGTGTTTGCAACCGGGGTATTGAAAACTGCAAGGGATAATCAGTTAAGAGGTAGAAAACCACAGGATCAGGGCTTACATTAGATCGCCCGGGGTCGCATAAATGACAAACCGCTCCGAGTTCTTTGAGTATTCGCCGTCTCCGGTAAAGGCATCGTTGTGCAGTTTGTTGGAGGCCTCATAGATGTCTTTGCGGGATTTAAACTGGTCATGGCGTGGAGAGCGCATGAGAACCCAGATTTTGAGCCCGTGGAGTACCTGGGACCAGGTGCCATAGCCCTCGGCATCATGGTGGGCGTATGTGTGCCAGAGGGCCTGGTGGAACAGCAGCCAAGAACTGGAGCTTTGCACATCGAGTGGTATTGACTCCCGCACCCTATGAAAAGGATGTTGGAGTTGATACCACGCCGTGTGTCCTTCGTCGACTTGGCTAATACGAGTTAATAATGAGGAGCGGAAAAAAGAGAACATTTACCGGATGAGCTCTGGTCTGCACCCATCGACCGTTGGACAATGCAACACGCATTGGATCTTGTTGGGATCCCTTTGACCTTCACAAAACTCCTCCAATGTCATGAATTTGAAGGGCATTGCCACGTCTTCAACTCTTTTGGCGCCATCTGGAACTACAATTAGACATGTTTCATAAAGAATGGAATAGATACAAACCGTGAACGTTGAGCGTCTGGCCCGCAGGTATCCTCATACCCTTCCAAATTTTCTGGGCATCGAGGGGAATGGGACGGTATGGGCACCCTCGCACGACAACAGCATGGCTTTGGGCGATTTGTTCCCGAATATGTTCTCCAAGCTCGAATTCGTCCGCGTAGTCTTCATATCGGACAATGGATATCCAATCGCTTTCAGAGGCTGGTCGACCGGTTTCTGCCAAACCTCTAACGTGTTTCTCGTCCTGACGATAACCTTATTATAAAACCCATTTAAATTTTTGACGAAAAACATACCTTTGCCATGAGGTTCTCCTCTGGATTGTCTGGGTGCGGAAGCCAAGGGAGGTTGGTCTTGACAGTCCCACCAGGCCAGACGACGCTTGGCGTCTGCGGGAGGAACGGGCAGCCAACGAGAGTCGTGTAGTCGTGTTCAACGGGGACACGAGGCGGAATATGGATGGTCAGCCGTGATGGGGAGTCCTGAGAGGACTGTGGAATGTCAATAACGTCTGCATTGGCTCCATCTGATGCACCGGAGGAAGGTGGGTCGATATTTGGAATCTGATAGGGCTCTGGAGTGCCCGGCGCGCAAGCATATGCCTCATCTGGTGGACTGGAGAGACTTGAGAGTGATTTACGAGGCCAATTAAGAGAAGACTCACTCGGAGGAACCCAAGGCTGTGAGAGGGGAGAGGTCCCGCAAGGCTTGGTCTTCAGGAGGATCTGGCTCCGCTCTGGATGGACATTGAGTTAATGGTTGATATCATTGTAAAATTTAAATTCTACCGAGGTGTGGGCGATCTGGGCACTGTCAGGCACATGGGTTCGTCATCTAAAATTTCAATTATACTTGAAGGACTTTAGCGATAAGAGGTAGTCGTATGGAGGTATAGTGCTTACCTAGTACTTGGAGGTACTGTCTCTGTGGCCACCGTAAAGGGCAGGGGTTCATCTTCAGCGATTTCAATTGTGCTGAAAGGTAATGGATACGCCACGGTGGGTCGACAAGACGTACCAAGAAGTTGGCATGAGAGTATCACTAACATCGGAGCTGTCTCCCCGCAGCAAAAGGAGAGATTCTATGGCTTCAATGTCACTGGAACAAACTGAGAGTCGGCAGGAAAATATGCAAATGAGTCAACTCACTCGTCGGAGTCTATCAACAATGGTGGCAAGATATCCATGTTCATCAAGATCGCATCGATATAAATCGTCTCGCTAGGACACCAGTCAGTGTATCACAAGGCCTGACCTTTAGTTTGTGAAAAAGGTAGCTTACTCGTCAGCATGCGCGTTTGAGGGGCCAGCCTGTGGCATCCAGGCGGGGTCTAGGGGAATTAGGCTAACAGGTAATGAGTACACGGTTGCTTTGGGGGGTTGTATGAATAAAAATACCTGTCAAGGTCGAGGGCTATGGGTTCAGCAACATCTTCATTGGGGATTAAAAGCCTCCCAGAGGCTTGATTCGATGATCCGGCAACTGCTTTTCGTCTACAAACCTATACGATTGTATCTTCAGTGTAGCAATACAAAAAAATGAAACCTACGCTCGTTTTTCCTTCATGATGTTCTTTTGATATTCCTGTTTCCGCTTTAGCTTGGCAGGATCGATCGTATCCAGGCCTGCCGCCTTTCTTGCTCGTTGTTTGTCCCTGGCGGACAAGATTTAATGGAAGGAGGACAACGAAAAAGAGTGAGAATGGGGCATACCGGCTTTTGTTAGTGGCCTCCCTCTTACGCCTCCGAATCTCCTCCTCGATAACTCTTTCGGCCGGGCTGTGGATTTGTAAGTTGAGGTAGAATGAGAACAACGATAGGCATACCTGAGAGTGTTCAGGTCAACAGGGGGCTGTTTGGATCGAACACCGAGTTCGGATCTCCAGGAGTTTGGGGCGGACATTGGGTAGGCTTGATGGACTGGTGGATGGGGGGGGCTTAAAAGATGGGTTTGGATTGGCTAAACGACCGGTAAAACGGTGGTTATGCAAGGATTATAAGAAGAGGAATTTGCTTAAAGCCGTAGCACGGTCTTTTAGCAGTGGAATTAAAGTATAGTAAGAAGAAAAAGGCGCGGTGGGCCATAAAGATATACCAATGTAAACAAAGAGAAGTCATGTGATCGCGTGTCGATATGAGCAAGTCCAAATGCGATACACATCACAATAACATAACATAATATATTACACTTTCCAAATAAACCCACGCCCTTTGGGCGCTAATAAATGATACGCTCCGCGCCTAAGCCTTTTTGCCTACCTCTCAATTTCGGTGGCTTTCCTAATTCTAAACCACCTTAGAACGCTTCGCTCCGAAACCCCTTGCTTACCTCTCAGTTTTGGTGGATTTCTGTGGTATTCATTTATCCATTACACGACCGGGTAGTAAATATGAACTTCAATAATCATTGGCAAAAGATGTTAATACGAATGATGGTCATCCTCTAAACGATCGTAGTCACTAATTATCCATAAGAAAAGCTTTAAACCGTTATGAAATGGTGACCCTATGTAATCACCAGGATCGGCACTGAGCCAAGCACAAAAGTCTTGCGTAACAGTAACATCAAGATCTTCCGGTATAAAAGGACAGGTAATTTGGATCTTTGTAAAGATATACATCACCCGAGTGATAATTCCTCGCCATGGACAGTCTCGAGGCGAGCAGAAAGGATGTTCCATGCGTTTCTGAACATAGAGACTTGTTAAATATCATCCACAGAGAAAAAGAGAAGGCTTACTTGATGGATAAGGCACGAAAAACACCAGCCTGCAGGTAGTCGAATAGCTGTAGACCGAAAGGTGGCATATTCTGGGTCTCCACCGTGTGTTCCAGTGCGTCGAGGACAATTGTCAGAGCAATGTAGTCGCCAGTCACTCTTGCGAAACATCCAACACATCACGCACGTGTTTTGAAATATATTGAACGCTCGTGTAATGGGCTGTTGGACGTTGGTATTAAACTCATGAGCCTCATTTTGAGCAGCAATTTGTTGTTGTCTCGCTTGGATACCCGCAGGATGAGCAGAGCGACGCTTGGGAGTAGGCTCGGCAAAGGTTACACTCAGACGATCAGGTCTTCGAGGTGTGGAAGAAACAGGTTTAGATCCACGAAGGGCAGGAGGGGGCCCCGAGGAACGGCCTACAGTAGGAGAGACAGGCGACGACTCCAACGTCCGCATAGGACCTTGGAAAGACATCGATGACCTAAAGAAGGTTATTATAGAGCTAGAACAGTAGACAAACACTTACGTTGCTGGGATTGGAGTTGGTGAAAGTTTTTGTCTTTTCAGAGGGGAAGATTGCAAAGTCTCGTTCATGGAATCCAAGGAATGAAATTTTTTTCTAGGAGGGCGGAGCAACTCTCGAAGATCAACACGATTCGAGGTGTCAAATATGTCGTGTGAACGACGTGGTGGTAGATGTCCGGGAAAACTGGAAGGCGTATGAGCAGAAAGAGACGCAGCAGAAAGCGATGGAGGCCGACGAGGAACGGTCGAGGTAGGAGTTGGAATGGTAGAAATGGGCAGACGCCGAGGTGTGATGGTAGTAATAGCGGCATTAATGGATGAAAGATTACCGGCAGAGTCATCACAATTTTGACAAAAGATTGCCCCAGTAAGAGATATGCATTGAACCGGACGACCATCAAGGTAGAGAGTAGGAGCGATTC